>JARQOC010000006.1:143962816-144312816 GCA_033576535.1 Allobates femoralis
AAACGCTAACCTGTAAACTTTGGAGTTATAGCCACAATGTTTTCATAGATCTATGACACACTACTTTGCTGAATAGGTTCATCCATGACCTACTAGAGGCAAAATACAGAAAAGAAAACGCGACCCCATCGCCACTGAAAGGTGAGATAATGGTGTCACAAATTGAATAAATTAATTTCTTAGAAGGAAGTAAATCAAAGTATACTAAAAAGAGATTACTTTCCTCTTTCCCTGGAGATTAAAGATCACCTCTCCAACAGACCAAGCAATATTTCTTGGATATAGAGCCCACCTCAAGCAATATTGTCAAAACTTGATGATTGATTTGATACGATTGATTTTAGACTTTTTAACGTATTCAGATTTTATTAACAAATAAAGTACAAAGAATTTTGTAACAGTTAAAGGGAACCTTTTATTACCTTCCTTTCTGCGGCTTCTCAGTGCTTGTGAAGTCACACAGGACATTCCCTGTGGCTTCTCAGTGCCGCATGCAGATCAATTATTCACGCCCAGATGGGCGTGCTAATGTATTGTGAGCTTCCTCCCTAGCTCCATGGCAGCTAGTCTGGGATTAGCTGCCACAGAGCAAACCCTATCAAAAGTCCTATGCTATGGATATGACGCAATTTGCATCATACAACTTATACCGCCCATGGAAGGGGGTGAGGGAGCTCACAATATATTAGCACGGCCATCTGGGCGTGAATAATTGATCTGCATGCGGCAAGGAGAAGCCACAGGGAACGCCCTGTGTGACTTCTCAAGCACTGAGAAGCCGCAGAAAGGAAGGTAATAAAAGCACTTTTACATACTTTACAAATACACTTTTTTTACACAAAGGGATGCCTACAATGCATTCCTGGAGGTGCAGGGACAGGTATAAATGGTCTGGGGACTGATTTTTAGGGTTTAGGTTCCCTTTAAGCCAGTGATGGGCAACCTTTTGAGCTTGGTGTGTCAAAATTCGCCAAAAAAGCGAGCATAACTCGCGAGGTGTGTCACCTTGAGAAAAAAACCCCTAATTTTACGATATTTATAGTTTAAATAACAAATATGTATAATTCTTTAACTTACCTGCTTAGTGACTTCTTTGTTAATCTGTCAGTTGGTTTCTTTTGTTGGTCTTGCTGTTATTTAACTTGTGTGGGGTGTCATGAAGTAAGTCAGATAAGTGAGGGGGAGGGGGAATTCTTCCAGTGATGGCGAACCTGTGGCAGTCCAGCAACAGCAACAGCTGGACTGCCACAGGTTCGCCATCACTGATTTAGTGACTTTTTTGTTGCTGAATTTCATTGGCTAAATCTTCAATTGAAGGTTGGTATTTTGTACACTTCAAGGCCACGCAAGCGCTACTAAGGTTATCTGTCAAAATGTCTATTTATATTCCACGTTCTGCTTACTACCGTTTCACTACATAGAACGCAAAATGATCTGCCATTTTTTTCTATAATGCCATACATCTCAGTCCATGTCTCCTGAAAGGGTCGGCTACTGCTACTACTACCACTTCCTTTACTTAACCTTGTTTTTTTTGGCTTCTCCATCAGAGGGGCAGTGACAGAAGATTTATAGATAGCCCTGCAGGCAATTAGGGGTTAACTGTCTTTTAGGAAAGGGCAGAGTTAATAAGCAGAAATAGGGATTAATAGGGTGAAATGGAGTCTGTACGCTGCAAGATGGCATTCCTTATGTAAATTAATGGCGGGAAACGGCACCCATAGCACAGGCCTCTTCCAGCCTCCCCCTCACTTATCTCAGTAATGGCCAATCACACATTCATGACACCCAGCCCAGATTCTGCCCAGAACCTTTCACTGGACTCGAGGATGGTTGTAATCACTGGACCTCCAGACAGCGATCACAGGGCCTCAGATATGCGTCCCCCACAGCGTTCCGCTGCTCCCTGCTGCGCCAGCCAGAAGTTCCGCCGCCCTACCGGAAGTCCCAGGACTAGACGCTCTGTGCCGGAGCTCTGCTGTTCTGGCTACAGACCTCCAGCACATTTTTTTTTCCTCATCTGTAGTTAGTGATGGGCGAGTCCTAACTCTGAATCGCTTGACTCTAGTCTAGCGAGTCCGACCCCGGGACTCGCTACTCGTTGCTAGTCTAGCGAGTCCAATGTTAATGAATGGGGAAGCGAGTAATAGCGAGTAATGTGTCATTTACAAATCGCAGATGTCTCGGAAAGCGCTCGCATTGCTGTTTTGGAAACCCGACTCGCAACAGTTTTTTGCTGCTGTGTCCGTGTCTGTGGTTTTTATCCAAATAGCGAGTCTAGTTTCTCCGGCGGCCGCGTGTCACTGAAAATGGCTACGCGTGTCAGTGCTGACACGCGTGTCATAGGTTCGCCATCACTGCTTTAAGCATTCTCTTATGTTTATATTGCTAAGAGTAAGGGTATGATAGTTGGTGATACACAACCATCAATAAACAACCTGAAAATACCCCCAATATAAACTCCTGAACCTTGCTAGACTTTACACAGACCACCAAGGTGATTTTTAGAGTGTGCGCTGGGTCTATTTCTTATTCCACTTCCATCTAGCTGCCAGACCATCTACCCCCTGTGGACTATCATATGAAGCACTGGTCATTATTGACCAGAAACCTCAGATGGCGTCATGACAAACAATTCTCCCTTGAAATCCCTTTAACTTGTCCAGTCAGGGCCACGGAGCTGGGCAATCACCACCATGACACCCCAATAGACTGCCTGCCCAGCTACCAAGTACCCCGGGCCGCACGACCGCAACACACACATACATACATACACACATACATCCATAAAGGGGCAGGGCTATAAAGGAGGCAAAGCTATGAAGGGTGTAGGACTATGTGGAGGGGCAGAGCTATGAAGGGGTGGGGCTATAATGGAGGCAGGGATATATGAAGGCTCGGAGCTTTGAAAGGGTGGGGCTATGTGGAGGGGCAAGCTATGAGTGGGCGGGGCTACCCAAGGGGCAGAGCTGTGGTATCTACACACATACATACATGTGCTGGATCAGGCTATGCAGCTATATAGTGTTCATTTGTTTACATACATAGCACCTAAAATGTGGCTCAGTTTATAATGCACAGTTTTCTACCAGAAAAAAAATGGAGGCTCTTGCCATGTGCATTGTCACTAGTATTGTTCTTTTATTTATTTATCAAATCCAATTTTATATTACAACAGACAACAGAACAATTTCTTATAATGTCATACCTGCACCAAGATATGGAACCATGTTACCATGAGGATCTCCTACAGGTATGCTGGGGACACCGAGGAGGTTAGTTGAAAGCTTGCCCTTTATCATGGGATGAGGGTAGAGAGGAGAAGTCGCATTCCACTCATCGTTCACAATACATATGGGAATTCCATTAAGCCCTGGTATAAAACCACACAGAAATAAGGTAAAATAATATGGATCCATTGTCATCCAGCTGTAAAATGATTCCTTGTACCACTAGAGGGAAGCAATGAGTAAGTATGGATCTGTACAAATGCTTATGGAAAATATTCAGAAAACCTTGGTAGAACTAATAATACTAAATATAACTACCTGTGCATTTGGCTTACAAATGACATTTCTGATATTGTTCAATGGAGATAGACAAGCAGAACGTCACTGCCATCAACTGGTATTAAAGTGGAGACAATAGGTATGAATCAGAAAGAACATGATGCCAGATTGCTACCATTGTCACCATTTATGCACTCTGGCATTTAGAATAAAATCCCAAAATCTATTGATTTCTATTTTATTCTAGATGATAAAGCTCTGCCTGCCAGAACATACCTTGAATGTGTGTAACGCGATGGGGATGAGGGTTATGCCTGGAGAAGAACGAGTGTTGACTGAGGTTACCAAACCGAGAGGTGCTTTTCGTTGGGGGTCTCATTGCTTCATCACTGAATCGCAATGGTGTATTCTGTGCAAGGTTCTCCAATTTTCCAGCCAAATCAGTAATATCTTGGCTTTTGAATGTGCTAGACACCGGCTTCATCACGTGTTCCATCTTTTCTTTTGCAGTAATGTGGTCATTGCTATAGTATAAAACAAGAGTCCAAATCAGAAATGTTAGCACTAAAGTATTATGAACCACTGTACCAAGCAGAAATGCTAATACAATCGTAAAGTTACGTTTTACATTGCCCCTGAATGTACCGTACATACAATGTCTACATCTATACGATTTCGCCCCAAGAATATAGAAATATATTACAGCCTGTTGGTGGAAATCTATTTTCATGACATGGTCAATTGACCAAGTTTGTAATATGTGATTGCTGTAAAATGCCTCTTACCTGACAGCTTCCGTTGCTCTTCTTTTGATTAGCCAGCCTGGTAGGACATGATTAGCCAGCCAGATGGGACATGATTATCCAGTCTGGTAGGATAAGATTAGCCAGCCTGGTAGGACATGATTATCCAACCTGGTGGGACATGACTATCTAGCCTGGTAGGACATGGTTAGCCAGCCTGGTAGGTCATGATTAGCCAGCCAGAGGGGACATGATTATCCAGTCTAGTAGGACATGGTTAGCCAGCCTGGTAGGTCATGATTAGCCAGCCAGAGGAGACATGATTATCCAGTCTAGTAGGACATGGTTAGCCAGCCTGGTAGGTCATGATTAGCCAGCCAGAGGAGACATGATTATCTAGTCTGGTAGGACATGATTAGCCAGCCTGGTAGGACACGATTAGCCAGTCTGGTTGGACATGATTAGCCAGCCTGGTAGAAACATGATTAGCCAGCCTGGTAGGGCATGATTAACCAGCCTGGTAGGACATGATTAGCCAGTCTGGTAGGACACGATTAGCCAGTCTGGTAGGACATGATTATCCAACCTGGTAGAACATGATTAGCCAGCCTGTTAGGACATGATTAGCTAGCCCGGTAGGACATGATTAGCCAGCCTGGTAGGACATGATTAGCCAGCCTGGTAGGTCATGATTAGCCAGCCTAGTAGGATATGATTAGCCAGCCTAGTAGGATATGATTAGCCAGCCTTGTAGGACATGATTAGCCAGCCTGGTGGGTCATGATTAGCCAGCCTAGTAGGATATGATTAGCCAGCCTAGTAGGATATGATTAGCCAGCCTTGTAGGACATGATTAGCCAGCCTGGTGGGTCATGATTAGCCAGCCTAGTAGGATATGATTAGCCAGCCAGATGGGACATGATTATCCAGTCTGGTAGGATAAGATTAGCCAGCCTGGTAGGACATGATTATCCAACCTGGTGGGACATGACTATCTAGCCTGGTAGGACATGGTTAGCCAGCCTGGTAGGTCATGATTAGCCAGCCAGAGGGGACATGATTATCCAGTCTAGTAGGACATGGTTAGCCAGCCTGGTAGGTCATGATTAGCCAGCCAGAGGGGACATGATTATCCAGTCTAGTAGGACATGGTTAGCCAGCCTGGTAGGTCATGATTAGCCAGCCAGAGGAGACATGATTATCTAGTCTGGTAGGACATGATTAGCCAGCCTGGTAGGACACGATTAGCCAGTCTGGTTGGACATGATTAGCCAGCCTGGTAGAACATGATTAGCCAGCCTGGTAGGGCATGATTAACCAGCCTGGTAGGACATGATTAGCCAGTCTGGTAGGACACGATTAGCCAGTCTGGTAGGACATGATTAGCCAGCCTGGTAGGACACGATTAGCCAGTCTGGTAGGACATGATTAGCCAGCCTGGTAGAACATGATTAGCCAGCCTGTTAGGACATGATTAGCCAGCCTGGTAGGACATGATTAGCCAGCCTGGTAGGACATGATTAGCCAGCCTGGTAGGTCATGATTAGCCAGCCTAGTAGGATATGATTAGCCAGCCTAGTAGGATATGATTAGCCAGCCTTGTAGGACATGATTAGCCAGCCTGGTGGGTCATGATTAGCCAGCCTAGTAGGATATGATTAGCCAGCTTGGTAGGACATGATTAGCCAGCCTGGTGTGACATGATTAGCCAGCCTGTTGTGACATTACTGTTGTGGAGTGACGCACATTTGACACCAAACCAGGCTGGCTAATCTTACAGTTAGGTAAGAGGCAGTTGTTAGTGTTCCCATCCATCAGCCAGAGATTACTGTCTTGGCCAATGGAATGAGACAAGTGAATCGATTCAAAAGTTCCCTTCATTGTATGTATAAAAACTGTGCAAACAAATAGACATGTATTCATCCTTGAAACCTTATATGTAAATGAACATAACCCAATCTGTAGTCATTTTGTGCCAAAAACAACTGGTGATGACCTGAGATTGGCAAGGGATTGTCAGGCTGAGGACTTCTGAACAGTCATCTCAACACAAAGAATAATTCTGTTTAATAGTCACAAGAAGAATGAGCAAATGGATTTATGAGAAATTTAATTTGTTTCAAATTTTTTACACTTGGATGAATTAAAAAGTGCAGGGAGGGAGTTAAAAAAATCTTCTACTCTCAATAGATGTCACACCACCTGAAGAAGTGACAACTCATATGTTGGGGTGGATAAGAAGCATTGTGTGGCCTGATATCACTATTGTGCCTCTGTAGAGATGTTAACTTTTATTGCACTGCAGTGGACCCCAGGGCCGTGGGGTACTCGTTAACCGGGCTGGTCGGTTCGGTGGGTGGTCATGGTGTCTGTGACCGGGCTCTGTAGCCCTGGTCGTGCAGTTAAGAAGGTTATTTCCAAGGGATAGTTTGTGACGCCACCTGTGATACTAGGCCAGGGGTTGCCGACACTGCAGGATATGACTGCTGGGCAGATGGTAGTGCAGCTGGGATGGTAAAAGTCCCCACAGGTGGAGCTGGGCCCCAGGGATGGTGGTACAGTCTCTTGGAATGGTAGCTGTGAAGAATGCCGCCGGGCAAGGAAGGTGGAGGCAAACACAATTCGTGCAGTTAGTTACCTTTACTTGATGATCAATCAAGTTCACCCATCCGGGTGCTGTGCTCCTCCAAAGCGCAGCCAGGTTAGTTCCCAGGTGATTAGCTTCACTCTGCCAAGACACCTTTCATAGCCTTTCCTGGTTGCTCTTCTCCTGTGCTGTACACTCTCCCTCCTTCACAGCACCTTCGTGAACAGGGTCCCAGGCTGATAGCTACGGGCCTTGCCGGGTGACTGATTTAGCACATCCCTGACCCTAGTTCTCACCACCGTCCCGGCGATTATCCACAGTTGGTAGCCATCGCTCTTGCAGAAATGATGGCCTACAGTTTTACTGGCTGAGGCATGCAGCACTCCCACCAGATCGTGGCCAGTCCCCTCAGACAACCTGTCCCTCTTCCCTACTCGGGTCAGGCCAGATTTGAGGCCCACAGGTGGATCTCCCACTCCTGTGTCCCCTAGGACGCTCTCAGTCCTGTGTCCGCTCTGGATGCGCTCCTCGATGTTCTCCCTCTTCCAGACATTCTTCCTCTTCCTGCTAACCTCTCCTCCAGCCAGAAGATGGTGTCCTCCCTCAAAAGGGTCTGCCCGAACCCCCCAGCCTGAATTCAGGATGGTGTTGTGTGCAATTCTGTGTCTTGTGTTTGTGACCCCTTCTCACCTGGGAACAGTGACACCGCACCTGTGGAGTAGGTGCAGCATCACTGTGGCGACCAGTCCACTGGGCCCCACAACATCATGTTGCACTAACAACATGGGGCCTAGTGAATAAAATACTCAACTGGAAGGAAGAAAAACTATGGTGAAAACAGACAGGACATAAAAATGCCGATCAGAGGACCGTTGGTGACAGGTCTGGTATGGAGGGGGCTGAGCAGAGCTGAGTATTTTTTTTTTTAGTTTCTTAGTCTTTTCAATCTAAATCAGATTTATTCTATGTGAATTTAAAGTCTTGTAATTGAGCTGAGATCTCAATCTGAGCATGCATCATCATAGCGCCATTTTCCTGAAGCCTGCAACCAGAATGATCTGTGAAAGTAACACCCATAGTTAAGGATGGTACCAGCATGGAATTTTAGGCTCCATTCACACTGTGCATTTTTGGTCCGTTGAGGCTCATCAGTTTTTGTAGACAAAACCAGGAGTGGAAAAATCAGAGGAAAAGTATAATAGAGACATGGGCACCAATTTTGTATTTATCATCCACTCCTAGTTTTGACTACAAAAACTAATGAGCAAAAACAGACCAAAAATGCACAGTATGAATGTAGCCTTAAACAGAATGAAGATACTTACACCAGTGGCAGCTGATGGGGCATGGCAGAGATGAAGACCCTACCCACATTCCCACCCAAGGCACAAACAGATCATAGTACCACATTTGTAATGGTGAATATAGAATAACTAGGCTGCAAATTTCTACAGTGAATGTATCTATTAAATCAGCAGAAGAGCACCTTCATGCCCATTCCTTTAGTTTATCATGATGGAAGGTTCTCTTTAACTACTACTTTTCCACTGTTATATATATGCTGCTTCTACCATTAGGGAACAGACAGAGACATTGGGTGACACAAGTGTCAACCAGCCAGCATGATGGCATATTATATGTGACTAATATATAGTCTGGCTTAAAAGTTGATCAATGAACCAAATGAGGGATAGGTTTGGTGTTAAACTCCTGCTCCTTGAATTCTGTTTAAAGCACCTATTCTCTATTATCTTTATCCAATATATTTGTAAGGGGGAGGGGTATAATAGGTGAGAGTAAAATCTGTAGAGATTGCATTGCTGTGGTATCAGTGTTATTACAGGTTGTAGGCTTTCTTGAGGTGTATGTTTACAACTAAAGGCTTGCCAGGTCAGGAAGAGTGAGTCTGACCAGTTAGGGTAATGATTCCAGAGTATGGGGAGAAAATGTTGGAGATGGTTGTGGGAAGAACATGAAAGAGGACATCAGAGCAGAAGGTCTTGTGAGGACTGGAGTTTACATGTAGGGAGGTAGCAGTAAATTAGGTCAGAGTATGAAAGATATCTATAAAATGAGAATGTGCATAGGGTCTTATCCTCAATAGGAATCAAATCCCATACAGTATGAAAACTGCTCACCTGATTTAGTTGTGAAGCCCACAACTAGCTTGATCGCTCAAACACAGCAGCCGCAGCCAGGACCACACTTCCACAACGTGGGGGTGAAACTCTATCAGGGACCAAGTGTCTTTCGGTCCGCTCCACTGCTCCAATGAGTATCAAAAAACACTGGAGTGCTTTGAAACAAGATATCTTCAGCTTTATTTTCCAACGCGTTTCGGAGCTAACACCCAGCTCCTTTCTCAATGGTCATTCCCTGAGGAAGGAGCTGGGTGTTAGCTCCGAAACGCGTTGGAAAATAAAGCTGAAGATATCTTGTTTCAAAGCACTCCAGTGTTTTTTGATACTCATTGGAGCAGCGGCGCGGACCGAAAGACACTTGGTCCCTGATAGAGAGTATGAAAGAGGCAGGCTTTTGATCTGGATTCTCTATACAGTGGAGAATCAATGGAAGAATTGGCACAAGAGTAGTGAGGAAATTATGAATAATTCAGGGAGCTGAATAAAGGGTGGACTGGAGAAGTGCAAAAATGCAAGATGGAAGGCTAAAGAAGAGGATGTTGCAGTAGTCTAGTCAGGAGATGATGAGGGCATGTATAAACAGTTTTATTGGTTTGAATGACAGAGCAGAGTCACATGATACATCGAAGCAGCCTACTTGGAAGAATGGAGACATTCTAGTGAAGTTAAGAGATTAATAAGTGTAATGATTATTTTAAACAAGTTGGTGAAAAGATTAAAAATTCTATTTTAATCATGTTGAGTTTAAGAAAGAGAAGGGGGATATAAATGTAGTATGGTAATTCTGCACAGAAGATTTGGAACATCTTTAACAGAGAAGTAGATTTGATTTTACAGAGCGTGATAGGTCACCACTCCATTGGTCAACAGCCACTATACAAATGCAGTCCAGGGGCCTGTGAATATCTGATTCCTGTATAGAGGTCATAGGTTCAAAACTAGGAAATCCCTGGACTCTGCTATACTTAGTGGCTAGTACCAAGTCTGACTGTGGAAGCTCAGTGTTATTCGTTAGAGTGACCCAAATTATTCACATGGTGTTATACCCAGGGCTGTGGAGTCAGTAAACCAGACATCCATTTCTGACTCCTCAATTTCCCTGAATCTGAGTCCAACTCTACAACCATGGCTGTGAAGTCAGTAAGCCACACATCCGACTCCTGAATTTCCCTGAATCTGACTCTGACTACACCCAAAATGGACACTGACTCCACTACTCCGACTCCACAGCCCTAGTTATACTACACTAAATACTCATTTTATGTTGCAAGGAAATGCAGATAAAGGAAAAATAAGTAAAATAAGTATATTGTCATCTAGAGTTAGCATAAAGTATAATGCTCAAGTTGATGAGACGTTGAAGCACAAAACAAGGCAGGTGTTAGTGATTTTTATCTGATTGTTTTATTGATTATGGAATCAACAAGTCAAGCAGGCAATCTCAGCAGTCATATTAACCTTTTGAATTATTCATCTTGAAGTTTATAGAGATCTGCATATAAATCTATATAAGCCTGTTGTGAATGATCTCCTCATTTAATAAACCAAAATCAATATTCATTTCTTGAAATAGAACATTAGTAAAGCTGTAAGGTAAAGTTTTTGCAAAATTCACTGTAGATTAAAAATTGAAAAACATTATGCATAATTAAAAGATAATGGCAGAAATGACTACAGATTTTTTCATAGATGTACAAACAGACTCAAATCAATGTTTAATAACCTTCCTAAATGCTGCCATCTTCCCAAAAGTATGAGCATGTCTAAGGTGTTTTGCTATATTCAGAGCAGAACTGCAGTAAAGGTGGTTATGGCACCAGGTTAGGGAGCTTCTCAATGGGACAATTACCTTACTTGGCTCAATCCTGGAAATAACTGGCACTGATAAAAAATACCTATGATACATTTGCTATACACTATAAATTTTGGCCAGGTATGGGAGGAGGTGCAATGGCCTTATATCCTAGGTACTGGTACTGGTTGCCAAAAAGCCAATCTGACTTGACTAAGATATTTAAATACTGGACTAAGGTAGCAAACTAAATACCTAGCTTATTGTAACAGGTGAGCAATATCTACAATTCTGACTTTAGTTACCTGGAAGTAAATATTTAGGACATCTGTTGTCATTGGTGGCAATTTCATGATACAGGACATTGTGTTTAAAGCCCCTGTTACACATAGCGAGATCGCTGTTACGTCACAGGTTTTGTGATGCAACAGCAAGCTCGCCAGCGATCTCGCTATGTTTGACATGTAGCAGCGACCGGGCCCCAGCTGTGACATCGCCGATCGTATTGGAATGGCCTGGACCAGTTTTTGATCGTCGATTTCCCACTGGGCAACATGCATCAGAGTATTTGACGCATTTACAACGACCTCGTTGGTGACTCAGAACTCAGCCACATAAGTCTGAGTCGTCAGACTAGCTGCTGTGTGACAGGGTCCCAACGACCGCCGAGGTCGTTATGCGAGTCGCCGTATCATTGCTGCGTCTTTCAGTAGATCTGACTGTTTGACATCTCACCAGCGACCACGTAGTCACGTTCCAGCGATCCTTACTAGGTCATATCATTGTCAGAATCGCTGGAACGTCACCAAGTGTAACAGGACCCTAATGCTCACTGAAGGCAAGTATCACTGAAGGCAAGTATCTTCCAAACCTTATTTCGATATATTGGATATTTCCACTCGACACTTGGGTGAAGGTGTTCCTTAATTTTAGAAAACTGGTGCACTGTATACATGTGCAATTATTGTGGAGACTTCGTAAACAGCCATTTGTTTCACCCATTTAAAAACCCATTTAAAGACCCATTTCTCATAGATGGTAACTATTTTTACTGCAGCGGTAAGTGCGTTCCCGGAAACCACTGTATATGTATGGTGCTTTACTGCTCTGCATCAAACAGTGGCTACGTTCAGATGGCGGCAGTCTCTGACAGTAGACCATCCCTGCACATCACACCAGCTTGCTGCCCCCATCCCCTCCTTGCCACAACTGTGGTTATCCCTGTAGTTGGTTGGCTAATTGTGCAGCAGAAATTATGACATTTTGGGGCATTGTGCTGCATAGTGAAAATAAGCACAGCTTTAGCAATATTGGAGTACTGATATTCTGTACTGCACACCAGTACTCCACATGCTCATGAGAAGGACATAGTTTGAAGTTATCCAAAAATATTTACATTATAGTGATAATGCGTAATTTCCTCCCTGAGGGCAACTTTGATGGCCCACATAAAATTTGACCAGTAGTTGAACTCTTCATGAGAAAACTTGCTGAGGCATAAAACTCTCAAAGGGTTACCGTGGTTCATTTCAAGGGGAGGCTAAAATTCTGACAATACTTGGCCTTTGCATTAATAATTGCTTCAAAATGTAACGCATGTCCAGAAATTGATAACATTTTGTTTTGTCCTGTTGACAAAATGCCCTTTTATACTCTGATGTACTGCTCACAACTTTCCCACACCCCTACATTATTTATGCACCAGTAAAACAAAAGCAGTATTATCCATACTATAACTATGCCTCTAGATAATTTCTTCGGGGATGTAGTTTGCAAAATAGGCTTACTTGTGGGGGTTCCCACTGTTTAGGCACATCAAGGCATCCACAGACCATTTAATCAGAGTCTGCACTCCAAAACATCACTCCTTCGTTTTGTAGCTCAGAAGTGTGTCCAAACAAAAGTTTCCCACTACATTTGGTACCAGCGTACTAGAGACAACAACAAATGTTGGGGTCCATTTTCTTTGATACACTTGGAAAATAAAACAATTTGGGGCTCAATTGACATTTTTGTGGGAAAAAATAATTTATTTATTTAATTTTTCACAATTTAACATTGCTTCCAAAATTTGGTCACTTGTGGAGGGTTTCCACTGTTTAACCACATCAAAAGCTTTCCAAATATGACCTGGTGTCCGCTAAGAATTCCAGCCAATTTTGTGTTCCAAATAGTCAAATGGAGCTCATTCCCTTCCGAGCCCTGCTGTGTGCCCAAACAGTAGATTTTCAGCATATATTGAGTATCGGCGTACTCAGCAGAAATTGCCCAACAAATTGTTTGTTGCGCTTTCTCTTGTTATCCTTGTAAAAATGCAAAAAGTGGTGTAAAGTAACATTTTTATGGAAAATGTAACGTTTTAATGTTTTCCTTCCACATTGCATTAGTTCCTTTCTTTCCATTCTTGAATGTGGTTTTGTGCAGTGTGAGGGGTGCAGTTTTTAGAATAGTGTCACTTTTGGGTACTTTCTGTCACATAAGCAATGTAAGGTAGACCCTAAAAAATGATTTTGTAAATATTGTTGAAAAAATTAGAAATTGATTATAAGGTTTTAATCATTTTAACTTCCTATCCAGAAAAAAAATGTTTACAAAATGAGTTGATGAAAAATAGACATGTGGTAAATGTGATTTATTAGCTATTTTGTGTGACATAACTCTTTGGTTTAAGGCCATGAAAATTAAGTTTGAAAATTGAGACATTTTCAAAATTTTCACCAAACTTCAGATATTTTCAAAATAAGCACAATAAATAGTATCCTAAATGTACTACTAACATGACGTACAACGCGACGCCAACGATAATCTCAGAATCACTGGGATCTGTTGAAGTGCTGATGGGAAGATGGATGGAGCTAAACAAGGAAATCTTGAAAATCTGCAAGTGGCAGCAAAACACTTGAGTCTGTAGCTTAGGGTGGAAAGCACACTATCCTACTTACATGCGAGTCTCTCGGATGAGACTCGCATCAGTGACCATGAACAGCCTCTCCTGTCTGGACGGGAGTGTCAGCTGCTTGTGTTTTTGTGCAGCATCCACACTCCCGTCCAGAGAGGGAGAGGCCGATTCAGGGTCACTGATCCGAGTCTCATCCGAGAGACTCGCATGTAAGTAGGATAATGTGTTTCCAGCCTTAATTTCACTTTCCAAGCAGGACTACAATCCTAAACATACTGCCAGAACTACAAAAAAGGGTTTAGATCAAAGCAAAATCATGTGTATGAACTGGCCAGATGTAAATCCCATTGGAATCTGTGGCAAGACTTGAAAATTGCTGGTGACAGACTCTCTCCATCCAATCTCACTGAGCTACAGCTACAAGTGCATTCAATGAATTAGAATATCATAAAAAAGTAAATTTATTTCAGTAATACAATACATAAAGTGAAACAATATATATACAGAGTCATTACAAACAGAGTGATCTACTTCAAGTGTTTATTTCCGTTAATGTTGATGATTATGGCTTACAGCCAATGAAAACCCAAAAGTCAGTTATCTCAGAAAATTAAAGTGAAGCGGATGAAGGGTTAAAAACTGTATTGCTGTATTCCACGAGATATCAAGGGGTGAATTAAATATGATTTATTAGTCAATGCGTTTCAGGGTTCCCAGGAACGCCCTGAAACATGGCAATATGACATTGATTTTTGATGATACTCTAATTCTTGAGATGCACTAGTATTTTGCAAAGAAGAATGTGCAAAACATTCAGTCTCTAGATGTGAAAAGCTGGTAGGGACAAACCCCAAAAGACTTGCAGCAGTAATTGCAGTGAAATGTGATCCTACAAAGTTCTGACTCAGGTAGGCTGCACACAAACACCCCCCCTAATTTTTACATTTATAATTTTAAAATATCTAAAAAAACATTTATCATTTTCTTAACACTTCACAAATCCTTGCTACTTTGTGTTGGTATATCGTATAAAATCCCAATAAAATATATTTATACTGTATATGTGCGTGTAACATGAAACAATGTGGAAGGGTTCATGGGGTATGGATACATTTTCAAGACATTGTATGAATGCAAACTGGTGCTAAACAGAGAGATAATACTTTTATGAGCATTAATGTTCCTCCATGTGCATTTTTCTAGAGTTAAATAGAATTTTTTTCTACAGAATTTCATATGAATCGTAACAGGAGAAATATCTGCTACATCGGATGTCACATCGCTTCCGGGAGAGAATACCATGGTAAATGCATAATGTACAATATGGCAGCAGCCAGAGCACACAGTATTGAAGGTATTCTGCTCGCCCTCCGTGCTCATGGATCTAATGTCTGGTTTCAGATCTCTATTGACTTAATAGCTTTTCATGCCTTGCTTAGGCTGGCTTCACACTGCGGTCAGGTCAGGTCAGATCAGGTCAGGTTTTGTGTTTCAAAACCAGGAGAGGAACTTGCAGAGAAAAAGTATAATTGAAAGATTGACACCTGTTCTAGGTTTTGGAGTCACTCCTGGTTTTGGCACACAAAACCTGACCTGATCTGACCTGACCTGACCGCAGTGTGAAGCCAGCCTTAGCACAATTAAAATAATTGGAAACTCCATATGCTATGTTAGTACTCACTGTGTTTGATGTAGAACAGGCTGAGGGTCATTCGTCTCACCTGGCATTTTAATGTCCTATAAAAAAAAGATAATTAAAGTGCCTTATTTTAATGCATGAATTGTTGGTTCTATAGGAGAAGTTGATGCCATTCAGAATTGTTGATGGAACACTTCTGGAAAAGCAGGTAGACCATACAAATCCTAGAGCCAGGTCTACGGAGCAGAGATTCATGGAATGCCAAAGGAAGAAAAATCCCACCTCCTACAGGCCTTGTACTGTTCCACGATATATTACTTTACTGCAGTATTTCCTACCGGTAAGCAGTTATAGTTTTCTGGGTTTATTATATTTTTTTTCAGATTTATGCACAGAGACAAATTTTACTCTGTGTTTTGTAAATTAATATCTCTAGAAAGTGCAAAGTTGTTGGTTTATGCTATTTTTTCCCAAATATAATATTGGTATATATTTAATTTTTTTATTAACTTTTACAAATAAATATTCATTGTACCTTTACACAGTAGGTATAAATCAAATATAAGATACAGAGAAACGATTCTATCACAACAATCATTCTAAACAATAAAGTAAACAAGTCAAAACTACAGTGTTGGCCAAAAGTATTGACACCCCTGCAATTCTGTCAGATAATACTCAGTTTCTTTCTGAAAATGATTGCAATCACAAATTCTTTGGTATTATTATCTTCATTTAATTTGTCTTCAATGAAAAAACACAACAGAGAATGAAGCAAAAAGCAAAACATTGATCATTTCACACAAAACTCCAAAAATGGGCCAGACAAAAGTATTGGCACCCTCAGCCTAATACTTGGTTGCACAACCTTTAGCCAAAATAACTGCGATCAACCGCTTCCAGTAACCATCAATGAGTTTCTTACAATGCTCTGCTGGAATTTTAGACCATTCTTCTTTGGCAAACTGCTCCAGGTTCCTGATATTTGAAGGGTGCCTTCTCCAAACTGCCATTTTTAGATCTCTCCACAGGTGTTCTATGGGATTCAGGTCTGGACTCATTGCTGGCCACCTTAGAGTCTCCAGTGCTTTCTCTCAAACCATTTTCTAGTGCTTTTTGAAGTGTTTTGGGTCATTGTCCTGCTGGAAGACCCATGACCTCTGAGGGAGACCCAGCTTTCTCACACTGGGCCCTACATTATGCTGCAAAATTTGTTGGTAGTCTTCAGACTCATAATGCCATGCACACGGTCAAGCAGTCCAATGCCAGAGACAGCAAAGCAATCCCAAAACATCAGGGAACCTCCACCATGCTTGACTGCAGGGACCGTGTTCTTTTCTTTGAATGCCTCTTTTTTTATCCTGTAAACTCTATGGCGATGCCTTTGCCCAAAAAGAGAGAACATTCTTCCAAAACGTTTTAGCCTTTCTCAGGTAAGTTTTGGCAAACTCCAGCCTGGCTTTTTTATGTCTCGGGGTAAGAAGTGGGGTCTTCTGGGTCTCCTACCATACAGTCCCTTTTCATTCAGACGCCGACGGATAGTACAGGTTGACACTGTTGTACCCTCGGACTGCAGGCAGCTTGAACTTGTTTGGATGTTAGTCGAGATTCTTTATCCACCATCCGCACAATCTTGCGTTGAAATCTCTCGTCAATTTTTCTTTTCCGTCCACATCTAGGGAGGTTATCCACAGTGCATGGGCTTTTAACTTCTAGATGACACTGCGCACGGTAGACACAGGAACATTTAGGTCTTTGGAGATGGACTTGTAGCCTTGAGATTGCTCATGCTTCCTCATAAATTGGTTTCTTAAGTCCTCAGTTCTTTGGTCTTCTTTCTTTTCTCCATGCTCAATGTGGTACACACATGGGCACAGGACAGAAGTTGAGTCAACTTTAATCCATGTCAACTGGCTGCAAGTGTGATTTAGTTATTGCCAACACCTGTTAGGTGCCACAGATAAGTTACAGTGCTGTTAATTACACAAATTAGAGAAGCATCACATGATTTTTCTAACAGTGCCAATACTTTTGTCCACCCCCTTTTTTATGTTTGGTGTGGAATTATATCCAATTTGGCTTTAGGACAAATTTTTTCGTGTTTTTTTCATTGAAGACAAATTAAATGACAAACGCTATTCCTCTCTCCGCGGTGCCTGGCTCCCTAGTTGGTGACGGCACAGATGCGGGAGACTGAAGTCTCCACGGTAGACAGGTATTCTCTACTGGGCCAGGTACTCTCCACTAGACTCAGTGTCCGGGGTGCTGTTTGGATTGAACCTAACGATGGCTCCTCAGTCCCCACTTTGCTCTCTCTTCTCTCCTCGACTTCCGACTCCACTCACGACTACTTCGAAGGCTGTTCAGGTCACTGGCTCGGGCCTAGCACGGCACCGACCAGCAGGACATCTACACAGCTCTTGTAGTGTCTGCACACTCTAACTAACTCCGCCCCCAGCACCAGTATTTATAGGTGATCTTGCCTAAGGGCAGCAAGTTGGGCTCCGCCTACTGTGCTGGGTGTGAAGGTGTTGCTTGTGTCTGTGTACCCACTGTGGAAATCCATCCGTGCTGTAGGTGAGTCTGTGGTTACCTGTGTGAGCAGGGCGCCACAACTGCACTACAACTGCAGTGACCTGCCATAGTTGTAACATGTGGTAGGTTACTGTGGCGCCCCTATGGTCTGGTCACCACAGTGGTAGTTAACTCCATCGGCACTAATACCACATCTGAGAAGAATTCAGGTATCTTATTATGGACTTCCAATGCATGCCCATACTTCCCAAACTCTGATCAGTGGGCTGGGCACAAAAGGCCCTGTTTTAGGCTGTGACAGACACTGGTTGGAGGGAGGGTCTAGCTGTAGTGAGGATTAAGGAGAGGTGGCATTAGGAGAACTCAGAAACACTTGGGAGACAGAGTCGAACAGTGGATGAGAGTGGGCCTGATAACAGCCTTCAGGCTGTGCAGGACACAGGCTGTGGAAGAGGCACCAGGACCTCAGGTTATTAGGACTTTATGCCTGGCAGTAAAGTAGAGGCTGCTGGGCTGCAAGCTTACTATCCATACTGTGAGACTACCAGAGGCACAGTGACTGTCATACGGCTATAGAACTGGTGGTGTGGGTCCAGAGTCTCAAGACTCCAAGGTCACCTGTCTGCCTGCTAGTAGCCACAAGGAAGGAAGAGGCACATGGGTAAGTGGATAGTATCTAAAACCTCAATCTAAGGAGAAAGTCAGCTGGAAGACCATATAGCAATGAATAATAGTGGTGCTTAGTTCTTCTCAGACTTACCAGATCACCAGGCCCGGTGACCAAGTACCCTGGATTTGCTAATGGACTGCTATGCAAATAAAAGGTAAAGAACAGAGACTGTCTTCTTGCTTCCTTTCTGCGGCAACCCTGCACCTTCACTCACTGCTATGCCATCTTCAACATCTCCTACTACTATTACATCCCAGATACCCGCTTCTGCTGAGGGGAGAGCTCCATCTAGCTGCAATACCATCTACCCCCTGAGGATCACTACCTGCAGCGCTGGTCACTCCTGATCAGATCCCTCAGATGGCATCAAGACAAACTCTCTAAAATTAATTTCCCCTGTAAATAATCCCCTTTACATGTCCGGTTTGGGGCACAGGGCTGGGCAATCGCTACCGTGATATACCTATATAGACTGACTGCCTGGCTACTGAGTACCCCGGCCCTATGCACCTGAGACATTACAAACAATAATTGCATGTTCATACTGCTGCAAGTTGTAAGAAGATTTGAGTGGTAAGTTTGTAAGAGGTTCTTAAGAGTATTGATACATCCTCCTAAGAGGAACTAGGCATACTCAGGTTTTTAAACAAAAAGGCAATAGGCAGGTGTAATATATACAGAATATTTTACTGAAGAGACCTTCTGGAAGGAGTCTAAGGCTGCTTTCACACTGCAATTTTTGAGGATCCATGGCTGTCCGTTGTAAAACGGACAGCCACAGATCCGATTTGGCCCCCCATGTTATCCTATGGGCCGGATCGGATCGATTTGGCCTAATTGCCATCCGATTCTCGGACCCGATTGTAGTGTACTGAGCATGCTCAGCACACTAAAACTGCTCTGTGCCTCTAATTTCACTTCCGCAAAGTATATACATACATTGCGGAAGTGAAATTAAGTGAAAGCAAGGGTTGAATATTAAAAGATCTCTATTCTCACCTGTCCTGCGATCCCCTGATGTGCAGCATCTCCGGTGGCTACAGGACCTGGCATTATGTCACAACCCGATCAGGTGATCGGGTCACATGATCCGGTTACCGCGGGTAGCGTGACTAAGTCTACGCGTATTAGTTTTTTTGCTGCACCCTGCTCATCCATCCATTACCAGCACCCTTATCATCACCGGTGCATCCCTGCCCCTAGGGGGTTAGCTCCACCTGCAGAGAGATGTACCATCAAGGCCGCTACACCACCACCCTCCAAGGACTGAAGCGGCGCTGGTGTTCAATCACCAGAAGCTGCGGGTGGCGTCACGAGTACTATATTACAAACTTTATTCCCCTGAACATATTCCCCTTTTTCAAAAGTCCGTTTCCCGGGTTCACATGTCTGGGCAGGCCACAAGTGACATCCCTACCACAGCAGAGGGCCCAGACACCCGAGTCCCCCACTGTCCCGGGCGACACATACCGCTACCGACACATACTGCTACCGGGTACTGTGTGCCTACGAACTTTGGACTCTGTGCTTGAAAAAACTTTTTCCCGCCATTAAGTGGCGCCAAAAATGGGTTCCCGCCAGTTCTACCGGAAATCCCAAGATGGCGCTTCGGCCATGTGAAGGACAACGTGCAGGCCCAGGGGTGTGCCTCAGCCCCTTGCAATGGGAGGGCCTATCCAGAGGCGCAAAACTGTCTGCCCGCCCCTATGGCTGCCAATAAACCAATGGGGCGGGCCACAGGAAGTGATCCAGGAGGAACCACCAAAGGTCAATAAGAACCCAGCCGGAAGAGAAGGACACGAAGAAGAACAACATGTGATACCCAGTACAATGGCGACCCGGTGGAGTGACCTCCTGCATGAGGTGGAGCAGCAGGCCCACAATGCCCGCGGGAACCTGGACTCAGTCTCCTCCTTACCAATGAGGGGGATGCAGACTATTGGCGGAGCCTTCCGAGAGCGGGACAACCTGGCTAACACGTTGGAGTGTGTAGTCCGCAGCTGGAGTCCAACCGGGCCGTGGAGCTCATGACCCGAGAGACGGACCGGGAGGCGAGAGACACAGCATTAGTCACATGAGCTGTGGCGGAGACCCTGGCGGCAAGACCACCCGTGCAGCCCGGGAGGTTGGGGTCCAGACAGATGACCCCATGGACCCTCCAGCCGTCCAGACCAACACCCTACCAGCCCAGGATACAGCAGGACCCGACGAGAAGCCAGGACGTGATCGTCGAGACCACAGAGGAAGACGATGACTCGACCAGTTCCGAGGAGGAGGGCTTCAATGCAGACAACCTGGACTACAGCTCAGACACCACCGGAGGCGATACCCCAGAGGGGCATGGTGGGGTGCCTGGAGTACCAACGCAGAGCTATGCCAGCACTCCCCGCCAACATCGCAGCTGGTCGGATTACCCGGCAACCAGCCTGTCACCCCTGGCGACTCCCCCAAAGCCAACGCTCCCCAACTCAGTGAGGAGGACGAGGCGGCTCGGCGGCGCCATCGACTAACTGGTGGCGAATGGAAATGGAGTGTCGCCAAATCAGAGATGAAGCTCGCAAGCAGCCCCCGTTACCCGCGGAACTTCGAATGAGAGGTACTGTGGTAACTTTTTGTTACAGGGATGGGTGGGGATTTGTGCGTGAAGAAGGAATAACAGATGACATTTTTGTTGCAAGAAGGGACGTAGAACCAATTTACGCTGCGGTCACCCGGACAGAGACTTGTACCGTCAAGATCAGGTTTAGAATAATGTTCTATTCAAAGCGGCCCAGCGGTGATAAAGCACACTGGACTGTGAGAGACAATTACCGCTAGGTCTGCCCAGTTACTGCTCCCTGTGAGGCTGATGAACCCCAAGTTAATAATGTTTTATTTTATTCTTTTATATTCTATGCAATGTTCTAAGTTTGGTGCCTCCCATAAAGGGAAGAAAAGTAATGCTTGAATATTGTATATAGTTACCCGTTGATAATGTTATTCTTTATTGGATAAAGTAAATTTTTCCTATACCTGTTCCCAGTTTAACCACACTCATGGACGAGTGTATTCCACCAAGGAGGAATGTTGCACCCCACCTGGTCAGGCATCACAGTTGGGGTACTGCACCCATAAATGAGTGTGTGGTTACCCCTGTCACAATGGAATGCAAGGAGGGGGCCTGTAGAGAGAGAGGCGGGCAGCCCAGACAGAAGGAAAGAACCCCCCAGAGCACCAATACTCAGGAGGGAACTCTGATCTGTTTTACCGGAGCACCGTTTCTGAAGACGGCAAGGGAGTTCAGCCCTTACCGAGAACACCGGAGGTCGCAGACCGTTTACCGGTCCCGACACCCTGTCTAGTGGAATTGTCACACCAGGATTCCCATCTCCAACGGCCTGGTACGAAGTGGGCACCTCAAGACAAGCATTGAGAGCAGGACACAGGGCAGATCCAAGCAGGCATTCCACGGGAGACTCCCAGAGACTTTGCAGCCCGTTGTGACTACCCGGCCAGCTATTTTGTCCAGAGACTGTTGCCTGCTGTGAACTGTATTACCATCTGCACAGTTCCAGTAAAGTACCCTGGTAGAGTGACTAAGTCTCCGCGTATTTGTTTTTTCACTGCACCGTGCTCATTCATCCATCATCTATACATTACCAGCACCCTTATCATCACCGGTGCATTCCTGCACCGTGGGTTAGCTCCAACTGCAGGAAGATGTACCATCAAGACCGCTACACCACCACCATCCGAATGACTGAAGCGGCGCTGGTGCTCAATCACCAGAAGCTGCGGGTGGTGTCATGAGAGCTATATTACAAACTTTATTCCCCTGTACATATTCCCCTTTTTCAAAAGTCTGTTTCCCACCCGGGGCCACGGCCTGGGCAGGCACCAGTGACATCCCCCACTGCCCCGGGTGACACAAATACAATTGATATCTCTTTCCCATAAGAGCCATAAGAGGCTCCTTATCTTTAGATCTGCTCCTGGGTAGACAACATATGTCAACCCTGAACCAAATGTTTCCCTTACACATTTTTATTTAGACCTCACATATCTACTTCTAATGACTTACGGATGTGGCATCCAGTCGCCAAGTTGGCTTCTCTGTCAGTCATAGCAACTGTTCCCAGTTTGGGTCAAGATCTCTGACCCTACTTCTCCACACCTCTCTATTTCCCAATGGTGATACATCTCTTAGGCCCAGAAAAACCATGTAAAGTCTAAACTTCTCCTCCTAACTAGCTCATTGTACCTTCAAGCATGCCCATCCCTAAGGTAACAATTACATTACAGGCTATAACTGACAGTTTAGCAGCCACCTGAATTAAATGCCGGATATCTCAACTTAAATACACTCAATGGCATCACATGCTCTGTACAAATACACATGCAATGTACATGGCTTATTGACGTGTGCCCTCAGTCATCACCCTCTAGCTAAATGTACACAATATAACATATTTAACAATGTAACATATGTAACAATTGGGAAGCCACTTATACCTGTAGTGACACGTGTCAAGCCAAGTTTCTTATATTTCACAGCACACGTTACCTGCTCATACTGCTCAGTCCTACAAGCCAAAAGTCACAGGTGCTACACTTAAACACGTGTTGAAAAGTTTGGCAACTTCTGTAACGTTTTATACACAAGTGTTTACATGGATAGTTTTGGAGAACTTACTGTATATATACTATTGTAATACTGTAAGTGGGGAATGTTCCTCAATTGTCAGTGTTGTGTTAGGCTGGTAATACACTGCTGTTTTTTGGCACCCGTGTGTATCCACCTTAAAAAGGATGCACCTGCATCAGTTTTTGGACCTATTGACTTTCAATGGGGACAAATTAACTTGTGGGTGCGTTCAGTTCTTCCCGTTTCCCCCTGATCTAGGTGTCATAGTTTTTTTCACTGAGACTAAAAAGGCATTTTAGTGCATATTTGGTCTCCGTGACAAAACTTGGAAGCACCTGGATCAGGGGCACCACAGGTTAAATGAGAATATGCCAGTTCTAAATTACACACTCCCTAGAGGGTGTGTCATTTATCAACAGATCCGGGGGAAACAGGTAATCCACCGCTATGGGATGCAATGGGATGCTTCCGCACCAGTATTATCACTGATCAGTGATAATACCAGTACAGGTGCGTACAGTTGCATCCTGAAAAAACACATGTGGAGGGATCTGGGGGAATCCAGGGGAATTCAGGCTTTACGTGATTTCCCATGTATTAAAAAAAAGCAACTGGCCTTATTAGTGCCGCATGGTCCTCCCCCGCAACTGCCACCAACTGCAACCACTGGCAGGAACCGCTACCACTGACACTGAGCATCACCAGCTGAGTAAGTGCATATGTGCGCACATGCACACTTACTCAGGTCACCGCCATCTCAGAGATGTTGGTGACATGATCCAGTGCACATGAGCACTTACGCCACCGCCAATTGGAGAGAGAGCACAAGGGGGAGAGACAAAGCAAAGGGGAGTGAGCACACATGGGAGAGAGCACACAGTGGGAGAGAGACAGCACAAGGGGAGAGAGAGCACATAGGGGACAGAGTGCACGGGGGAGAGACAAAGCACAGGAGGAAGACAGCTCAAAGAAGAGAGTACATGAGGGGAGAAAACTGCACAGTGGGAGAGAGTAAACACAGGGGGTAGAGAATACATAGGGGAGAGACACAAAAAGGGGAGAGAGAACACAGGGGGAAGAGGGAGCGCATAGGGGATTGAGAAAGTTTTCACACGGGAGAGACAGCCCACAAGGGGCAAGAGCACAAATAATGAGAGACTGTACGGGGGGGGGAGGGAGACAGCTCAAAGAATAGCGCACATGAGGCGAGAAAACAGCACACAGGAGGAGAAGACAGTGCACAGGGGGAGACAGGTCAAAGAAGAGAGCACAGAGCGGAGAAAGCAGCACAAGGGGAGGGAGACAGCACCCAGAGGGGAGAGAGTGCACAGAGGGGAGAACGTACATGGGGAGAGGTAGCCACCGCCTGCATTGCCACAGAACCAGTCCCTATTATGGATCCCCACCCTCCTGATGCAATAGCATCGGCACATACAGTATCTAGTATACGTATATACATATAACATTAAATCTAGCAACGCCCTGGATTCTGTACTGTAGATCATATACATGAAAATATGGCCTCAATACAATTATATTTAAGGACAACATATGTATGTTGACATCAAATGCACAAAGTTTAGTAGTGAAAGGAAAATATCATTGTAGACCATGACATTAAAAAGCACTTCAGCTGGGTTGATCAGTGCTCTAGTAAACCTTAGCTTCTTATATTGTGCTCATAGTTGGGCTTCACGAAGGTCAGATCTCATGGATCCAATCCTGGTGAATAATCCTAAAGTGCATTTACACTGTCCAAACATCATGAATATGAGTTATGAGAAATATGCATATCATGATAATTAATCAGTGTAAATTATGCTGCAAATCACCTGACAAATTATGAAAACACTCAGTTGTAGGGTTAAATGTTCTCCAAATTTGCTAAAAATATCATCTTTCTCCAGATCATCCTGTGTAACCAAGACTTGTGCTCCTCAGAACAATGATTGCCAATGGGCACAAAATGATTTATCATGGATTGTTCTGTGCACATGGGCAGTTCAATCAGCCTGTTCGAAGGTCACGCACCCTACAGATAGCTGTCAACAGCCAAAGGTATGCAGAACCCATTTAGACTTTACTATATGAGCGAAGCATATATTATTATTATATTATATATTAAATACAGTAGAATACACATTTAAAATTGGGTTATTGCAGAATCTTGCCATGTAAATTATCACCGTTAAGCCACCACTATAGCATTTTTTAATTGCACCTTTGGAGTGATGCTTGAAATATAAGTCCACTACCTCCTGTATTATACTCACTCTCATACCACCACTGCTCCGGTCGGTCTCCTGTGATTTATGACCTGCCGGCAGCTCGAGTGTTTCATGAGCACACCAGAGATCACAACTCAATACATCTCTACGGGAGCCTTGTTCTGGCTCTCATAGAGATGCATTAAGCTCTTGTGATGTAACTTCTGTCTTTTGGCTAGTCAGAAGTTACAGGCAGTGGGCGGCGCCACAGGACCAAAGCGGCCTTGGTAAAATGTGAAGCCGCTGGAAGGTGAGTAAATGACAGGGGGCTTATGTTTAAAGTGCCAATACATCACTTAAAACAAAAAATAAATACAGGAGTGGTGCTTCAATATTAGATCATGTAAGGCAGCTTAATTTACCTATGTTATGTGTTGCTATGCAGATGTCCTTTGAACGTAGGTGACTGGGACTTGCTTATTCAGACTCCTGTAAAACACAGAACAATACCTTGTAATTTGGGTGACGTTACCATAGAATCATGCCTTGAGAGCACAACACTATCGTCAGAGGTTCAGAGGACAACAATGCTCTCAGGACCCTGAGCTTTACTGACGTACAATCAAACATATTTCTGTTCCTTTTTAGTGTCATTCATTTATCAGTATGATTCATGTCTATGTCTATATCATGTATGAATATTCTTCATGTTTTTTCTTACATATCTTTCTTTAGTTTTTTTGTTAATATTGAAAACAAAAATGTATTTTCCTTGCTAGTTATCATCTCAAATACTAATATAATGATCCTTCTTATTAATCAGAAAGACATTTAATAGATTATGTCAGATTTCTCCCTGTACTGTGTAATATTGCACCCATGACCCATTCATTGGAAGGACATGCCTTGGATTTACGAATATTTCCTCCATTATCTACATAGAGCTCATTCATCAAAGCCCAATTCTCCCTGAATCCTTTTTATCACACCTTTCCATATCATGTCAGCAACTAAAAAAAATAGGGTTAAACATACACAAATATTGTACAAAATTGATCATACCTTCCGATAAGTTTACATTCGGCCTAATGAATGAAAAGACATTGATAGATGCTACAAAACCCCAAAATATCAGAACTTGGTCCTGCTCCTTTGACATCTCGGCATTGCTACATAGTTTCATATGTTCAGTTGTTTATTAGGTATTTACGCTAAATGAATGATTAAAGCATTTATTTCTTTCCATGCATGTGCAACGGCCCTAAGAGCCGGGGGGTACTTGGTAGCCAGGCCAGTGTGTTCTTTGGGAGGTCATGGTGGCTGTGACCCGGCTCCGTGGCCCTGGCCGTGCAGTGAGTGGGGGTATTTACAGAGGATATTTGTGACGCCACCTGTGGTATTCGGCCAGGAATGGCCGATGCTGCTGATTTCGGACCTCTGGGGCAGATGGTATCACTCCCCACAGAGCGGGCGCCCTAGGGATGGTGTAATAGTCTATGGGGTTGATGGTAACTGTGCAGTGGTGCAGGAGGGCGCATAGAATACCAGGAGGGCATTGGGGTTGAAATTCTCAAGCGTTTACTTACAGTTCAGTACAGCAGTCCAGCCCAGCCTGGGTACCGTGTCCTCCGTGTCTGCAGTCCAGTCAACTCCCAGGCAACTTGGGTCCACTCCTCCAAGACACCTTGTCCTAAGCCTCTCCTGGTTGACTTCCCACGCTGGCTACTCGCCTCTCCTGCCCAGTGTCTCAAGCAGGTGGCTGTGGGCTTTGTCGGGTGACCCGTCCCCTGACCCTAGGTCTAGCCACTGTTTTGCAGACTATGCACAGTCAGTAGCCACTGCCCATACAAGTGCAGCGGCCTCCAGTTTCCTAGCTCCAACTTGAAGTATGTTGCTAGATCAGGGCTGGTCCCCTCTTGCAACCTAGTTCCAACAGCAATGCCCTTGGAAGTTATTGCTGGAACAGGGTGCCTCCGGCCAGGGTTCTGTGGTAACCTTCTCTCTGGTCTCACTCCTACCATGGCGTGAGCCTCCGCTAGAGCTCCATCTTCTATGTCTTCTCTTCAACTCTTCTCTCTAAGTGAACTGTCTCCTCCTCCTCTCTGCTTTTCTACCTTCTCCTCCCACCCCCTCCACCTACTCCCTCCCCCAGCCAGAAGTTGGGGCTCTTCCTAAATAGTATCCGCCCAAGATCCCCTGGCCTGGGTTAGGATGGGTGTTGGGTGTAGGTGAATGTTTTCTCGGGTTTGTGTTCCCTCCTTACCTGGGAGTGGGATACCATACCTATGGCTTAGGTGCAGTACCTCTGTGGCGACCAGACCGCAGGGGTGCCACACATGAAGTAAGAAAAAGCCTCAATCGGCTGCCTTATGAGAAATATTCTGCTGAAGGGTTAATTGAAACTTTTATGGTACCGTCACACGGGGAGATATCGCCGGCGATATTGCAGCGATCTCATGAACGTGCACATCGCTTCTGCATCGCTCGTGAGACGTCACACGTAGCAATATCGCCGGCAACCCAGGGTGATCAGGTGATTCCGGAATCGCCTGAAACAACCTTGAAGCGATGTGTGCTTTTCAGATCGCCGTGTCACACAGCACCACCTCACCGTCAATGTGGCATACAGAATGGATCGCCTGAACACAGACATCGCCTGTGCCATTGCTATCGCCGCGTCACACGGCAGTAGGCATACGGATCGCTCAAGCAACATCGCCTGATTTCCCGACACTGTTGGGAAATCTCTGAACTCAGAAACAGAGATTTATCCCCGTTCAGTCGCCTCGTTACACGCGGCGACGCACAGGCGATGTCGCTTCAACATCGCCTGAACAGGAAGATCTCGGCGACATCGCCGGCGATATCTCCCCGTGTGACGGTACCATCATTGATTTGTTCCTTGCTCCCACAGTTTGTTTTTTAATACCATGCAGTGTTGCTAATGATATGGTCTCCTAATTCTTGGCTTCAGCAGCTCTTCATGGTTTAAAGGGTTGAACTTGAGTCATCAACACAATCGTGTCTATAACTGAAGTAGACTTGACAATCAGCTGATTACTGGCATTTGAAACCTCAGTGAACGGCTAATTTCATGAACTTATAGTTGCATGAAGCAATAGAAATCCCCTGCAATGGGAAACTGGTGTTATAAGCTCACAATATAAAATGTGACCAGGTGAGGTCTGGTAATCCACTAATTTCATGAACAGTCAGTAGATAAGAAACCTGGAAATGTACCAACTTTTCAAAACTGTAATAGTTGCGGACTAATTATTGAATATTTTTGCAAGTAGACATCATTCTGGAATCCTTCATGAGTTCATAATTCCACATAACAATCCATGATTTTGAAAATAACATGTAAATATGCATATTAAAGGGGTTTTCAGATCAGTGGAGATCTAAGACTCGGCAGCGCCACCGATCAACCGTCAGAAGCTCTTGTAGTGGTTGGATGTAAATAATGTACAGAGCAGTCCAATACACCTTTGTGTCATGCTTGAGTCTGGTACACTACAAAACATGAGTCGGGAGACACCGGGGGACAAATACAACAAAGGGGTCCTGCTCATAGGAAACGGGGGAGAGGTGACCTCCTACACTCACCTGCGGCTGTGCTCTGATCTCCCTACCATCCCTATAGGGGTTCTTTCACCCCATCACCGAGCAGGATACCTAGTCCCTCACTAGCCCTGATGTTGACCATCAATAGGGAAATGGCCGGCGGGAGCACTAGTCCCAACCAAACCACTAAAATCAACATGCGGGGTAGAAAGACAGACAGGAGAACAACAAACAACTTCACACCTGCTGTCACACTCCTTGACAGCAGACGGCTTGGCAGTAGTCAGCTCTCTAGAATAGCATCTTCACCTCAGGTAGCCAGGCCAGGAATAAAGTTCAATCAGCAGCAAGGTAAGCTAGATCATGTGACCACATAAAGGAAATTGGAATGATCACAAAGTAGCCACAGCTGGAGAGAAAGTAAGGGAGCTTCCTAGCAACAGAAACTGACCTTAACTCTCAACACTGTCAAAAGAAAGAAACATGTTTAATATGAAGTCTCAATACAGAAAAGAGACACAGGTCCCAAACCAGTCACAAGTCTCCAAAGTAAGAGAGATCATCATGACACTCTGTCCCCCTATTCTATGCTCGTTGGTTACTGCCAGGTATTACAGTTCTGAATAAAAGCATATCTACAGTGCTGACTTTGGCAACTAAGCAGTATACTGGATCTACAGCCTTCCTCTCTATAGGCTGATTACATCCAGCTGCTGATAGACCTGGTAACAGCTGACAGTGCAGTCAGACATCAAGCTCCCACACCTAAAAAAGGGTCATTAAAATAAAAGTAGCATAAAATCTGTTAATTTGTGATGGGAATGGCAGGTCTATTTATGAACTTTATTTTGTGTGAATTTTTCATTCTACTTTTTTTTAGATCATTTTATGTCGAGACACATTTGTTTTTTCAAAATGGACAAAAAGGTTGTGTTTGCATACCTTTTTTGCCAATAGATCTCTGCTGGATCCATTCTAACGGATGATTACTGGACATGTGAACTTAGCCTTAGATACATACACGTCCAGCAGTAGTGAAGTAGATCCTCAGAACAAGAGAATACCCTCATAATGTGATCCCAGCACCAATGAACTGTGCCACTAACCCTTATATATAGCAAGGAACTACTTTTGTCATGTTCGATAATCAAGTATTTGTAATTCATCTTATGCCAATCAATCAAGTCACTTTAAAGGGGTTATCTGGGATTTTTTTTAAAAAAAAATGTGACCGAGCCCTAACAGACAGGTAGCTGTGACCTACCTGCCTGTTGTGCTCGGCACCAGTTCCCGCTGTTCACATCCTGGTACAGAGCAGTCACAGACCACTCCTGCTTGGTACAGCATGGCGGGGTAAACTGAGCAGAGTGGAAGAGCAGAGGTTTCTTTTTCGCTCTGCGTAAGTGGGTGCATAGCTGACGTCACACTGATTGACAGCCGGCTCCTTGGTTCCTGATTGGGGGAGCCGCTTGTCAATCAGCGTGATGGTGGCTTTGCGCTCATCTACAGAGGCTAGAAGCAGCCCCTGGCAGCTGAGACGTCAGCGGAAGCTGAAAAATGCCTGACAGGAGAGGTCTAAGACTGCTCCTGCCGGGGGTGAACAGTACTGGGCACAAGAGGCAACTATCTGCCTGTTGGTGCTTAGGCACAATTTTTTTTTTTTTTTTTAATCCTGGATATCCTCTTTAAAGGGATCCTGTCACCCCCAAAACACCTCCTAAGCTATTAAAAGCTGTCCCTAGAGCATAGTAACACTTACCCTACACTCCTTTTAGCTCCTAAATGCATATAGTCAAACTGAATATAAACGTTTTATAAGTACCTCATTACTGATGATAATGAGTGACTATGGTATTCATAGTCACTCAGCCAGGATGCCCCTCTTCATCATATCACGCCTGTATAGGCGTGATCTTCATCATAGATGCAAATTCGCCGCCTCCCTGCGCGCCTCCCCACTCTCCCATTCCGTCCAGGCTTCAGTGTTGGGGCTGTATGACGCGATTCGCGTCATTTCCGGCGCCGGGTGACGTAGTTACACCCGCGCCGCTGTTAGCTTCAAGTCCCGCACTGCGCATGCGCAGTACGGGGCTTGAAGCTCTAACAGCGGCGCGGGTGTACATACGTCACCCGGCGCCGGAAATGACGCGAATCGCGTCATACAGCCCCAACACTGAAGCCTGGACGGAATGGGAGAGTGGGGAGGCGCGCAGGGAGGCGGCGAATTTGCATCTAAGATGAAGATCACGCCTATACAGGCGTGATATGAAGAAGAGGGGCAGCCTGACTGAGTGACTATGAATACCATAGTCACTCATTATCATCAGTAATGAGGTACTTTTAAAACGTTTATATTCAGTTTGACTATATGCATTTAGGACCTAAAAGGAGTGTAGGGTAAGTGTTACTATGCTCTAGGGACAGCTTTTAATAGCTTAGGAGGTGTTTTGGGGGTGACAGGATCCCTTTAATTTTGTGATCTAACAATAAATCTACTGGAGTATTTTTCTTTTTTTAACTCCTTAATTAACTGACATTACAACCTATAACTAAACAAGAAGAAAAAATGCAAGCAAGAGAACAATTTTTCTAATTTCCAAATGGAAGATCTACGTACAACTGACGTCATAAATGAAATAATTCACATTTATTTCTATGTTAAATTTCTTCATCTCCTTCACTCGCCTAAAAATATATTTTCAAAATCTATCAGCCTATTTTTTAGATTAATGTTTTTTTCCTTATATTGCTATTATAAGGTTCTTTGTATCAAGTCGGTTAAATATTTTCCGAGCTGAACTTTTCTCATCTGTCAATTTACACAAAAGTGAATTCCTGTAATGTGTTTTAAGCTCACACTATCTTCGGGAACTTGTGTTTACCAAGAGTAATTCTTATTTGTGCAGGATTTTCTGCCGTGAGGTTGAGAAAACAACTATGCCATTAAAGCAAATAACTTGGGAGTGCAAGAGCAAATACGATGGAAATACTATATAGCAATTAAAATATGTTCCAGGGGTTTAGTGGAATCACAGGGTTCTACAGCGGCCACACATTGTTGCCCGTCCAGTTGGTTGTGACTTGTGCGACCTAATTAGGCGAGTGTACTAATTAAGTGCACCCCTCTTTATACTCATTTATGGCCCTATGTGCTCTCCTTTCTGTTTCTTTTAGCAATTAATATAGAAATAAGACCCAAGACAATGGCTGTCAGAATTAAGAAGGGTTCATAATGTAGATTGCTGTATGTAAGGTTCAGTATGGTAGCATTACTTACCATAATTGGATAACTATATAGTAATAAGTTAAAGGGAACCTGACCCATAAAAATCACCCCCAGCCTATTAAAACCTGTCCCTACACCTTCCTTATGCTATTCTAACTATTCTTTTGTCTCAAAATTGTGTAGTTTGCCAGTTGAGAAAATTGCTTTTTATACCTGCAGATCTGCTGCTTCTGGGCTCTTGAGAAGTCACACAGGGCATTCCCTGTGGCTTCTCTCCGATGGGCGTCATAACCCATCTGTATCCTCCTCACCCTGCTCCATGGGCGGTATAGCTGATATGGTGCTAATCGCGTCATATCCGGCTATCATGACGTTGGTACACCTATTGGGTGTAGGGAGGACCTCATGATGCGCATTGCGCTTGCGTGAAGTTACTTTACGGCAGCTTGATGAGCTGCCGTAGCTGCCGTAAAGTAACCTCGCGCACGCGCAATGTGCATCTCGAGGTCCTCCCTACACCCAATGGGTGTACCAACATCATGATAGCCGGATATGACGTGATTAGCATCATATCAGCTATACCGCCCATGGAGCAGGGCGAGGAGGATTCAGATGGGTTATTACGCCCATTGGGGCATGAAAAAAACCTGGAAAGGCGGCGGAGAGAAGCCACAGGGAACGCCCTGTGTGACTTCTCAAGAGCCCAGAAGCAGAAGATCTGCAGGTATAAAAAGCACTTTTCTCAACTGGCAAACTACAAACTACTAAGATAATATACTTATCGAGGAATGGTACATGTTAATCAGGGTTATCCACAAATGTACTCAATAAGGAGTCCCCCATATTGGAGTTGTGCCTTTGCATCACTACCTGATACATTTTTTATTCATTCAGTGAATAATTACGGAAGTCTTTCTATTAGCAAGTCTAGGTACGTCTGTGGATATGGAGCCAGTGACACCTTTTTGCTCAGAGAAGATGAATATGAATAAATAATATGCAATAATAATAAATAATACACATAAAATGTTAATATTAGGATGATAAGGACACATATCGGGAGGGTGATGCTAGGTGGTAATGTTGCTCTCTACATGAAGCCCATGTCTATTTTTGAGAGGTAAGTTAGCAAATCTGGACTCTGTATGCAAGGATGCCAAATATAGGATGTGTCTTACCTTTACTTTTGGGTATAGTATGAAGTTATATGTTGTGCTAGATTTAAAAAATGTATCGAACCTGTAATTTCCTATAATTTGTTACAAAACTGTTAAAAAAAGATTGTATTGTTTTGTAACCCCGGATTAGATGTAAGTATAGGAATGAAATGTCTAATTACCTGTAAATATCCGGCTGCACAATCCTCTAAGCTGCTATTAGCATTGCAGGTGACACATGAGAAGCTCTGTACCTTCTCCCAGTAGCATGTGGATGCCTCCCCTCCTGCAGGGCCTGGCCGGACTCGCACGGTCACCTCTATAGAGTTGTGTTTGCATTCATGTCTCTGTCTTATTGAGACTAAGTTGCTTGGTTACAATTTTCTTGACAACAGCAGGACAACCCCCTCCTCCCCACTAAGTGCCAGCGACATGCCTTTTGACATTGGCAAAATTCCTTTTTTAACCTTCCAATTGTTTAATAATTCCATACTTTTCCTAATGCAGTTACCAACCTTTATTGTCAACTAAGGGCCTAGAAGAAGATCAAGTTGTAAAAGTTGTATTCTGAGCAAACACTGAAAATTCAGCTTTTATCATCTACTACCTCAACTAGAAAATCTCAATTGCCCAGTGTCCCACAAGGTTTTACTCAAAGTAAACATTACATATACCTTGATTAGATGAACATCTTCTTTGAGTTTGACTGGTGACTTAAAGAATGTTTACAAGAATTAAACAGATTTCAATACATTTGATCACTGCATTATTATTCTAACCAGTGGCGTAACTTGAAGCTCATGGGCCCCGATGTGAAAGCTCCAATGGGGTCCCCAATTATTGAAAATCTCCAATAGCATTAGTTTTTTTTCTAAGGGTCAAAAGGTCTTTTGGGGCCCCCTAGGCTCCAGGCCAGGGTGCGATTGCAACCCCTGCACCAACTTGTAACTATTAACACACAGCCAAATGTGCAATCTGATATCATACTATTTCCCTGGCAGATACAGACAGAAGAGGACCCCTGTGCAAGAACAATATATTGCTACATTGCAGTCTAATAGGTCATCCACCTGCTTTGCAGGTAAAAGTGGCCCCCTTACCACTTGGGCCCCTGTGAAACTGATTGAATCAATGATATGTCCATTCCTATAAAAAAAAAACACAAAAAGCCTCAACTAGCTCACTCTGTTTTTTTGTACCTCTTCCAAAAATAGGATAATAATTTAATAATATCTTTAAGCCTTCACCTTGGACATAATATTGGTCATCATAACTGTGTAGTTGTAGCACCAAAGCGTCAGGGATGCTAGGATACACAGTCCTTATTTGCATCTGTGGCATAATCCTTCACTGTACCCATAAGTAATGGTCCAATTGGACATTTCTCTGGTTATACCTAATTACCTTTCGACTCTGCATTTCAGACTGTGTAGGGTCCCATCTACACGCCCCCGTATTTTTTGGATTAGGGTCCCACTCACGACTGCGAGCTGCACTTCCTAGTGTAGCACAGGGCTCATTAGGTTGAGTCTTCGAGGAGTAGGGGTGCCATTTGGTTAAATATAGGGTGCCGACTCCTACAGCTAAATAGGGTACAGTTTAGGGCTAACCGCCCCTCACCTTTCCCTCTCTAGCTGTTGTGCCAAAAAATAGTTTATCTGTATTGGTGTCCTTCACAAGTATAAATAGTTGCTTGAATAAAATTGTTTATACCGAGTATTGCGTTTTGTGTTTTTTCCAGTGTTCAATACCCTCTAACCGGTTTTGATATTATGTCCATTGATATACTCTTTTTGTCCGCCAATGAAATAGGAAGATACTAGTAATCTTACGTTCATGCGAGAATAAAAGAAATTAGCTTGACCAATGATGAGAATAATCATCATATTCTGCTAGTCAGATGTCCCAATAATTGGACATGTACATCTTTCTGGAATAGTTACATTTCCATTGTGTGTTTCCTTGACTGGTCATTGAATGTTAGTTAAATGTTACCGGAGAGCTGGATCAACACTTCTAAACTAATTATATGGCTGGATCTATCTTATAAGACTGATTACAGACAATCAAACTGAGGAAAGTTTGCAGCATACAGTGATACTTGCTTTATGAAACTTCTTTCTCTACATACCCAAAAACCTTGACTAGTCAAAAAGTCAAAAAGGTGTTTAGGAAAGACGTACAAGGCCTGTTCACTGTGACCTAACTGAGATTCCTGTTCTGGCCTCATTCCTCCCAGTACTTTACATCTCATGGTTACTTATTCACCAAAACTTTGCACAATGTGACCTGAATCCTCTGGGTATGTAGGTAGAGGTCTATAGCACACACCCATACTCATGGTGTTCACAAGTAGCTGCAGGATGTAAATTTTTAACCAGAGAGAGGCTGGATAAGTGATCTTGATGTGGCCAGGACAAAGGGTACTCGGACTCCGGGTTTGATGGTTTCTTGGAGGGGGAATCACGGGTGGTCGGGTTTCCACTTCCGTGCCCTGGTTATCATTTGTTAGATGGTAGGGAGGGAATATTTACAAGGGTACGTGACGCCACCTGTAGTTCCCGGTAATGCAGGTACCAGCACTGCAAGCCGACCGCTGGGGTGATGGTGGGTGCAGCAGAGTGTGGTACAGCTCCCCACAGGTGGAGCTTTACCTCAGGGCAGCGGTGATAGCCGATGATGAGGGGGATGAGGGGAGTAGTAGGAGTTGTTTCTTACCCTTCTAGTGAGATGCTGCTGATGGTGCTAAAGCCCTCCAGGCACCGGTGAGGAGAATCAGGGACCAATTCAACTCTAACTCCACTTTACTGGGTAATGGCAGATGTTAAACGATACACGGTACAGTCTGGTTTACTGGGTGTCTGTTGCCAGTTCAGGGTCCCCCTTATGGAGTCTCCAGATGTTCAGTCTCTTAGTCTTTCGGGGTCTACTTTACTCTTCTCTGTCTTTACCACCCTTGCAGAGCTCTCCTGCCAGTCCTACAGTCTGTAGCTAGTTGGTAAGGTTGTTTCCTTACCGGTACGGACGAGAGCAGCAGGAGCGCACTATTTCTCCTGCCACCGGAATTCATTCCGTTACCTCTAGTGTCCTGAACCAGTCCTGAGGGGTGAGATGCCTTTGTGGCGCTAACGACAGCCCGATTACTATGGACCCACATCTCGTCGGTTTGCGGCCAGAGGTAAACTACTGACCGTCTCGGCTTCCCGTGCTGCCGGTGTTCCCCAAATGTGACCAGCCAGCTCCAACCAGTCCTGGTCCATTGCAGCCTAGCAGCGCTGGTGTCCTAGATTTAATTCCTACCAAGAACAACATCTGCAAGGAGTTTGTATGTTCTCTGCATGCTTGTGTGGGTTTCCTCCAGGCACTCCAGTTTCCTCTTACACTTGAAAGACATACTGATAGGATGTTTAGATTGTGAGCCCTAATGGGGACAGTGTTGCAAATGTATGTAAAGTGCTATGGAATTAATAGTGCTATATAAATTAATAAATATACATTATTATTGTTTAGAAAACTCATTAGCAAATATGTTACATCAATGATAATAGGAGCTGGGAGGGAACCTAATCTTCCATCTTTTCTAGAAGCCCATCTTCTATCTTGCTCTAAAGAACTTGGAATGGTCACACATAATATGGACACCCATTTGATTAATATTTGTGCAATGCTTATTTTTCCTATAGAGATATTGAACAGTTCTTGTTGTATATCCCGACCAGTCTACGGCTACTTACTAGTTCCCAGCACACTAAAAGTGCCCATACACACCACTGTTAAGGGCCCGTTACACACAACGATATTGTGAACAATATCGTTGCAAAGTCACTGTTTTGGTGACGTTGCAGCAATGTCGAAACGACATCATTGTGTGTGACACGTATCTACAATCAACGATCAGTCATTGATTGTTGATCGTAGATTTATGGTCCAGCCCATAGATCTATCGTTGGTCTCCTGCTGGGCGCCAAACATCGGCGCGTGTGACAGCGGGAGACCAATGATGGACGAGCTCCCAGCGCTGCAAGCAATCGCTGGGATCTGGTAAACAGCGGGTATGTAGGCAGCGCGCAGCGCCTATTACCCGATGTATACAATGGTTATCAGCCTTCTTCGCTTACAGGCTGGTAACCAGGGTATACAGTGAGTAACTAGGCGCTGCATGTTGCCTACATACCCGAGGTTTACCATGGTTACCAGCCTGCTCCCGCTTACTGCAGCCTAGCAGCAGGAGCTAGACATCGTGGAAAGAATATTTTAATCTTTTCCACGTTGGCACTGGTCCACTGGTCACTGGTGAGTCTGCCTGTGTGACAGCTCACCAGCGCTCAGTTCATGATGTAGCAGCGATCCACATCGTTGGTTGGATCGCTGCCACATCGCAGCGTGTAACCCGGCCTTTGGCCAGCTCTCTCCATTCCTCCACCAAGCTGAACAATTGGTCGAATTTTTAGCGCAGTAAATTGAAGTTGTTTCTAGGGCTGTGGAGTCGGAGTCGTGGAGTCGGAGTCGCTGCCCATTTTGGTGGAGTCGGAGTCGAAATTGGAGTCGGTAGAAAATGTTCCGACTCAGTCTCCTAAAGTATATAATAAATTGGGTCCAGTAGTTCAATGCAGAATGTGCTGAATATTATTATTATGAATTATTATTATGTTCTATCTAAATATCTTTATTATTATGTCATTATAATGATTAAAGCCTAATGTTACCATTGACCTACAATAATTTTATCACTTAAAAACGAGCCATGAATGAAGGAGTCGGAGTCAAAGGAGTCGGAGTTGGAGTAGGAGTCAGGGAAATTCAGGAGTCGGAGTCTGAGTTCTAGTCAGTGGTTTGATTTACCGACTCCACAGCCCTGGTTGTTTCGCATCATCCGGCAGCAGCTGCTACACATTGAATAGACTTGCGTTCTGCAATTCATATCAAAGTGTTTACATCCAACAGCCGGTAGTGCAAATAGAAGCTGACTGGAGAAGGTGCCGTATACCTGACCTCCACCGATCTGATATTAATGACCTATCCCAAGGGTTTTGACATAATTAGGCTGTGCACACCCCATTAATTTTAAAATTAGCTAATTTTTAAGAGACCTAACCAAAGGACATTATCCAAAATCAGACAACTACTATATCACAGTAAGGGGTACTTCACACACAGCGATATTGCTAGCGATATCGCCACAACGTCATAGGTGTTGTGACGTTGCCGCGACCTCGCCAATGATATCGCTGTGTGTGACACGCACCAGCGATCGGCCCTTTGCTGGGAGATCGCTGATCAGTAGCGAATGGCCTGGACCATTTTTCGATCCGCGATCTCCCGCTGTCCAGGTTGCATCGCTGTGTGTGACAGGGGCAATGACCAGCGATCCCCAGTCTGCGCCTGAAACGCTGGATGATCCCAACGACCGTTGTGTGTCGGCTGCAGAATGGGGATCGCTGGTAAGTCTGCCTGTCTGGCATCTCACCAGCAACCACGTAGCGACGCACCAGCTATCTCGGTCAGGGCAGATCATTGTCAGGATCGCTGGTGCGTCCCTATGTGTAACGGGGCCCTTACATAGAACCTGAGAGTCTGTTGAAAGGGTTTGTTCCCTTTCAGAAAACGTTTGCCCACATTTAGTATTTGCATTGAAAAAACAAACAGCACAAAACTTACCCTCCATGGGTCCAGTGCTGTGTCCTTGCCACTGTCTAACCTTTCTGGCAGCAGCAATGATATAACATTGACAGTGCTGCAACCAATCTCAGCTCAGCGGATATGCCAAAGTAGATGGAATGAGCTACTGAGCTCAGTGATTGCCTGCAGCACTCAGTGTTCATGTCACCACTGCAGCCAAACAACAAGACCAGGGCAGGAATGGGGACACAACACCACACCTGGGGGAGTACATATAGCTCTCTTTGGTTATCTTTACAGCCTATGGGTAAAATTTTTTTTTTAAGTGGACAATCCTTTTAGGCTAGGGTCACACATCCGTTTTTTTTTTTAAAAACCTGATCCGGTTTTGAGCTTTTAAAAAGCTCAAAACCAGATCAGGAAACGCTCCTCATAGGAGCCTATGATAAAAACCGGTTTCCGTCTCCGGCTCTGCAGCCTGCGTGAAAAATCATGCAGGCTGCAGTTTTCGGAGCGGTTCTGTTATCTGCAATGCGGGAACCGGATTGCTCTGGATGTGTAATCCCGAGCAATGTGGTTCCCACATATACTTTGCTTATCCCGGCTGTGGGATAAGCAAAGTGTTTTCTGTGTGTAAAAACTGTTAATTTTATTAATAAATGTTTCTATAATTTCTCTAGGGAGTGCCCACTCCCCCTTAGAGACCTTCCACCCACTCAGGTGGGCATATAATGTTGTAATCACTTATGTACAGCAGCTGACTCCTACACATCCTGAGCAATCCGGTTACCATATTGTCAGAAGCCAATTGCGTTCACTGCATCCGGATCTGGATGCGGTGAACGCAATTTGATTTTTAAGTGTGACCCTAGCCTTAAGCATATACCGTAACTAAATGTAAATCACTTTTATTGGATATCAAAGCGTCTACGTTCTCATTCCCCCTTTATAACGTGTATTATCTGAACTCATGTAGACACCCTTGACCTGAACATCAGCTGCATGTTTATTCAGCTTTTCAGCTTTCTAATGGCATGTCAGCTCCTGAAATGACTTTAGCATGTTTGTGCTCCAATATTTGCAGAGGTTTGTTTCTTTTATTTGAAAGGTTGATCAACCAACATCTCTGCAGAGAACAAACTGTCTGTAGGAGGTATACCACACGCTGACTGCACCATAGAAGCATTGTTTAAATGTAAAATGACATTTTGCAAACACACTCAGTGTATATAAAGAAAAAGAAAGTAAATGGTCCTGATCATTTTAACAATCTTTACATGAATAGTATAAGCTAATAAAGAAAACCTTTCAAATATATTCTTATAAATAAGCGCTCTCACATCCTAAACTCATTATTCACTTCAAAAACAGCTAAAATTCATGTTAACCCCCCCCCCCACTTAGCTCACCCACAACCCCCATACATCTTACATGACTGCCAGCAGAATGCACAACAATGGGTCAGCCGATGGATTGGCCTGCACCCATCATGCCGAGAACTCTTGTGTTCTGTATAGAGAGTCATGCTAGACTTCTCTGGTGACTTATCTCATGTTGTGGGGACCATTATACTGTGTAAGGTTGCTGTGGATGCTTCATACAGTGCATGGAGGTCATGTGTGCATCATACTGTGTGGGAGAGAAAGTGGGAGCATTATACTGTGTGTGGGGAGCTGTGGGTCATATACTGTATATGTGTGTGCAAGCGGTGGGTGCCATTATGCTGTGCAAATTGCTATGAAGACATCACACATGTATGGAGGCCATGGGTGCATAATATTGTGTGGGGGGATGGCTGCCACTGTACTGTGTTGAGATGTCTGGGGTCATTATGCTTTCTGTAAGTGAAGGGACTGTGTATGCAGTACACTGTGTGGGAGAGACAATGGGAGCATCATACTGTGTGTGGGGGTAACTGTGGGTCATATACTGTTTCCTGTGTGTAAAATATGTGTGGGCCATTATAATATGTAAGGGAGCTGTGGAGGCATCATACTATGTGTGGGGGCTATGGAGCATCATATTGTGTATGGGATGTTGTGGGGCTTCATACTCTGTGGAGAAGTCTGTTGAGCCTTTCATAATATGTGTTGGGGACTATGTGTGGGCAGTTTGTGAGTATCATTGTGTCGCCCCAGGGTGTGGGGTACTCGGGTATCAGGCGGCAAAAGGGGATTAACTGTGTCACGGGGAATGGCGGCCACGCCTGATCCCGTGTCCCAGGGGACGGTTCTCTTGAAAAGGGGATTATGTGCAAGAGATTATTTACAAAGTTAGTTGTCATGACGCTACCTGCAGTATCTGGTGAAGTAGCACCAGCGCCGCCACAGTCCACCGGAGGTCGGTGGTATTGCAACTGAGATGGTACAGTCCTCCGCAGGCAGGTCTGGAACCTCTGGGGCAGCGTAGTGAGCAGGGACAGGTTGTAGTGGAGCCGAGATTGTATAGGGAGAGTTGGAACAGTCTATGGAGAATACTGGGGTGAAAAGGAAGGATACACACACGCAGGAAAGTCTCTTTTACCTTCTACTGATGTTTTGCAGGTAAATATGTCCAGGGCACCGACAGGTGACAGGTTGCACAGTAAGTCCCCACAGCAAGTGGGTATAAGGCCTCCTCTGCTCTGTGTATTTGTCTGAAGCACAGCCTGCCTGCAGTCTGACTTCCCTCCTCTCTCTTCCTGACTGTAGTGTCTTTCTCTCCTCGTGTGCTATCTCCGGGATACCTTCTCCTGATCACTGGGCTCTGCCCTGCTGTGTTGGCTCCCTCTCTTGACTCACGGGGGGGAAGCAAACTGGGTAGCCGAGGCCTCCACAGTGCAACGGGTTTTCTGTGGTCCTATATTGTTCTACAGGTGCGGATCCCCAATATCCGGTGTTCTCCTGGGACGAACTCCCTCAAGTTCCTTGTTTCATTTCAGTTCTCTGCTCCTAGCCTTCATTCCCACTTAGGCTGGCGGGACGCTGAAGAGCCACTCCGGGTGACTGGCTCGGGCCTAATTGCAGCACCGACCACCAGGACGTCCTTGCAGCTCTCCTAGCAGTCTGCACACTCTGACTAACTCCTCCCCCAGCAGCAGTATTTATCAGGGGATCTTGCCTAAGGTCGGCAAGTGGAGCTCCCCCTACTGTGCCGGGGTGGAAGGTGTTGTATGTAGTAGGTACCTGCTGTGGAAACCCAGCTGTGCATTAGAATCTGTGGTTACCTGCGTGAGCAGGGCGCCACATACCCCCCTAGGTAACATCAGTACTCCTGGACTGAGCATTTTTGTTTAAACAAAAGGATAACAATAATAATAAAAACAAATAGCATATTTACATAGTCTCAAAATATAAAAATTTACAAAAAGACACTGAAAAATATTTGAAAAATGGAAAAACAGGTAAGTCCGTACGGTGCTAGTCCATCCACCGCAGGCTTTTTAAAGTTTGTGGCTACGTTAGTCCATTAACCGTAGTCCATTTGAATTTTTAAAAGTTCATAGTTCAAGAAGGGAAAAGAGTTCAAAGGGACAAAGTTCAAAGAGTCTTTTACAGTCCATTTCTGTACGCTCCAGGTATTAACGGGGAAAAGTCTTTCAAAAGTTCACATTTTAACAATAAACAGTTATCCCTATGGGTGTCTCAGCTTAGGAGACCTGGTACCTCTCCGCCCCAGGCACTTTCTGCTGCTAACTTAATGTGCTTGGGACTGGGCTCAGTTCCTCCACTCTTCTGTACACTACTATTTACATCTTCTATTGTACATGTTACTGTATATACTCGAGTATAAGCCTACCTGAGTATAAGCTGAAGCCCCTAATTTTACCCTCCCAAACTAGGGAAATGTATTGACTCGAGTATAAGCCTAGGGTGAGAAATGAGGCAGACTCTCATCATGGTAAATGGCCCCCCATTACTGGTATATAGTCCCCCATCACTGGTATATAGGACCTCCATCGCTGGTATATTGCACCCTCTTCACTGGTATACAGTCCCTCCCGTCAGTGGTATACAGTCCCCCCGTCAGTGGTATACAGGCCCCCATCAGTGGTATACAGGCCCCCCATCAGTGGTATACAGGCCCCCATTAGTGGCAGACAGGCCCCCATTAGTGGCATACTGGGCCCCCATTAGTGGTTTCCAGGCCCCCATTAGTGGTATACAGGCCCCCATCAGTGGTATACAGGCCCCGATCAGTGATATACAGGCCCCCATCAGTGGTATATAGGCCCCCATCAGTGGTATACAGGCCCTCATCAGTGGTATACGCCCCCATCAGTGGTATACAGGCCCCATCAGTGGTACACAGGCCCCCATTAGTGGCATACAGGCCCCCATTAGTGGTATACAGGCCCCATCAATGGTATACAGGCCCCATCAATGGTATACAGGCCCCCCATCAGTGGTATACAGGCCCCCATTAGTGGCAGACAGGCCCCCATTAGTGGCATACTGGGCCCCCATTAGTGGTTTCCAGGCCCCCATTAGTGGTATACAGGCCCCCATCAGTGGTATACAGGCCCCTATCAGTGGTATACAGGCCCCCATCAGTGGTATATAGGCCCCCATAAGTGGTATACAGGCCCTCATCAGTGGTATACGCCCCCATCAGTGGTATACAGGCCCCATCAGTGGTACACAGGCCCCCTTTAGTGGCATACAAGCCCCCATTAGTGGTATACAGGCCCCATCAATGGTATACAGGCCCCATCAGTGGTATACAGGCCCCCCATCAGTGGTATACAGGCCCCCCATCAGTGGTATACAGGCCCCCATTAGTGGCAGACAGGCCCCCATTAGTGGCATACTGGGCCCCCATTAGTGGTTTCCAGGCCCCCATTAGTGGTATACAGGCCCCCATCAGTGGTATACAGGCCCCTATCAGTGGTATACAGGCCCCCATCAGTGGTATATAGGCCCCCATCAGTGGTATACAGGCCCTCATCAGTGGTATACGCCCCCATCAGTGGTATACAGGCCCCATCAGTGGTACACAGGCCCCCATTAGTGGCATACAGGCCCCCATTAGTGGTATACAGGCCCCATCAATGGTATACAGGTCCCATCAGTGGTATACAGGCCCCCATTAGTGGTATACAGGCCCCCATCAGTGGTATACAGGCCCCATCGGTGGTATACAGGCCCCATCAGTGGTATACAGGCCCCATCAGTGGTATACAGGCCCCAACAGTGGTATAAAGGCCCTATCAGTGGTATACAGGCCCCAACAGTGGTATAAAGGCCCCATCAGTGGTATACAGGCCCACATTAGTGGTATACAGGCCCCATCAATGGTATACAGGCCCCATCAGTGGTATACATGCCCCCATTAGTGGTATACAGGCCCCCATTAGTGGTATACAGGTCCCCATCAGTGGTATACAAGCCCCATCGGAGGTATACAGGCCCAATCAGTGGTATACAGGTCCCCATTAGTGGTTTACAGGCCCCATATTTGGTATACAGTCCCCCATTAGTGGTATACAGGCCCCCATCAGTGGTATACAGGCCCCATCGGTGGCATACAGGCCCCGTCAGTGGTATACAGGCCCCATCAGTGGTATAAAGGCCCTATCAGTGGTATACAGGCCCCAACAGTGGTATAAAGGCCCCATCAGTGGTATACAGGCCCACATTAGTGGTATACAGGCCCCCATTAGTGGTATACAGGCCCCCATCAGTGGTATACAGGCCCCATCGGTGGCATACAGGCCCCGTCAGTGGTATACAGGCCCCATCAGTGGTATAAAGGCCCTATCAGTGGTATACAGGCCCCAACAGTGGTATAAAGGCCCCATCAGTGGTATACAGGCCCACATTAGTGGTATACAGGCCCCATCAATGGTATACAGGCCCCATCAGTGGTATACATGCCCCCATTAGTGGTATACAGGCCCCCATTAGTGGTATACAGGTCCCCATCAGTGGTATACAGGCCCCATCGGAGGTATACAGGCCCAATCAGTGGTATACAGGTCCCCATTAGTGGTTTACAGGCCCCATATTTGGTATACAGTCCCCCATTAGTGGTATACAGGCCCCCATTAGTGGTACACAGGTCCCCATCAGTGGTATACAGGCCCCATCAGTGGTATACAGGCCCCATCAGTGGTATACAGGCCCCAACAGTGGTATACAGGCCCAATCAGTGGTATACAGGTCCCCATTAGTGGTATACAGGCCCCATATTTGGTATACAGTCCCCCATTAGTGGTATACAGGCCCCCATTAGTGGTATACAGGTCCCCATCAGTGGTATACAGGCCCCATCAGTGGTATACAGGCCCCATCAGTGGTATACAGGCCCCAACAGTGGCATACAGGCCCAATCAGTGGTATACAGGTCCCCATTAGTGGTATACAGGCCCCATATTTGGTATACAGTCCCCCATTAGTGGTATACAGGCCCCCATTAGTGGTATACAGGCCCCCTTTAGTGGTATACAGACCCCATGAGTGGTATACAGGACCCATCAATGGTATACAGGCCCCATCAGTGGTATACAGGCCCCCATTAGTGGTATACAGGCCCCCATTAGTGGTATACAGGCCCCCATCAGTGGTATACAGGCCCCATCAGTGGTATACAGGCCCCAACAGTGGTATACAGGCCCAATCAGTGGTATACAGGCCCCAACAGTGGTATACAGGCCCAATCAGTGGTATACAGGTCCCCATTAGTGGTATACAGGTCCCATATTTGGTATACAGTCCCCCATTAGTGGTATACAGGCCCCCATTAGTGGTATACAGGCCCCCATTAGTGGTATACAGACCCCATGAGTGGTATACAGGACCCATCAATGGACAGCAGCCCCATTAATGGTATACAGCCCCCCATTTGTGGTATACGGGCCCCATCACATGTTATTGCCCCCCATGCTGCCGCACACCTTAAAATAACAAAGCATTCATTCTTACCCTCCGTTTCTCTGTCACTCTTGCGTCCTCTGGGCCCTGCTTCTTCCTGCTTCCTGCACTGATGGACAGGGGGATGCAGTGCATATATTGCATTGCACTAATGAGCGGTCCCACGTGACTGGCCGCTCACTGTACAGTCTCCCCCTGCCTCCTCCAGGCCCCGAACACCGCCCCCCTCACTCAGCCAGTACCACTGACTCGAGTATAACCCGAGGGGGCACTTTTCAGCACAATTTTTGTGCTGAAAAACTCGACTTATACTCGAGTATATACGGTACTTATTTACATATTTTTCTTAGCGTGTTCTACCTTGTTCCATACCCACTCTCCAAACCTAGACAGGGGTTGATCTCGTGTGCTTCTCTGTGACTTCCGCACTACAGGTGTCACTGTCTCAGGTGAATTGTCTAGTGTTGAGTTTGGTGCAGGTGTTTCAGGTAAGCTTCTGCGTGACCTTAGTCTCACTATAGGGCTAGCAGGTGTACGAATACAGCATCCTCAGATTTTCTAGCAACGGGTATTTCTTCCTGATTCCTGGGTATCTCTTCAGTAGGCTGTTAGAAATTTAGTTTTGGCACAATGATAGCTCCATCTTGTTGAGGCGAATCTTCTGGGAATTCTCCTAGGATTGTTTGAATAACTTTTTCCTTTGGTTTTTGGAATAGACTTTCTTCTTGAATTGGCTCAGACTCTTGAATGGGCTGATTGGAGAGGTCTTGGTCTTCCCAATTTGGAGGGCACTTTTTAATGAGATTTCTGGACACGGTTTGTCTGGTTCTTCCACCATCTTTGCTAATGACGCAGACTTTATCATTTCCAAAATTTATAAGAACATAGGGTTCACGTTCCCATCGATCATCTAGTTTATGGCGAGTTTTTCTTCTTTTTAGGACCATACTTCCAAGTGGTATGGGTTCTGCTGGAGCAGTGTGTGTTATAGTCCCTTTCCTGTTTTGCATGGGATTTCTGCAGGTTATTTTCGACAATTTCTTAAACCTTTTTGTACTGTTCTTGGCGATGGATTTTCCAATTTGCAATGGCATGATCTGCTTCAGGATCTACTACTCCTAGTTCCAAGTCTATGGGTAACTTTCCTGGACAGCTTCTCATCAGGTATGCTGGTGTACAGTTGGTAGAACTTACTGGAATATGGTTATACATGTCAACCAAATCTGGTAGTTTCTCCGGCCATTGATTTCTCCCTTCTAACGGTAGGATCTTTAACATATCAATGATGATGTGGTTCATCTTTTCACAGAGTCCGTTGGTTTGGGAATGATACGGGGTTGTTCTAATTTTCTTGCACCCATACATCTGGCAGAACTCTCGAAAGATCTATGCTTCAAAGGCTGATCCTTGATCTGTTAATGACTCGCCCAGGGCAGGGCACTCAGCTCTCGGGCTCGGTCTGGGATGTCACAGGTGGCTGCCCGAGGCCGTGACACTGATAGTCAAAGAATTAGGGGTGTAAATAAAGTATATACAAGTTTGTGACGCCACCTGCAGTACCTGGTGATGCTCACCAGCGCCGCTACAGTCCTCCGGTGGTCGTTGGTATTGCGGCAATGATGGTGTAGTCCCCCGCAGGCAGGACTGGACCACCGGGGCAGCGTTTCTGTGAAAGGAAATTAGAAAGGATGCAGCAGAGTCGGCAATTCACTTCACCGGATACTTTACTGGAAAACTTTCAAGCATCATTACAGTCTTTCAGTGCAGTAGATATTATAATCACAAATGCAACGGGTGCTGCAAGTGGAATTTCTGGTTGGTAGATGGATCCCTCACTGTGTGCCGTTCCTGTTTCTTTCTTTCCCTTGCCTCCCAGTGGCGGAGAAGTCTGACTTCTTAAAGACTAGACCGACCTCCTGCTGTTCCTTGTTCTCCTCTCCCTAGTACCCGTCAGGCGAACCTTCTTTTGGCTCCTTGCAGCGTTCTGCTACTCCTGGCTCCCCTCTTTCTGGGATCTTTGGAAGTCAGGGGCGTACATAAAGATACCCCTGTTTTTCGGACTGTGTGTGAGCCTTATCGTACTCAAAGGTGCGGGCTCCGATACCCGGTTACTTTCCTGGGGCAAACTCTTGGTTATTCTATTCCCCATTAGAGTGAACTCCTGGCTCTGAGTTTCCTTCTCTCTTGCTTTCTTCTGTTTCTGGGATCTCTTCTTTCTTTCCTGGGCCCCTCAGCCGGCTGCCTGCCGCTTCCCCGACCCACTCACTTCCACTACTCTAGTTCCCCCTAGAGGCCACTATATACCCTCCCGGGGTCCCTCCCACCATCTGATCCAGTGTGTGGGTGTTAGTTCTAGGGTTCCACCTACTGGCCATAGTTCCACTTGCAGTGGGGTGACTACACCCCTTTTATGGGGCACATATCTTTAACGTTACACATATAAAAGACAGACATCGCAGTAGTTAACATCTATCAGACCCCGCGGTCCTCGGGCCACCTATCGGCAAAGTTGTTACTCTCCGGATTATCTATAACTCTGCACACAGATATGTTATTACTTTGGCCCAACGGAAATGGTACTAGCTATGCGGGCCCAGCGGTAATCTGTGGTCCAGCACAGTCCATCCCAGTGGGGCAAACCATCCCAGTGGGGCAGGGTATCGCTCATAGGTTACCTGCTCTCCACCATACAAGTCACGCTGGGGGTGTCCTTTTCTCAAAAATGATTCTACATCCCACCGGGAAAAGAAAATGTCGTCCATCACTCCGGGTTCTCTTAGAAAGCACCAACAGTCCTCATGGTACACTGAGACTACAGTTCCAGACTTCCGCAGCTCCATGGGTAGTGGGGGCTGAGCACGGGCCTCGTCTCTCAACCTCCTTGTGGCCTGCTCTCTCTGGTGCCAGACCTCCCGCCGCTGCTGCCTTGCGACCTCTTCTCTGTCGCACGGGGTTGGCCGGGCGCTCGGTAGCGACTGGTACTGTGGGGGCGGTGAAGTGCTGCTGCAAGAAAGTCTGGGTGCTGCTCGTGCCTCTGTGGCACCAAGGATGGCGGGAACTCCCCATCAGTGCTGCTGCCACACAGTCCACCACGCTGCCTCCGGAGTGCTCCCTCCAGAGGCTTCTTTCAGCTCCTTGTCGGCGGTGGCATTGAAGTCCTCATATATCTCCTCCACTTCGGCGTCTGGCGCTGTGGGTGTTGGTGCTGTCTCCAGCCGGAGACAGCTGCTGCCCCGGGATGGTGGTGGTGTCGGGGGCTCTGTCTGAGTCTCCGAGTCCCGGGTCTGAGTGGGAGGTGGAAGGGAGGCGCGGTACTCCTCTACCGCTCTTGCTGCGACTGCTGCCTCCTTTGCCTCACGGGCCGTCCTCCGAGCCGACAGCTCAAATGTCCGTTCTGCGCTCCACCGCCGGCACACCCACGTGAGCATCTGCTCCATCACCTGCCAGAGCCAGGTGAATGCATCCCTCCAGTCGTCTGCGTCGCCTTCAGTTGTGAGTAGGGACGCTGCTGCTGGGTCGCCTCGCTCGGCGTGGGTCTGCTCCTCCAGCTCACGGACTACGTCTCTCCAGCGGGGTGCTGCCATGCTGCCGGGTACAAAGGAGTCTGATGGCATCGGTCCTTCTTTTCCAGTTTGTACAGCTATGGGCGGGCACTCCTTGGAATCTTCCTGTGGGCCGCCCCCCTGATTGATTGATGGCAATCGGGGCGGCCACACTTTTTGCCGCCTCTGTCTAGGCCCTCCTTCTTCTAGGTAAGAAAAAAAGGGAGAGAAGGGGCGCATGTGTAGGATCACTATAGCTCAGTTAATATGGCGTTATTACAGGTGGCCACTCACCTGTTTGGGTTGTGCACGACCTGCACAACCCGGTGTAATAGCCTCTGATATATGGGGGACCCCCGGCACTATGCACGCTCTGCTCCTTCGACCTCGCTGGTCCCCAGCTGTCCGTACAGGGCCGTTCCGGTCACGTGGCGCCGGTCCCGGATGTGCGTCACTGCTTTTTATCTAGGGAACGCCAGATCCTTCACCACTGTGCCCTCGCTGTGCTGCTCCAGTCGCTGATCCCTCAAGGGGAATAGAAGCTTGCAAGAAAATGATTTAGCGGTCTTGTAGAAGCGCTACTAAAGCTCAAGCACCAGTATGATGAGGTTTATAAACAGCAATCTTTATTTTCCCCTCACAGCTCCACAACATGTTTCAACTGCTCAAGGCAGTCTTCCTCAGGTAGTGTAAGGGGGTGAACTGTGACATCACATTATATAGAGAACAAAAAACTTTGATTGGTTCCCCAATTAACTATGTTTAACTCCTCATGCACTTCTACAAACATTGTCAATAAAAAAACTACATAATTAAACTACAATTTATACAATTCCCCTAATTCCATATTGAATATTAAAACTGCATATCTATATAAACCAGCTGTAGCTCATTAATAAAATCAAAAAATATACATAAAAAATTATTAACATTATTAAAATTACTATACACATTATTATAAAAAATTATTAAAATATAATTATTATAAAAATGATTATATGCAAGTAGTGCTTGCACCTTCATATATATATGTACACACACACACACATATACATATATATATTGAGACAAGGATTTTATTTTTTTTTTCCTTCCCTGAACTTTAAAGAGGATAAGTATTGGCACTGGAAGTAAGAGGAATAGCAGTTATAGTGACATCTGGTATATTTTGATCTAACTCGTTCTGTTTTGGCTCTTCTATTATATAATCGCGAATCGCAAAAGCGCCCCTCTCGGCGCTACTTCCGGCGTGATCATGTGGATACGCGCGAAGCATTGGCCGCGAAGCGGCCATTGAGAGCAGTTTTAAGCCGACTCGCAATGGCCGCCAATGCCGCCTCTGCTCCCCGCTACCCACAGCCCACCTCCGACTATGCAGCTGCCCCTGTGCCTCCCCCCCAGCCCCGATCCACAGCCCAGCAACGCTCCCCACACCCGCACCGACCTACAGCACCGCACACCCCCCCCCTCACTGCCCGCACACCTCCGCCGCCAGCCCCCATCCACAGTCTAGCACAGCCCCCCCGCAATGTCCGCACAGCACCCCCCCCAATGTCCGCACAACACCCCCCCCAATGTCCGCACAACACCCCCCACAATGTCCGCACAGCACCCCCCCACAATGTCCGCACAGCACCCCCCACAATGTCCGAACAGCCCTCCCCTCCAATGTCCGCACAGCCCCTCCCCCCAATGTCCGCACAGCCCCTCCCCACAATGTCCGCACAGCCCCTCCCCCACAATGTCCGCACAGCCCTCTCCCCCCAATGTCCGCACTGCACCTAAGACCCGCCGCACCTAAGCCCCTACCCCATAAGCCCCGCCGCACCTAAGCCCCTACCCTCTAAGCCCCGCCGCACCTAAGCCCCTACCCCCTAAGACCCGCCGCACCTAAGCCCCTACCCCCTAAGCCCCGCCGCACCTAAGCCCCTACCCTCTAAGCCCCGCCGCACCTAAGCCCCTACCCCCTAACACCCGCCGCACCTAAGCCCCTACCCTCTAAGCCCCGCCGCACCTAACCCCCTACCCCCTAAGCCCCGCCGCACCTAAGCCCCTACCCTATAAGCCCCGCCGCATATAAGCTCCTACCCTATAAGCCCCGCCGCATCTAAGCCCCTAACCCCTAAGTCTAAGTCCGCCGCACCTAAGCCCCTACCCCCTAAGTCCGTCGCACCTAAGCCCCTACACCCTAAGCACCGCCGCACCTAAGCCACGACCCGCCGCACCTAAGCCCCTACCCCCTAAGACCCGCCGCACCTAAGCCCCTACCCCCTAAGCCCCGCCGCACCTAAGCCCCTATCCTCTAAGCCCCGCCGCACCTAAGCCCCTACCCCCTAACACCCGCCGCACCTAAGCCCCTACCCTCTAAGCCCCGCCGCACCTAACCCCCTACCCCCTAAGCCCCGCCGCACCTAAGCCCCTACCCTATAAGCCCCGCCGCATATAAGCTCCTACCCTATAAGCCCCGCCGCATCTAAGCCCCTAACCCTAAGTCTAAGTCCGCCGCACCTAAGCCCCTACCCCTAAGTCCGTCGCACCTAAGCCCCTACACCCTAAGCACCGCCGCACCTAAGCCACGACCCGCCGCACCTAAGCCCCTACCCCCTAAGCCCCGCCGCACCTAAGCCTCTACCCCCTAAGACCCGCCGCACCTAAGACCCTACCCTCTAAGCCCCGCCGCACCTAACCCCCTACCCCCTAAGCCCCGCCGCACCTAAGCCCCTACCCTATAAGCCCCGCCGCATCTAAGCCCCTAACCCCTAAGTCTAAGTCCGCCGCACCTAAGCCCCTACCCCCTAAGTCCGTCGCACCTAAGCCCCTACACCCTAAGCACCGCCGCACCTAAGCCACGACCCGCCGCACCTAAGCCACGACCCGCTGCACCTAAGCCCCTACCCCCTAAGCCCCGCCGCACCTAAGCCTCTACCCCCTAAGCCCCGCCGCACCTAAGCCCCGACCCGCCGCACCTAAGCCTTTACCCCCTAAGCCCCGCCGCACCTAATCCCTTACCCCATAAGCCCCGCCGCACCTAAGCCCCTACCGTCCGCCGCCGCCCCGCCGCACCTAAGCCCCTACCCCCTAAACCCTGCTGCACCTAAGCCACTACCCTCTAAGCCCCGCCGCACCTAAGCCCCTACCCTCTAAGCCCCGCCGCATCTAAGCCCCTACCCCCTAAGTCTAAGTCCGCCGCACCTAAGCCCCGCCGCACCTAAGCCCCTATCCCCTAAGCCCCGCCACCTCCTAAGCTCCCGCCGCTTTCCCCCGCCGCTGTCGCTAACACCTAAGGCCCTACACCCGAAGCCCCCGCCGTCCCCTAACCTAACGCCCCCGTCGATCACTTACATGCCTTCTTAGTCATCTGATCGTCCGTCCGATCCACAAGTCCTCCGTCCGGCCAGGCGTCCTCTTCCTCCGGCCCCGCCGGTCTTCTCTCTTCTTTCCGCCATCTCCGGCTCTTCGTCCGGCCCCCGGGGTCTTCTGTCTTCTTTCCGCCAACTTCCAGCTCCGACGTCCTCTTCACTTCTCATTAAGATAGAATGGACGAAAAATCCGCCATTCTATCTCTATGAGATGTGAGGCGCTCTTCTGATTGGTCGCTGTCTACTGCCCTCAGCCAATCAGAAGAGCACCTCATTTCCCTTTGACATACATTAGCGGTGTGTCGGCGATTTTATGGCCGCCCACCTGGTTCTATTTGTCGGCCCTAAAATCGCAGACACACCGCTAATGCATGTCTATGGGCAGTCAGCCCGATTTCTGATTGGTCGCTCTCTGCTGACGCCGACCAATCAGAATTCGACCTCACTGCCCATAGACATACATTAGCGGTGTGTCCGCGATTTTGGGGCCGACAAATAGAACCAGGGGCCCGGCCGTTAATTCGCCGACACACCGCTAATGTATGTCAACAAATAAATTTAATAATAAAAAAATAATAAAAAAAAATAATTGAAAAATAATAAAAAAATAAATAAAAAATAATAAATAATTAAATAAAAAATAATAATAATAAAAAAAATTAAATGCTAATAATATGAGCCCTTTCAGCGGATCTGAAGGAGAACTGTGTCTCAGCCTCAGGCTCACTTAAAATAAATAATAAATTTAATAATAAAAAAAATAATTAAAAAATAATTAAAAAATAATAAAAAAATAAATAAAAAATAATAAATAATTAAATAAAAAATAATAATAAAAAAAAGAAAAAAATGCTAATAATATGAGCCCTTTCAGCGGACCTGAAGGAGATCTGTGTCTCAGCCTCAGGCTCACTTAAAATAAATAATAAATTTAATAAAAAAAAAAATAATTAAAATATAATTAAAATATAATTAAAAAATAAATAAAAAATAATAAATAATTAAATAAAAAATAATAATAAAAAAAAGAAAAAAATGCTAATAATATGAGCCCTTTCAGCGGACCTGAAGGAGAACTGTGTCTCAGCCTCAGGCTCACTTAAAATAAATAATAAATTTAATAATAAAAAAAATAATTAAATAATAATTAAAAAAAAAAAATAAAAAAATAATAATAAATAATTAAATAAAAAATAATAATAAAAAAAAGAAAAAATGCTAATAATATGAGCCCTTTCAGCGGACCTGAAGGAGAACTGTGTCTCAGCCTCAGGCTCACTTAAAATAAATAATAAATTTAATAATAAAAAAAATAATTAAATAATAATTAAAAAATAATAAAAAAATAAAAAAATAATAATAAATAATTAAATAAAAAATAATAATAATAAAAAAAAAAAAATGCTAATAATAATGCTGTTAATGCTAATAATAATGCTAATAATGCTATTAATACTGCTATTAATGCTACTACTAATGCTATTAATCATGTTATTAATGCTATTATTAATGCTATTAATGCTAATAATGCTATTAATGCTAATAATTATGCTATTAATGCTAATAATGCTAATAATAATGCTACTTGTGCTATTATTAATGCTATTAAGGCTAATAATCATGCTATTTATGCTATTCAAAATGCTATTACTCCTATTAATACTGCTCTTAATGCTATTAATACTGCTATTAATGCTATTAATACTGTTATTAATGCTCATAATACTGCTAATAATGCTATTAATACTGCTATTACTGCTAATAATAATGCTATTGCTAATATTATTGCTATTTATGATGCGATTATTATTTAAAAATCTTTAAAAAAAACAATAAACATATTCTAGACACCCGATGCATTTGTATCAGGCTAACAGCTATAACTACTATAATCAAATTAATGCACGTTCTAGAATCCCGATGCATTTGCATCGGGCTCACAGCTGGTTATATATATCTAGATTTGTAAACTAATTCAACAGGAAAAGTATACTTTCAATACTTTCCATATATATATGTAAAATGTATTATTTTGTAAAAAATTATTATTTTGATACAATCACCCAAATGAACATTTGCATACTAACAGAATATTTTTTGGAAATAAAATATAATTATTATATTAATGTTTTGTTACATTTTCCAAGGTTAAATTATGACCCTCTGGACTTAAAGTTCCCAACTTAAAGATCCAGTAATATTCTGTTTTAATAAGGGCCCCAGGCGATCATTTACATTATCTCTTATCTGATCAATGATTGTGAGCTTCATTTTCGTGGCATCTTTTTGGTGGCATATGGTATAATGCCTTGATAGACTGTGGAATTGATATCCAATCTTGATGTTGTGTCTATGCTTATTAAGCCTAGCATGCATGGTCTGTATGGTCCGCCCTATATATTGAGTACCACACGGACATTCGATTAAATAAATCACATAGGTAGATTGGCATGATACCCTATGTTTGATAGGGAAACTTTGCTTTGTTGTGGCTGACATGAAAGTTTTTTCCCCATTCTTAAAGACCTTGCAGCATAGGCATTTGAGGGTCTCGCACGCATAGCATCCATTGTTCATATCATCCCCTTTTATTAGTGCCCTATCTTCCGTTTTTTGGCACACATTACTAGGAGACAACATTTCTCTCAGGTTTTTGTTTCTCCTGTATATCACATTAGGTTTAGTAGGGAAATGATCAGCGAGAACTGGGTCACTCTTTAATACGAACCAATATTTGTTCATTAAATCTAGAATCATTTTCCTTGGTTGGCAGTATGTTGTAACAAGACTCCATTTTGTCCTATTTATAGTTTTCTCATCACTTATGGTTTTTTTGGATGACATCTTCTCTATACAGCCGAAAACAAGAAAGTGATATGATCAGCGCTCAAGCACAAACCAGGACACTGCTGTAGCAAGTATTACCTTTAGGCTTTATTCAATCAATATGTAGAACCAGTCTCCACAACGCGTTTCGACGCAGCAGGCGTCTTTATCAAGTGGTTGCCGGGATTCTCCATAACAATTACTTATATACACACACAATTAAAAACAGGGGCTCAGCACCCAGGATCCTGCAAACGTCACACCAAAGCTCTCCCTCCCTGGTCACGTGCACCGGACACCGGCGGTCTACTCGGACCATATCGAGATCCAAGCCAGTGTGAGCTCCAGCGGCTTCCCCACAGCTCTTCAACCTGTTGTGCGGTCGGCACAACAGGACCAGGTGAGCAGGGACGCAGCCACCCACCCCGTGCCTTAATTATACAGCTTGGCGCAACTTTTCTTTCTTGTTGTTTATCTTCTCTATACAGGATTCCTGAGATAGGTCTTTCGTTTTCCTAAATGCGTCTTGCAACAAACGTTTGGGGTATCCCTTCGCTAGGAACCTCTTTTTTAGGGTTTTTGATTCCTGTCTAAAATCACTATCCTCGGTGCAATTTTTTCTCACCCTCCAGTATTGGCCATAGGGTACGCTGGTTAACCACCTGGGGAGATGCCCACTCCCATACTCCAAGTACCTGTTAACATCAACTTGCTTGAAGAAGGTCGAAGTATACACCCTCCCCAGGTGGTCCAAGCACACCCATAGGTCCAAATACTGAAGGGCCGAGTTAGACACCGATCTAGTGAATTTTAGACCCCATTCGTTTTCATTTAATTCCATGACAAAGTTAGTTACTTCTTCTTCTGTTCCTCTTCAGATGATGAAGAGATCATCAATGAATCGCCTATAATAAATAATTTTATCAGTTGTCCACCTGGGCTGCCCAATGGAGACCGACTCAATTTATTTAATCGAATGTCCGTGTGGTACTCAATATATAGGGCGGACCATACAGACCATGCATGCTAGGCTTAATAAGCATAGACACAACATCAAGATTGGATATCAATTCCACAGTCTATCAAGGCATTATACCATGTGCCACCAAAAAGATGCCACGAAAATGAAGCTCACAATCATTGATCAGATAAGAGATAATGTAAATGATCGCCTGGGGCCCTTATTAAAACAGAATGTTACTGGATCTTTAAGTTGGGAACTTTCAGGCCGGCTTCAGACTGCGTGTCTGATCCGATCCGTAGCTGTCCGCTTCAAGCAGACAGCCGCGGACCGGATCAGCACACAGGACCGGGGGGCTATTATGCCCTCCGATCCTGTGTGCATCCGCACGCAGCTGCAGCCGCTGACAGGTCAGGACCGCGGCGCCCGCGGTCCTCACCTATTAGCATCGGGAGCTGCGTGCGGATGCACACAGGATCGGAGGGCATAATAGCCCCCCGGTCCTGTGTGCTGATCCGGTCCGCGGCTGTCTGCTTGAAGCGGACAGCTACGGATCGGATCAGACACGCAGTCTGAAGCCGGCCTAAGTCCAGAGGGTCATAATTTAACCTTGGAAAATGTAACAAAACATTAATATAATAATTATATTTTATTTCCAAAAAATATTCTGTTAGTATGCAAATGTTCATTTGGGTGATTGTATCAAAATAATAATTTTTTTACAAAATAATACATTTTACATATATATATGGAAAGTATTGAAAGTATACTTTTCCTGTTGAATTAGTTTACAAATCTAGATATATATAAAGAGCCAAAACAGAATGAGTTAGATCAAAATATACCAGATGTCACTATAACTGCTAGTCCTCTTACTTCCAGTGCCAATACTTATCCTCTTTAAAGTTCAGGGAAGGAAAAAAAAAAAAAAAATCCTTGTCTCAATATATATATGTATATGTGTGTGTGTGTGTGTACATATATATATATGAAGGTGCAAGCACTACTTGCATATAATCATTTTTATAATAATTTCATTTTAATAATTTTTTATAATAATGTGTATAGTAATTTTAATAATTTTAATAATTTTTTATGTATATTTTTTGATTTTATTAATGAGCTACAGCTGGTTTATATAGATATGCAGTTTTAATATTCAATATGGAATTAGGGGAATTGTATAAATTGTAGTTTAATTATGTAGTTTTTTATTGACAATGTTTGTAGAAGTGCATGAGGAGTTAAACATAGTTAATTGGGGAACCAATCAAAGTTTTTTGTTCTCTATATAATGTGATGTCACAGTTCACCCCCTTACACTACCTGAGGAAGACTGCCTTGAGCAGTTGAAACATGTTGTGGAGCTGTGAGGGGAAAATAAAGATTGCTGTTTATAAACCTCATCATCCTGGTGCCTGAGCTTTAGTAGCGCTTCTACAAGACCGCTAAATCATTTTCTTGCAAGCTCCTTATTCTAGGGGATGAGTCACTCCCCCGGGCCTGCACATGGTGTCTACTTCATGGCGACGGCGCCATCTTGGGTCCCCATGCGATAATGGCAGGAATCCATCTTTGGTACCGTGCAAAGACAGAAAAAGTCAATTTTAAGTCCGAGTTCAAAGGCGCACAGTACCCGGTGGTACCGGGCACGTTATCCTGTTCGTAGACGCCAGTGTTGACTCGCCCAGCTCTCGTACTAAGCTCTCTGGCTCGGTCTGAGATGTCACAGGTGGCTGCCTGAGGCCGTGACCCTGGTAGTCAAAGAATAAGGGGTGTAAATAAAGTACATACAAGTTTGTGACGCCACCTGCAGTACCTGGTGATGCTCACCAGCGCCACTACAGTCCTACGGTGGTCATGGTATTGCAGCAATGATGGTGTAGTCCCCCCGCAGGCAGCACTGGACCGCTTGGGCAGTGTTTCTGTGAAAAGAAATTAGTTCATACAAGAAAGGATGCAGCAGAGTCGGTAATTCACTTCACCAGATACTTTACTGAAAAACTTTCAAGCATCGTTACAGTCTTTCAGTGCAGTAGATGTTATAATGAGAAATGCTACGGGTGCTGCAAGTGGAATTTCTGGTTGGTAGATGGATCAATCACTGTGTGCCGTTCCTGTTTCTTTCTTTCCCTTGCCTCCCAGTGGTGGTGAAGTCTGACTTCTTAAAGACTAGTCCGACCTCCTGCTGTTCCTTGTTCTCCTCTCCCTGGTACCTGTCGGGCGAACCTTTTTTTGGCTCCTTGCAGCGTTCTGCTACTCTTGGCTCCTGTCTTTCTGTGATCTTTGGGAGTCAGGGGCGTACATAAAGATACCCCTGTTCTTCGGACTGTCTGTGAGCCTTATAGTACTCACAGGTGCGGGCTTTGGTACCCGGTTGCTTTCCTGGGGCAAACTCTTGGTTGCTCTATTCCCCATTAGAGTGAACTCCTGCCTCTGAGTTTCCTTCTCTCTTGCTTTCTTCTGTTTCTGGGATCTCTTCTTTCTTTCCTGGGCCCCTCAGCCGAAGAGGCCCTCCTTGCTCCCTGCAGGCCGGCTGCCTGGCTGCCTGGCACTTCCCTAACCCACTCACTGAGTCTTCCACTACTCTAGTTCCCCCTAGAGGCCACTATATACCCTCCCGGGGTCCCTCCCACTTACTGATCTAGTGTGTGGGTGTTAGTTTTAGGGTTCCACCTACTGGCCATAGTTCCACTTGCAGTGGGATGACTACACCGCTTTTATGGTGCAGTACCCCTTTTGTGGCACCTTCATAATGGGGCATCACATTAAGATACGCTCTGGATATCCCAACCGTGTGCAGAAGACTTTTTGGAAGCTTTTTGCAGCTGTTGCAGCTGTCAAGTCTTTTACAGGGGCAACCATCAAGAATCTTGAGTAATGGTTAACCATGGTCAATGCGTAAGGTAAAGCCGGATCTACTCGGAGACAGTTTTACATGATCCAAAGCAACTATCTCCAAAGGCTGTTTGGTGACAATGGGATGAAGCTGGGCTTTCTGGCTCTGGGTGTCCTTTCTCCTCAGGCTGTAGGATTTGCAAATCTTGCACCATTTTTCAATGGATGACGGCATGCCAACCCAAAAGAACCTATCTTTCAGCAGAATCTCAAGCTTCTTCCATCCGAAGTGACCAATTTGATTGTGGTACGCGTTCAGGACCACAGGGACTTCTGATTTTGGCACGATTATCTACCAAGCCATCTCATGAGTTCTTGGATTGATGTATCGCCGGCACAACTTATCCTGGTATTGGAACAGTTTACCTCATTCGTTCCACAGATGTTTGGCGTCAGATGGGGGGTTCTCAGCAGCTTTGCTAAATCTTGGGTTATCAGTTGTTTGATTAGACTAACAGCCGGGTCTTGGTCTTGCGCCTCCATCCTGTCGAAGTGAGTTTACTGTTCTTGTAGAGGGATCTTAACGGGTCTGCTGGCATTGGGTTACTCTTACGTGATGGAAGGCAGGTAACTCCACTTCTTCCAGCTCGTCTTCATCTACACCCTCTTCTTATCAGAAGTGTGGCATCCTGGATAGAGCATCCGTGTTTCCATTCTGGTGCCCAGCCCGGTACTTGATGGTGAATTGGTAGTTGGAGAGTCTGGCCATCCATCTCTGTTCCATGGCTCCCAACTTCGCAGTTTCCTGGTGGTGAGCGGATTGTTATCCGTGTATGCTGTGCATTTGCTAGAGGCTAGATAGTGTTTAACCCTCTCTGTTACGGCCCAGACCAAGGTCAGGAAATCCAGCTTGAAGGAACTGTAGTTTTCTGGGTTCCTCTCTGTGGGTCACAATTTTCTGCTGGCATAGGCGATTATTCTCTCCTTACCGTCTTGCTTTTGGGAAAGGATGGCTCCGAGTCCCACATTGCTGGCGTCTGTATACAGCAGGAATAGCAGGTTGTAGTCCAGGTAAGCAAGGATTTCTTCTCCTGTCAGGGCTTCTTTCATTGTCTGCAACGCTTCCTCTTGTTCCTTACCCCATCTCCACAGAGAATCCTTTGACTTTCCCTTCGTGGGTTGACCTAATAGGAGGTCTTGCAGGGGAGCAGCCTTCTTGGTGTACTCCAGGAATTGTCGTACTTTCTTGATGGTCTTGGGTTCTGGCCACTCTTTGATTGCTGTCACCTTGTCTGGATCAGGGGCCATGCCTTCGGCACTGACTATGTGTCCAAGGTACTGCACTCTCAGCTTTAACAGGTGGCATTTTGATGACTTTAGCTTCATCCCGTATTTGGCCAAGGATTCAAACACTTCTCCTAGATGAGTGACATGTTCTGTGTAAGTTTTGGAGTACACGATCACGTCATCCAAGTAGAGCAGTACCGTATCAAAGTTCTTGTGACCCAGGCAACTTTCCATTAAGTGCTGGAAGGTTCCGGGTGCATTACATAGTCCGAAGGGCATGCTGTTGAACTCACATAGGCCCATAGGCATTGCGAATGCTGTTTTCTCTTTGTCTTCCTCGGCTACGGACACCTGCCAATACCCACTAGTGAGACCTAAGGTAGATAAGTAGTTGGCAGACTTCAACGCAGCCAAGGATTCCTCTATACGAGTAACAGGTAAGCATCTTTGTGTGTTATGTGTGTTTGCCTATAGTCTACACACATCCTCATACTGCCATCCTTTTTCCTTACTAGGACTAATGGAGCTGCCCAGGTACTACAGCTATCTCGTATAACCCCTGCGTCCTTCATGTCCTGTAACATTTCCTTGGCTTTTTGATAATGTGCAGGTGGAATAGGCCTGTACCGCTCCTTGATTGGTGGATGTGTACCTGTGGGGATGTGATGTTGTACCCCTTTTATCCTACCAAAATCAAGTGGATGCTTACTAAAGACTTGCTCAAACTCTTTGACTACCCGGTAAACACCTTGCTTATTATACACAACTTGTTCAAATTCCTGTACTACCCGATACACACCTTGCTTCTCATACACAGGAGTGGTGTCAGTTCCGACATGGAGCTGCTGGCACCAGTCCTCCAGTGGCCCAATTGTTTGATCAGGTTTTGCCCCTATTTTGTGGGGTTCGGGTTGCACTGTTTGGATCTCGTTGTTGCTGACTGTGTACAATTTAGCAACGGTTGTATACCTGGGTAATTTAACCTCCTCACTGCCACAATTTAAGATGCGAACAGGTACTCTCCCATTGTGTATGTCAACCACCCCCCTGGCTGTCAACAGTGTAGGTCTGTGCTCTGTGCTCTGTGCTGACGAGCTCCACTAACGCTTGATAGTCCTGCCCTCTCAGACCTATAGCTGCTCAACACCAAATCATCATTTCACTCATTGGAGGTTTCACAATAGGCAACGGGTCTGTCACCCGTGCTGTACCAATTTAACAACCTGTAATTGTTACCTGTTGGTGGTGTAGGATGGCTCTGATCTCACGCTGGAGAACCTTCCTCTGACCAGGTCTGGCAGTGTCTGTAATCTGTTGAAGCAAAGACAAAACTTCCTCCATGCACTTGCTAACAACATTAGTACCCAGTACGATATAAGGATCATTTGCATTACTGGCTTCTGCTACTACAAGGACCCTTGGTTCTGCAATTCCACCCTTCCCACCTTTATGGGCACTTCTCTAACCCCCATCACAGTGAGTGGTTCCCCATTAGATGCATTAAGGATGAGGTCTATTTCAGGCTGTTTCTGTTCTGTATCAGCCCAATACTTCTTATAAAGGATATAGGGGATGGTGGTCACCTGCGACCCGGTGTCCAGTAGAGCAGGTGTCGGGATGCCATCCAGTACAATGGACAGAAACGGCCTCTGTCCGATGAAGGTCTTGTACCAGGTGGCTGGGCCCTGTTGATCTAGTCCTGAGGTTTGGCCCTGGCCCCCAGGGACTGCCCGTTTAAAGGACAGCTCCTAACGAGGTGACCGGTGTGGTTACAGCGGCGGCAGATGGGCTCCCCAGCGGAGCTGTAGCGGTCGGTGGTCCTCCCTCGGTACGCTGTAGCTTGCTTACCTTGCATCCCGGGTACATCCTCCGGGCTGTCGGCAAGTTGAATCAGCGGCTGAGGCTTGGGTTGGGGTCTTGGTGCTGGCTGTTGGTTTTGCTGTAACTGCAGAGCGTCCATTAGTTTAGCGATGTTTTTGTTCATCTGGCGCATCTCAGCGCGCATCTCAGCCCTTAGGGAATCATATTTATCAAGCTGAGCAGATTGTACATTGTGCGTAGCTGCAGACACAGGTAATGGTTTTGGAGTAGCCTGCACCTTACCACTGCACCACCGTTTAATTGCAGCTTCATGGGACTCTACCAGTTTTAACCCTTTGATGGCCTTTTCCTTCAGGGTGTTAAAGTCAGCTTTGGGATTGCTCAATGACCACCAACGTACTGTCTTACTGTCCTCAGGGGATAGCAGTCCCCGAGTGAATTGTTCAATCAAAAGTTTATTTTCATCGGGTACACTGGTGGGGCTGACATGTATGAGGGCACGCAATTCTTCTTCCAGACGCCAGGCATAAGCTCTAATGTCATCTCCCGGCCTCTGGTAGCAGTGATGGAATCGCATGCATATATCAGCTTCATTGCACTCCTCGAAGGTAGCTCTAAGCTTGTTGAATATAGCAGAGGTGGATTTGCGATCCGCAACAGACCAAGATGCACTTTCTTTCTCTGCTGCACCAGCTAACTGTCCGAGTACCACCTGCATTATGTATTGCATTATCCCATTATCCCACCCTGCCTTTGTATATATATATGTGTGTCTCCGGAAGTTGTATCATTATTAAGCCAGCTGAGATGTGCTTCCTCAGCTGTTCTTCCCCCTCCCAATACTGAAATTATATATATATATATATATATATAAAACAAGAAAAACTGCACAGCACTCACAGACCAGTGTGAACTGGTGCAAGCAAAGATGCAGAGTCAAACAACTTGATAAAAATCCTTGCAGCACACAGCTACTAACAATGATGTCCAAGTGCTATAAGCCATATGTGTTTGAGGAAAAAATTCAAAAACTTACGTTTTTTCAAAAAACTCAAAAATCTTTCTTTTAATTCTGAAGTTCTTAGTACATACATTGGCCAATGTCTGTTTGCTCATCAACTGCCACAAAGTGACTTCAGGCATGATGAGTCCTATCGCTGACACCCAAGCCCTCCTTGTCCACCCTACCCCACTACTAAGTGGGCGGACACCATCTATACCCTCGATCACCTGTAGGTTTAATGAGGGTGCACATTGCAGCAAAGGAGCCTGCAACTCCAAATTATATATAACAAGAAAAACTGCACAGCACTCACAGACCAGTGTGAACTGGTGCAAGCAAAGATGCAGAGTCAAACAACTTGATAAAAATCCTTGCAGCACACAGCTACTAACAATGATGTCCAAGTGCTATAAGCCATATGTGTTTGAGGAAAAAATTCAAAAACTTACGTTTTTTCAAAAAACTCAAAAATCTTTCTTTTAATTCTGAAGTTCTTAGTACATACATTGGCCAATGTCTGTTTGCTCATCAACTGCCACAAAGTGACTTCAGGCATGATGAGTCCTATCGCTGACACCCAAGCCCTCCTTGTCCACCCTACCCCACTACTAAGTGGGCGGACACCATCTATACCCTCGATCACCTGTAGGTTTAATGAGGGTGCACATTGCAGCAAAGGAGCCTGCAACTCCAAATTATATATAACAAGAAAAACTACACAGCACTCACAGACCAGTGTGAACTGGTGCAAGCAAAGATGCAGAGTCAAACAACTTGATAAAAATCCTTGCAGCACACAGCTACTAACAATGATGTCCAAGTGCTATAAGCCATATGTGTTTGAGGAAAAAATTCAAAAACTTATTTTTTCAAAAAACTCAAAAATCTTTCTTTTAATTCTGAAGTTCTTAGTACATACACTGGCCAATGTCTGTTTGCTCATCAACTGCGACAAAGTGACTTCAGGCATGATGAGTCCTATCGCTGACACCCAAGCCCTCCTTGTCCACCCTACCCCACTACTAAGTGGGCGGACACCATCTATACCCTCGATCACCTGTAGGTTTAATGAGGGTGCACATTGCAGCAAAGGAGCCTGCAACTCCAAATTATATATAATATATATATAATATATATATAATTTGGAGTTGCAGGCTCCTTTGCTGCAATGTGCACCCTCATTAAACCTACAGGTGATCGAGGGTATAGATGGTGTCCGCCCACTTAGTAGTGGGGTAGGGTGGACAAGGAGGGCTTGGGTGTCAGCGATAGGACTCATCATGCCTGAAGTCACTTTGTCGCAGTTGATGAGCAAACAGACATTGGCCAGTGTATGTACTAAGAACTTCAGAATTAAAAGAAAGATTTTTGAGTTTTTTGAAAAAACGTAAGTTTTTGAATTTTTTCCTCAAACACATATGGCTTATAGCACTTGGACATCATTGTTAGTAGCTGTGTGCTGCAAGGATTTTTATCAAATTGTATATATATATATATATATATATATATATATAAATATAAAAAACTGCACAGCACTCACAGACAAAATGTGAGCTGGTGCCAGCAGGGACGCTGGGTCAAATAACTAGAAAAAAGTTCTCTGCAGCACTCAGCTACTACCAATGATGTACATGTGCTAACAAGCTACGTATATTTGAGAGAAAAGTTTAAAAACTTTCATTTTTTTCAAAAAACTCAAAATCTTACTTTTTTATTTCTGAAGTTCTTGGTACACACATTGGCCAATGTCTGTTTGCTCATCAACTGCGACAAAGTGACTTCAGGTCTGATGAGTCCTATGCTGATGTCCCTATCCTCCTTGTCCACCCCCCCATTGCTAAGTGGGCAGACTCCATCTCGACCCTAGATCACCTGTAGGTGATGAGGGTGCAAATTGCAGCATGGAGCCAGCAACTCCACACGGATCGGGACTTATATCGGGGCGATACAATAACATAGGAACACCATGCCGGACTCCGAGGGTGGTACGCAATCTGGGTGAGCAAGTATAATGGTTAAAAGTCTAATTTAGCATATTATACTGTTGTAAATAGTTAGATATTGCACATATTTCTTGCAGCATTTGAATATTGTGCATTTTCATGCAGCCTTTGGACACTAACCACATGAACGTGAATGTGAACAGTTGTTCTTAAAAGCCTGATTGAACTTTAAAATCAGAGACTTAATACCCGAGCCATTAGGCCAGTGTGAACTGGAGAAAAATTGTTTTATATGCCACATTTGAAGTATAGCACCTCCCGCAAGGGAAGACCAAAAAGTAATCATATTATTTTGAGTGTTTAAAAGTTACCCGGGTAAATATTAATAAAATAAAATAAAAAGTTCGTCTCAAACCCGGTCTGGTTAGGATGATCCGGTCGACAGGGTAGGGGGTACTCAGATACCGGGACAGGTGGTTACTTCAGTGAGAATCACGGCTGGTCGGTTCCCGGTTCCATGCCCTGGACCCTCAATGGCGGGGTGGGGGTGATGATGATGGAGAAAATGGTATCGTGACACCACCTGTGGTACCTGGTAATAGGGTTACCAGCGCTGCGACTGGCCACTGAGGTGATGGGAATGCAGCTTTGGTAGTACAGCTCCCCACAGGCGGAGCTTTACCTCAGGGCAGCGGGGTAGATGAGGGAAGTAGTAGTCCGGACCTTGGCAATGATGCTGAAGCCCTCCGGGCAATGAATGAAATGAGAACAGACACCACTTCAGCTCAAACAGTTCTTTACTTGCACCAGATGGAAACAGGTACACGGTACATTCTGGGTTAACAGGTATTGTAACTGCAGATCGTAAAGGCTTATCCTGAGCCCTCAATATGGCACTCGTGGTCCTGTTACTCTCTTGCTCTCCCCTCTTAAGTCAAGTCTCTAGTCCACGGGGTCTGTTACCTAAAGTCTCTGGCTTGTCGGCGTCATGGACCCGGCTGCGGGACAGATGTTTGACTTCTTTAGGGGTGCTTCGGCTCGCTGTATGTGTCGGGCCCTCAGCTTGCCGGTCTGCAGTTAGGGTTGAACCTTTCGTCTAACTATCTCGGCTCCAGTATGCCGGTAGTGACCTGGGCCTCCAGCTGGCTCCAACCAGTCCTGGAGTAACCCCCTTTCCAGTCTGGGTCGCCCCTCTCCTAAGAGGCGCCCTCCACTGTAGCCGCAGGGTCCCCTGCGTCCTTCTTCCTCGCTCTCTCACACCAACTGTCTGACCCTGCTGTCACTCCCTGTCTCCCGCTCTCTAGGCTCCACCCCCTGGGACCTACTAAATATACGGTCCCCTGTCTTCAAGTGGCCTGCGTATGGGTACTGGGGTGCAGACTCTGAAGATTTCCCCACGTCTATGGGTACGGAGGCACACACCTTTAACTGGGTGCAGTACCTCCCTGTGGCGCCTTGCAATAGGGGCACCACAATGTCATGTGTTTGTAAGCTGATAGGTTTATTGGCAACATCTGAGTTAATTAGAGACACAACTGTGGATGTATTTTAATGTACACTTGAAACACATTGCTTCTTTGTGTATCATCATGGGAAAGTCTAAAAAAATCTGCCAAGATATCACAAAGACAATTGTGGACTTGCACAAGTCGGTTCATCCTTCGGTACTATTTCCAGACACCTCAAGGTATTGTGTGTCCCAGAGATGATCGTGATTTGGTCCGACATGTGCATATCAACTCAAGAACCAAAGCAAAAAACCTTGTGAAGATGATGGTGGAAGCTGGTAAGATTGTGTCACTATCCACAGTAAAACCAGTAATGTATCAACATGAGCTTAAAGACCAGTCTGCCAGGCAGAGACTATTACTCCAAAAGAAACAAAAAAGCCACATTTATTTTTGAAAATGCACACAGGAACAAAGACCTAAATTTTAGGAGACATGTCCTGTGGTCTGACGAAACTAAAATTGAACTGTTTGGCCATATTGACAATCATTACATTTGGAAGAGAAAGGGAGAAGCTTTGAAGCCTAAGAACACCATCCCAATTGTGAAACATGAGGGTGGCAGCATCATGTGGTGACTATGCTTTACTGGAGGAGAGATTGGTGCACTTCACAAAATAGATGGCATCATGAGGAATGAAGATTGTGTGGCAGTACTGAAGCAACATCTCAAGACATCAGCCAGAAAGTTAAAGCTTGGGCGGAAATGGGTCTTCCAAATGGATAATGACCTGAAGCATACTGTCAAACTGGTTGCAAACTGGTTGCAAATTGTCTTAAAGGGTACCTATCAACTCATTCTACCCCCCTATTTTACCTACCTGTCCCTGCACCTTGTGAGCTGATCCCTAGCTATCCCTGTCTGACCTAAAAGTGCCCTATAAAACTTCAGAAAAGTGCTTTATAAATTAACATGCAGTCTCCAGACTGGAAAGGCAAGCTCCAGGGGTCCATTGTCCCCTCCTCGCGTGTATGGTCCGGCTCCAGCACATGCACAGTGCGCATATTGAAGCCGGGCCATACATGTCATATTTGGCCCGTACATTCTGGGAACTTATGACATGTATGACCCAGCCTTAATATGTGCACTGCGCATGCGCCGGAGCCGAGCTGTACGTGTGATCAGCCCCCACAATGCACCTAACCGTATATGACATTACGGCAGGCGCATCAGACTACGACAGGAGGCAGGAATTTCAAAAGGAGGATGAGAAGTAGGAATGATGATGTCCAACAGGGCATGCTGAGGGTCAGTGAGGGGAGGACAATGGAACCCTGGATCCTGGATTTCTAGTCTCCAGATGGAGACTGCATGTAAGTTTATAAAGCAATTTTCTGAAGCTTTATAGGGCACTTTTAGGTCAGACGGGGATGATTAGGGATCAACTCTCAAGGTGCAGGGACACGTAGTGGGAGCATAGTGGGGTACAATGAGCTGACAGGTTCCCTTTAAGGATAGCATAGTCAATGATTTGGAGTGGTAATCACAAAGCCCTGATTTCAATCCTATTGAAAATGTATGGGCAAAACTGAAAGGCAGGTGTGAGTAAGGCAACCTACAAACATGGCTCAGTTCCACCAGTTTTGTCAGGAGGAACGGGCCCAAATTCCTACCAACTATTGTGAGAAGCTTGTGGAAGGATATCAACAAGGTTTGACCAAAGTCATGCAGTTTAAGGGCAATGGCACCAAATACTAATGAAATGTATGTAAACTTTGGACTTTGCAGAAAGTAATAAAAATGCCTTAAAATACTCTTTCTCTCTCATTATGATGGCATTTGGCAATTATAAATAATTAGAGTAATCATAATTAAACTAAATGTGAAAGGTTTACTCTAATTTCATGTCAGATAGTGAGAAAACATGCATATGTGTCTTTTTATATACAGTGTGTACGGAAAGTATTCAGACCCATTTACATTTTTCACTCTTTGTTTCATAGCAGCCATTTGGTAAATTCAAAAAAGTTAATTTTTTTTCTGATTAATGTACACTCTGCAACCCATCTTGACTGAAAAAAACACAATGTAGAAATTTTTGCAAATTTATTAAAAAAACAAAAACTAAAATATCACATGGTGATAAAAAGTATTCAGACTTTTTGCTCAGTATTGAGTAGAAGCACCCTTTTGAGCAAATACAGCTATGAGACTTCAGCCTGTTCCACACCTCTGCGCCTGGCCACATCACCTGCGCCAGCCTGGTCGCGCTGGCGCAGGTGCGGACACAGAGTTGATTTGGGGCACTGTGGGGCCGCGTTTACAGCTTGTGTAAACGCATCCTACTGCCCCCTGTGTGCTTGGCTGAGCTCGGTGCCCCCATTATCTCCTATGGCCGAGCACAGCTGAGCGTGCGCTCTGTATACTCAGAAGCGCAAGTGAAAGTGGCAGAGCGTATGGCGCATGCACCTGGTCAGACGCTCCCGGAAATGTCCAATTGGGTGTTTCCAGGTGCTAAGTGACAGGTGCATGCGCCGTGCGCTCTTCCACTTTCACTTGCGCTTCTGAGTATACAGAGTGCGCGCTCGGCTGTGCTCGGCCGTAGACTATAATGGGGGCACCGAGTGCAGCTGAGCGCTAATGCAGGGCATCTATGCGTCCATGCGCTAGGCTTCCCCAGGCTCTAAATGCCCCTGCATTTGTATTTGCACTGGCGCAGAACAGGCAGGGCAGCCTAGCGCATGGAGCGCATAGATGTGAAAACACCCTTCTTGGGAATGACACAACAAGGTTTTTACACCTGGATTTGGGGATCCTCTGCCATTCTTCCTTGCAGATCCTCTCCAGTTCCATTAGGTTGGATGGTGAACATTGGTGGACAGCCATTTTCAGGTCTCTCCAAGAGATGCTCAAATGGGTTTAGATCAGGACTTTAGGTGGGCCAGTCAAGAATGGTCACAGAGTTGTTCTGAAGCCACTCCTTTGTTATTTTAGTTGTGTGCTTAGGGTCATTATCTTGTTGGATGTTGAACCTTCGGCCAAGTCTGAGCTCCAGAGTACTCTGGAAGAGGTTTTCCTCCAGGATATCTCTGTACTTGGCCGCATTCATGCTTCCTTCAATTGTAACCAGTCATCCTGTTCCTGCAGCTGACAAACACACCCACCCATAGCATGATGCTGCCACCACCATGTTTCACTGTTGGGATTGTTTTGGGCAGGTGATGAGCAGTGCCTGATTTTCTCCACACATACAGCTTAGAATTATCACCAAAAAATTCTATCTTAGTCTCATCAGACCAGAGAATCTTATTTCTTATTTCATCGACCACCTGATGAAGTTGGCATATGGCTGTTGAAATGTGAATAAAGGTTTGTGCTGTAAACAAGATCTTATCCTGTCCCTAATTATTCCCTGCTTCAGGGCTCCTAAAGGGCCCGACACACAATGATATCAGTAACGATATCGTTGCAATGTCACCGGTTTGATGACGTTGCAGCGATGTCTAAATGACATCATTGCGTGTTAGGCTGGGGTCACACACACAGATATCTGGGCAGATATTGTTCACAGATCTCTGGTTGAAGTGAAATCATGGACAAATTGGTCTATTTGTATATGGCCACAAAATGGATCAATTTGTCCATGATTTCACTTCAACCAGAGATCTGTGAACAATATCTGCACAAATATCTGTGTGTGACCCCAGCCTTACACCTATCAACGATGAGTCGTTGATTATTGATCGCAGATTTATGAACCGGTTCATAAATCTATTGTTGGTCACTCGCTGAACGCGCAGCATTGCTGCGTGTGACAGTGGGAGACCAAATATCAGCGAGCTCCCAGCGCCGCACAGCAACGCTGGGAGCTGGTATCCAAGGTAAACTGCGGGTAACTAAGCGCCACGCTGCACTTCGTTACCCGCTGTTTACCTTGGATACCAGCGTGCTCACTGGTCCAGAATGCTGGTGAGTCTGCCTGTGAGCTCAACAGTGATCAGCCTTCAATGTCCCAGCGATCCCGATCATTGAAGCGTGTAACGGGCCCCTAAGATCACTTGGCTGTTCTACTTTATCTTCCTTTCCAAATCAAGTCCTATCAGTTTAATTAAACACAGCTGGACTCCAATGTAGACTCATCTCACAAGGATCACAAGGAAATGGACAGCATGTGACTTAAATATGAGTGTCTGAGGAAAGGGTCTGAATACTTATTACCATGTGATATTTCTGTTTTTCTTGTTTAATAAATTTGCAAAAATGTCTACATTTCTTTTTTTTAGTCAAGATGGGGTGCAGAGTGTACAGTAATGAGAAAAAAATTATCTTTTTTGAATTTACCAAATGGCTGCAATGAAACAAAGAGTGAAAAATTTAAAGAGGTCTGAATACTTTCCGTACCCACTATAGTGTATGTAAGCTTCCGGTTTTAACTGGATATACAACAGTACCGTAGTAGTGTTTTCTGTCTGCTCTGTATACACTTGTACCATTGTCTCCTATGTAAAATATGTACACAAGTCCATGTCTCCTATGTGATGTATATACAGTAGTCCTAGTGTAAACTATGTGATGTATATACACTAATTTCAGTGTCTCCTATGTGATGTATATACACCCGCCCCAGTGTCTCATATGTGATGTGAATACAACAGTCTCACTGTAAAGTATGTGATGTGTACAGCAGAATACCCACTGATTGAGTTATATAAATGTCATTTAACCAGTGATGAATTTCATACTGTGAGTAAATATGAAGTATAATATACATCTGTGTTAAGAACAATTTACTGCTGCAAGCTGTTCTTTAAAAACTTATAATTTATGGGTGGCCCAGTGGCTCAGTGGAAGCATTGCAGTCTTGCAGCACTGAGGTCCTGGTTTCAATTCCCTCTAAGGACAACATCTGCAAGGAGTTTGTATTTTCTCACTGTGTTTGCATGAGTTTCTTCCAGGTTCTCTGGTTTCCTCCCACATTTTCAAAAACTTTACTGATAGGATATTTAGATTGTGATCCCTGATGGGGGAGTGTTGCAAATGTATGTAAAGTGCTATGGAATTAATATTGCTATATAAATGAATAAATATTATTATTATTATCACCACAAATAGTTCATTGCGATCTAGCTGTAAGTAGCAATATCATAAATACTACCTATCATCACGGCCTCCCCAAAGATAAGCATTTCTAACCATCACATTAGTTATGAGTTGATTAAATTTTTTGCCGAATATAGAAGGATTATAATTAAGTTGATAATTTTGTGTGGCCCGTGAATGAAGTTATAAGTATGCAAATGGCCATTGGCAGAAAAAAAGTTCCTTACCCCTGTGTTTGGCTAGGGTCACACTTTAGTTTTGTTTTTTTTTAAAACCTGATCCGGTTTTGAGCTTTTAAAAAGCTCAAAACCGGAGCAGGAAACGCTCCTCATAGGAGGCAATTATAAAAAACCGGATTGCTTTACAAGCAATGCGGTGATCGCCTCCGGCTCTGCAGCCTGCGTGAAAAATCATGCAGCGCTGCCCATAGATCTTACTGTAAAAGCATTCAGGACCTCAGACAGCGCACATACTATACCTACAATAGGTATAGTATGCGCAGCTGTCAGGGGAGCTGCCGGGTTCATTGATAAAAGTTGTACAGAGTTGACAGGACTCGGCAATACTGTACATGAGGAATTAACCTCTGACATGCCCACTTGAGTGGGTAGCATGTCTCTAGGGGGGGTGGGCACCCCCTAGAGACATGATGGGCAAAATTAATATTAATATTACAGCCTTTTTTTTTACAGTTCAATCACTTTGCTTATCCCGGCGAAAGCCGGGATAAGCAAAGTATACGGGAACCGGATTGCTCAGGATTATACATCCTAAGCAATCTGGTTATTGCAATGCGGTTCCCTCCACACATTTTTCATAAAAGATGTGTGGGACCGCAATTGCGTTCACCGCATCCGGATCTGGATGCGGTGAACGCAATTCAAGTTTTAAGTGTGACCCTAGCCTTAGAAGAACAAATATTTAGCCAACAGCTAAGCATATGGCTAGCATTGTGAATAAAGAATGAGTAATACATTTAGAGCTGGGTGCCTGCTCAGTGGCTTACAGACTCTACATTTTGTGATACCTCAAATGTCTCTAGACATCATACCTGCATTCACAACCAATGTATTTATCCCTAATAAGAATAAAATATATGTTTGTACCGTGTTAGCCAGTAGATAGAAAAATATTAAAATCTTAAGAGTTCTCAGTGGTTGATACCTTTTGATGGCTAAGGCTGAAGGCACACTGTCGTGCATCAAACACGGAGCGTATTTGATGCACGACAGTGATGCAAGTGCTGTGCGTGTTTGAGGTTGTGTGTGGTGAGTGTGGCTGGCTGTATGTATGTTGGTATGTATGTTGGTGTGCTGAGATTGTGAGGTGTGAGTGCATGTGTGCTGCGTGATGGTGATGCTGTCCAAGCTCCTGAAGGACCGCAGACAGCATTTGTCGGGGAATTTAAGCTCTGCGGCTGGCAAAGCCACAGAGTTTAAATTTCCCGCTTTGCTGGTACAGTAAGTAATCATCTTGCACCGCTGTGTCAGCGGTACAAGATGATTAATAAGCACCCAGTTGCTGGGCACTTTGGTATATTTTGTGGGGTTAAATTGCATATGCAGCATCTGTGCGGCATATGAGCACAGATGCTGCATATGCGGTAATGAACCCTGATAATAAAGGGTTAATATGTGTAAATGCATTGGCACCATGTCTCTAGGGATTGCCCCCCTCCCTAGAGACATGGTGCTTAAAATCATTGGTAGTTCAGGGGTTAAATTGGGACATTACTGAATAGCCGGGATTTGTCGGCTGCCTGTAATGTGCTTTGACAGCTAGAGGGTCCTGGCTGTGAGAGCGCGGTTCATACGCTATTAGAGTATGTACATTGCTGGGCAGCGTCCTCAATGAGGAGCTGTCCCAGGTACTTAGAATAATTGCATAGTTAAGCCGCCGCCACTCTCCATGGAGGTGAACATTTCTGCATCACCTGCACTGCTGCGACTGCACTCGCTTCTGACTCGCAATGCGAGTTAGGTGCGGGGGACTCGCACCAGTGTGCCCTGCCTGATAGGGTAACACTGGTCCGAGTGCAATGCGAGTTTCCCTCGCATTGCACTCGCGTGAGTCCCTCGCCCAGTGTGCCTTCAGCCTCACTGAAAAGATGGTAACAAATAGCAATATTTCAAGACTCTATGGCCCCTTCATAAGGCTAATAATGACACAAATTCTGAAGACACATATATATACAAATGGAGGGTGATCTTTTCTTAGTTGTCAGGATCCCTCTTTTTTCCCTGCATTTGTGTATATATATATATATATATATACAGTTAGGGCCAGAAATATTTGGACAGTGACACAAGTTTTGTTATTTTAGCTGTTTACAAAAACATGTTCAGAAATACAATTATATGTATAATTTGGGCTGAAAGTGCACACTCCCAGCTGCAATATGAGAGTTTCCACATCCAAATCGGAGAAAGGGTTTAGGAATCATAGCTCTGTAATGCATAGCCTCCTCTTTTTCAAGGGACCAAAAGTAATTGGACAATTGACTCTAAGGGCTGCAATTAACTCTGAAGGCGTCTCCCTCGTTATCCTGTAATCAATGAAGTACTTAAAAGGTCAGGGGTGGATTCCAAGTGTGTGGTTTTGCATTTGGAAGCTGTTGCTGTGACCAGACAACATGCGGTCAAAGGAACTCTCAATTGAGGTGAAGCAGAACATCCTGAGGCTGAAAAAAAGAAAAAATCCATCAGAGAGATAGCAGACATGCTTGTAGTAGCAAAATCAACAGTTGGGTACATTCTGAGAAAAAAGGAATTGACTGGTGAGCTTGGGAACTCTAAAAGGCCTGGGCGTCCACGGATGACAACAGTGGTGGATGATCGCTGCATACTTTATTTGGTGAAGAAGAACCCGTTCACAACATCAACTGAAGTCCAGAACACTCTCAGTGAAGTAGGTGTATCTGTCTCTAAGTCAACAGTAAAGAGAAGACTCCATGACAGTAAATACAAAGGGTTCACATCTAGATGCAAACCATTCATCAATTCCAAAAATAGACAGGCCAGAGTTAAATTTGCTGAAAAACACCTCAAGAAGCCAGCTCAGTTCTGGAAAAGTATTCTATGGACAGATGAGACAAAGATCAACCTGTACCAGAATGATGGGAAGAAAAAAGTTTGGAGAAGAAAGGGAACGGCACATGATCCAAGGCACACCACATCCTCTGTAAAACATGGTGGAGGCAACGTGATGGCATGGGCATGCATGGCTTTCAATGGCACTGGGTCACTTGTGTTTATTGATGACATAACAGCAGACAAGAGTAGCCGGATGAATTCTGAAGTGTACCGGGATATACTTTCAGCCCAGATTCAGCCAAATGCTGCAAAGTTGATTGGACGGCGCTTCATAGTACAGATGGACAATGACCCAAAGCATACAGCCAAAGCTATCCAAGAGTTCATGAGTGCAAAAAAGTGGAACATTCTGCAATGGCCAAGTCAATCACCAGATCTTAACCCAATTGAGCATGCATTTCACTTGCTGAAATCCAGACTTAAGACGGAAAGACCCACAAACAAGCAAGACCTGAAGGCTGCGGCTGTAAAGGCCTGGCAAAGCAATAAGAAGGAGGTAGCCCAGCGTTTGGTGATGTCCATGGGTTCCAGGCTTAAGGCAGTGATTGCCTCCAAAGGATTCGCAACAAAATATTGAAAATAAAAATATTTTGTTTGGGTTATGTTTATTTGTCCAATTACTTTTGACCTCCTAAAATGTGGAGTGTTTGTAAAGAAATGTGTACAATTCCTACATTTTCTATCAGATATTTTTGTTCAACCCTTCAAATTAAACGTTACAATCTGCACTTGAATTCTGTTGCAGAGGTTTCATTTCAAATCCAATGTGGTGGCATGCAGAGCCCAACTCGCGAAAATTGTGTCACTGTCCAAATATTTCTGGCCCTAACTGTAGTATGTCTCCAGAAGTTGTATCATTATTAAGCCTGATGAAGAGGCCTTAGAGTCTGGAAAGCTTGCTATTTGTTACCATCTTTTCAGTTAGCCATTAAAAGGTATCAGCCACTGAGAATAACAATAATAATTTTATTTATATAGCGCCAACACATTCCGCAGCACTTTTAAGTTCAGAGGGGATACAATACAATACAATACTACATAAATAATAATATAATACAATAATATAATACAAATACAATACGATAAAGACAATATGAGACAATATAAAATATATATATATATATTCAGATATCATGAGGAGTGAGGTCTCTGCTTGCAAGCTGACAGTCTATGGGGAAATAGGGGAGGCACAAAAGGTAAATGGTAAAATGTGCCATCATATATGGTCCAGCTATCAATATAATAAATAGGGGATTCAAGTAACGCTGCATGAACTGGTCACCATCCTGCATCTCTACAAGCACAGATATAGTGCTATTAAGTGCATTCTATTAAAGAATATCTCCATCAAATAGCATATGATGGAATTCTATAATTTAGACAAAAGCCGTAATCAACAATTTACTGTTCAGAAAACAGTGGCATCCACATCTGGAGTGGAAATGACTGTCATTATTGGAAGTCAGAGTGAAAAAAAGACTGGAGAAAAAACAGAAGGACAACTCTGTAACTTTTTTCTGGTTTGATTCAAAATGTCCTTTAATGTTTGATCCCAAGGTTTATATATCACTAAAGTAAATGTAATGCAAACTTGAACGCAATAGAATAGGCTGTGTTTCTCATAACTTCTGCTTTCAAGTTATTTTATAATGTTTGCTTTCAAGGTATGTGACTGACTACAATTAGTTTCCAGTAGGGGAAAATGTTCCGAATGCATTCTTGATTTACATCTTTCGAGGCCATGTGAATAGATATTATTAATATGTTAATCTGACCGTACAATTGTGGAGGAGGATTATGGATACAGTGAGTGTAGGCCCATATTTGTCTTGTGTTATGTCAGCTTTGTATGCAACCACTTATTAGTGTATTGACCAAAGCAACATCACTAAAAAAAGCACTAAATTGAAAAAAATATTTTTATAATTGACACACCAGAGTGAGGACTGCACAGCGTGTAGTGACCCCCCGAAGGCCGTGGGGACTCGGAACCCGGGCGTTGATTATGGGGGATTGTCACGGACGGTCGATACCCGGGTCCGTGGCCCTGGTGGTCGCTTAAAAGTTTTTTTTTTTTAAATAAAGGGGTTTTGTTGAATAACTGTATACTGTTGATATAGGACACTGGAGCAATACTAATGTAGGAGTAGGATCCAAGGCTCCTAACTGTGATAACCTGCTAGGTAGCCTAGGTGGTTTCTGTGTACGTTACACCTTAATTAAGTTGCAATTTTAATGTTCAATGTTAGTAGGCTAAGCGCTAAATCTATATAGCAAGGAATAGAACAACACTTTAGATAAGATTAACCCTTTGTACTTGGGATGTTTATTAAGTTCAAATAGTTAAAAATCATAAAAAGTCTAAACAGCAATAAACACGTTTTGGGCTACGTTTGCAAAAACGCATGCGTTTTGCGTTTTGCAAACGCACATGCGTTTTTACATGCGTTACTGCCGTTTTTCCTGAAACAGTTGAAAAGTCCCAGTTGTCACCCCACTCCCACCACACACACATTATAATGTCTCTATACAGACACACATAGTACCCCTCGGTACATCGCCCCCTTTATATTGTACTCAGAGTGCATTCCCACCACTCTGTGAAGCCTCCACACATAATACCAAAAAGAGAACCTTCTAGTATTTATGCTACAAAGTTGCCCTCAAGACAAGTAACGTGTTAAGTTGACGTCCAAGATTTTCCACACATACAGTATGATACCCGATTATTCCCATACATACAAAATATGATGTTCCAAGTTCCAAAACTACATGGCAGATTGCCCCTTCCTTCCCCTGTCAGAGTAGTTTATAAGGCTCATTTCACACTACAGTTTTTCCCTGATCAGAGTTTATCAGATTTTGTGTGCCAAAACCAGGAGTGAAACTTGCAGACAAAAAGTCTAATTGAAAGATTGACACCTGTTCTGAGTTTTGGAGACACTTGGTTTTGGCACACAAACCGGATGGAACCGGATTAGGGAAAAAAACTGCAGTGTGAAACCAGCCTAAGGCTAGGGTCACACTTTAAACCTGAATTCCGTTCACCGCATCCAGATCCGGATGTGATGAACACAATTGTCTTCATACATTCAGCAGCCGCAATCCGGTAACTGGATTGCTCAGGATGTGTAATCCTGAGCAATCCGGTTACCGGATAGTTTGCTGCCGCAGGGATGAGCAAACTGTTCTGTGTTCTGTAAAACTTTAAATTCAATAAATAAATGCTTGTTTAATGTGTCTAGGGGGTGCCCAGTCCCCTAGAGACCTTCCACCCACTCAGGTGGGCATACACTGCTGTAATGTGTTACTGTATGTACAACAGCTGACTCCTGTCAGCTGTTGTACAGTTTTATGAATTAAAGTGCCGGGCCCTCAGAGCGGCGCGCATACTATTGCTATTGGTATAGTATGTGCGCCGCTGTCTGAGGTCCTGAAGCCACTTACAGTAAGATCTATGGGCAGCGCTGCCCATAGATCTTACTGTAAGTGGCTTCAGGACCTCAGATACTATACCAATAGCATACTGTACCAATAGCAATAGTATGCGCGCCGCTCTGAGGAGCCCGGCGCTTTCATTCATAAAACTGTGCAACAGGATCCAGCTGTTGTACATAACACATTACAGCAGTATATGCCCACCTGAGTGGGTGGAAGGTCTCTAGGGGGACTGGGCACCCCCTAGAGACATTAAACAAACATTTATTTATTACATTTAAAGTTTTAAAGCACACAGAGCACTTTGCTTATCCCGGCGGTAGCCAGGATAAGCAAAGTATATGCGGGAACCTCATTGCTCAGGATTACACATCCTGAGCAATCCGGTTCCCGCATTGCAGATTACAGAACCGCTCCAAAAACTGCAGCCTGCATGATTTTCCGCGCAAACTGCAGAACCGGAGACGGAAACTGGATTGCTTGTGAAGCAATCCGGTTTTTATCATAGGCTCCTATGAGGAGTGTTTCCTGATCCGGTTTTGGCTTTTTGAAAGCTCAAAACCAGATCAGGTTTAAAAAAAAAATGCAGATGTGACCCTAGCCTAAAGCTGGCTTCACACCACGTTTTTTGCTGTCAGGCTGGGTCCAGTTTTTTGCTGGATGCACCGGACACAGCCTGACAGCTCCGGACAGTACAGAACCGGAGGGCAAATATGCCCTCCGGTCCTGTTTTCTCCCGGATTCAGCACTGCGCGGCTGTCCAGTGCTGAAATTTCAAAATTGCATCTAGTGGGGAGCTAGCCACAGTTGTAAAATTTCTGACGGGATCTCTCCAGGTGCTGAAGTTCAGCACCCGGCGTCTAGGAACTGGATCCGATTTTCTGTTGGATGCGGTGCAATCGGACGCCCATAGACTCCCATGTTAGGGGGACGCCGGATTGCGCTGGATCCGATTTTGTCAGATTTTGGTACCAGACACAAAAACACTGCAAGCTGCGATTTTATGTCCGGGGGAAAAAAACAAATTCTGCTGGATCCTCCCTGACAGCAGGGAACCGGATGGCAAATCACTGCCATCTGGCCCCATAGGAATACTATGGGGCCAAAATCGGATCCGGGACTGTCCAGTGTGAACCGGTTTCAGGATCCCTGATACCGTGGTGTGAAGCCAGCCTAATAAGACTTGCAGATCTCCTCTGGTCTTTGCTGTGCGTAGATTGGTGCATGCAAGTAAGATTTTGTGATGTCATGGTGCCGGCTCTGCCAGGCCTCTTATGCCACAGAGGGCACAGGATGAATGGGGGAGCAGGAGGTTGGTGGCTCCTTTCACCACCATTGTCTTTAATTTTAGCTGTATCCTAATGGCAGAGACATAATTTAAATTGGACATGCCACCAATCTCCCAGAACAGCTTTCCAAATTGTGAGAAGTCCCACTAGATTTGGGACTGTTGCTAGGTATGGACGACTAATGTAGTTCACTAGTCTAACTGTTACCACCTGTAATGTAGTGCCAATTATTATAAGTCAAATGGTTCCACAGGAATGTGTATGGGAAAAAAAAGATGTAACCTGTCCGGATCCACCAGCAGCAGTACGCATTATGTTATTGGCACAGACATGCCCAACTTTATGTACAGTAGTATAATCTCTTCTTTTGATCAGATTAATGTGCAATGCGTTTGCATGTAGTAAATGCTTTGCAGCCGTCCAGATATTTGATCTTTGTGCATACAACAACTTGATCTGAGTGTTTCCATGTCCAGACCTGGGAACAGTTTGTTTAACTGTATATTAAACTAGAAATTAATTAGGTGGAACTTGATTACCTGATATCTTGTTCATAACCACCAAAACACGTGTGGGGCAAAGAAATGAAGAGGACGGGTCATTCCATGTCAAGTGAACCAATGATTATTACCTCTATATTTTTAATTCATTTGAGATTTTGTTATTTGATAATAGCATGTCAGACAATGCAAAATGTGAAGAGAAAAATTTTTTAAAAAATTTATTTTTTTTTTAAATGATTTTCAAAGTTCGGAAAAAGTGTGAATTTCGCTGTTGCCTGCCTTTACGTTTCTCCTCATAACTAAGGCTAGGAATAAGATAGAGAGACAAAATAAACACCATTCTACTCAGAACTATACAGGCTTTCACCAGATATGTCACAAGAGGATCTTTGTTAATATTTTACCCATGTGATCACAAGCGCAAAACTTTAAAACGTATTTCCGAAAAATTGGCGCGCTTTAAATATTTCAAAAACTGCCCATGTGTCTGCTTTGCTCTTAGCCACATCTGTACCAAATTTCAAGTTGGGATCGCAATGGGATCATATTTTAACATATTTTACTATTAATAGCGTCAATGGGTCATTCCATATCAAGTGATCTAAATATGAATATTTTTTTTTACCTGACGTCTTTAGATTTTTTTTTTTTTTTTCCTTTATGAAGTACTACTTTAGTTAATTACAAATTAAAAGTTTGGAATTTTTTTCTTCATCAGTTAATTTTTTACAGATTTTTAAAGTTTAAAAAAAGGGTGAATTTTGGCCTGGTACGACTTTAAATTTTTTTATCTCGGGCTAGAAATAAGATAGAGAAACAAAATAAACACCATTCTACTCAGAACTGTCCAGGCTTTCACCAGATATGTCACAAGAGTATATTTGTTAATTTTAATTTTTTACCTATGCGAATGCAAACGCAACATTTTGAAACGCATTTCCGAAAAAAACATTTTAATAAAAATTTTCCAAAACTGCCCATGTGTCTTTTATGCTCTTAGCCACATCTGTACCAAATTTCAAGTTGGGATCGTGATGGGATCATATTTTAAAATATTTAACTATGGTTAATCTCATTTTTATTAAATTTTGAAAAAACATATGAAAGACATACATTCAATCTTTTAACAAAATCTTGAGACATATAAAATATACAAAAAGAGAATTCACAAAGTTATTAGTAACTTTAAGATAAGCTGCAAATTTACTTTTGCGCTTATCTCTGGTGCAATATATACTACAATCTAAATATAATTCCAAACACTCAAGTATACAACCTTTCTCAGGGTTTTGAGATGTTCTGATGTCAAGGGGACAAGCAGCCCCAGCAGAATGATTTTTATTACTTGGCCCCTTCTAACAGGTTGACCACGTAAGTGGGTCATTACCCGTTGAGGCCTAGTTGGAATAGTCTATCGACTGGTGTACCGGAAAGGAAGGCCGAAATATTAATGATCTACTCACAGCTCAGAGTTTCCGATACCTGTCTAATGTTCACTAGAATTCTGAAGGTATAGGTGTAGAAAACAAATACCTAGACTGAATGTATCAGATGGGAAGAAAAGAGAGATAGAAAAGAAGAGAGAGAGAGAAGAGAAACAAAAACCATTAGAAAAAGTTATACTGGGAAAGAAAAGCCACGTAAGAAAAAAAGAAAAAAAGGAGGGGGGGGGACGGGTGAGGTATGGGAAGGAGAAAGGGTACTCATCCCACTGGCTCCCCATCAGCCAGAGGTCGAGCCATATTATCTGTGCTGGAAAAGATACTCCTAAATTCTGCAGAGTCGTGAAAAAGAATCCATTCAACCCAAATCCCTAAGAATTTGTTCCGAGATCCCGACGCATCAGCTGCGAGCTCCTCCATTCGATATGTGTCCATCAATTCTTTGAACCAATCAAGTAGAGATGGAGCCCGGTTTGATTTCCAGAACCTCGGGATCACAGCACGAGCAGCCGAGATGCAAAAGCGGAGAATATCCCTCTTCTGTAGCCCAATAGGACCTGGAAAAATGGATAACATTGCCGATTCTGGGCAGCATTCGGCTTGTTTACCTGTTATCCGGGCGTATGCATTGAAAACCTCAGACCAGAACCGCCGGATTTCCCCACAACTCCACCAAATGTGTATCATTGTACCCTTCTCTTCCCCACAGCGCCAGCAGGTATCAGGGGTTCCAGGGAACATGTTCCGGAGTGTCGTCGGGCACAAGTACCATCTAGTGAGCAGCTTATAGCTTCTTTCTTGTGCAGAACAAGCGCTAGCTAGTGAGTGAGTAAATATAAAGCATTTCTGCCAATTAGCTTCTGAAATGCTACACCCCAATTCCCTCTCCCAAGCACGTTGGAAGTAAAGGGTGCCCTGCTCTCTCATGGACCCTAAGGCCTGGTATAGAAATGATATTTTGCGCCTCGGTGGAGCCTCCAGTTGGAATAACCTCTCCAATACGTTGGGCGTCAATCTTACCCTGCAAGAGTGGTCAGCTGAATATAATTATGCTCTGTATTGGAGAAATTCGAATCACTTAAGAGGTCTCGTAGGTTCTTTGAGTTGTAGCTCTGCCATCGGGGCAAACCACCACTGGACAGAGTCTGTCCTACTCGGGTGTCATCCACAATCCGCCAACATAAAAATCTCTGCCTGTCAAATCTGGGTGGGAAAGATGGGTTGGAAAAAAGGGGAGTCAAAGGGCTAAGTCTGTCGTTTAAGCGGAGGGTTTTCGTCACTAGGTGCCATACCTTCAAGGTGTTTCTGGTCATGTCTGTCAAAGGTACTAGGTCTGTGGAGTCTTTAGGGGAAATCCAAAGCAGGTGTTTCAGCGGAATCCCCAAACACTCTTGCTCCACCCCTACCCATTTCTTGGAGGACGCATGATAATGCCAATCTAGAGCTCTAACAAGAGAGGAAGCCTCAAAGTACGCTCGTATGTTGGGTAGTCCAACCCCTCCTCTGGTCTCGGGCAAGGATAGGATATTCATTCGCAATCTGGACCTCTTGCCCCCCCAGACAAATCTAAGGATCATAGATTGCATTTTGGAGAGGAAACCTCTATCCAATAGAACAGGAACTGTCTGAAAAGTATATAAGAGTCGGGGCAAGACATCCATCTTGACTACGTTTATTCTCCCGAACCAGGATAGCTTTAATTGTCTATAGGAGGTAAATGCCGATTCCGCGTTAGTCAAAAGGGGTTGATAATTTAAATTGAATATTTGTTTAAGATCTTTTGGTATAAGGACTCCCAAGTACTTAATGGCTTCTACTTTCCATTTAAATGGGAACTGTTTAGATAGATGAGAAACCAATTCTCCAGGCAAAGAAATATTGAGTGCCTCGGTTTTGGAGCAATTCACTTTAAAGTTGCTCAATTGTCCGAACCGTTCAAACTCCATTAAGACCGAAGGGATGGAGACCAGGGGCTGGGAGATGTAAAGTAGCAGGTCATCTGCAAATAAGGCTAATTTGTGATGACTCTGTCCCAGCTTGACCCCATGGACGCATTCATTGGACCTAAGTGCAAAATATTTAACTATTATAGTGTCAATTCAAAAATCACCAAGAACACAATCAGTCATTTTTTCACAATTGCCCGTCAATAGTTTGAATTTGATATAAAGAAACATAGTCTTGTAACATCTCAAATGAAAGCTGTTACCGTTCTGAGTAAAATGATGCCTCTCCCACTTCATTATCTTATTTCTAGCCTGAGATAAAAAAATTTAAAGTCGTACCAGGCCAAAATTCACCCTTTTTTTAAACTTTAAAAATCTGTAAAAAATTAACTGATGAAGAAAAAAATTCCAAACTTTTAATTTGTAATTAACTAAAGTAGTACTTCATAAAGGAAAAAAAAAAAAAAAATCTAAAGACGTCAGGTAAAAAAAAATATTCATATTTAGATCACTTGATATGGAATGACCCATTGATGCTCTTACTAGTAAAATATGTTAAAATATGATCCCATTGCGATCCCAACTTGAAATTTGGTACAGATGTGGCTAAGAGCATAGCAGACACATGGGCAGTTTTTGAAATATTTAAAGCGCGCCGATTTTTCGGAAATGCGTTTTAAAGTTTTGCGCTTGCGATCACATGGGTAAAATATTAACAAATATCCTCTTGTGACATATCTGATGAAAGCCTGGACAGTTCTGAGTAGATTGGTGTTTATTTTGTTTCTCTATCTTATTTCTAGCCCGAGATATGATAGAAAATGTAAAGCCATACCAGGCCAAAATTCGCACTTTTTTAAAACTTTAAAAATCTGTAAAAAATTAACAGATACAGAAAAAAATTCAAAACTTTTTTTTTGTAATTAGATAAAGTTGTTCTTCAGATAGAAAATTTTTTTTAAAAATCTGAGGACGTCAGGGAAAAAAAATATTAATTTTTGGATCACTTGACATGGAATGACCCGGACGCAGAAATGTCAGAGATCCTGCTGAAAGCATTACATGCAAGATTTAAAATGGTGAATGTAACCCTTTCATTACCTTCAGTTTAGAACAGGTTTTCTGTGTAACATACCCAAACAGTACAATGCAGCTATAATGCAAGCCTTATAAAATGTATACATACACACAGGGCCGGTTTTAGGCAAAGTGGGGCCCTAGGCAAAAGGTTAAAGTGGGCCCTAAATGCTCAGGCCACTTTCACATCTAACGCTTTGCTGCATTTTGCTCAATTTGCATTTCCATGCGTTTTTACCGCAAAAACGCATCAAAACGCATGCCTTTTTGTTCCCATTGATTTTAATTGAAACACATGCAAAAACGCATGTAAAAACGCATGTGCGTTTTCAAAAACAGAAAACGCATGCGTTTTTGCCAACGCTGCCCAAAACATCGGGGAAGACGTTTTGCGCTGCGTTCGCAAAAATGCATGCGTTTTGCGTTTTTGAAAACGCACATGCGTTTTGCATGCGTTTTTACATGTGTTCCCATTGAAATCAATGGGGGAAAAAACGCTAGCGTTTTTAATGCGTTTTTAGCGGTAAAAACGGCTAGAAAGGCAAATTTAGCAAAACGCACACCAACCTTAGATGTGGAACAGGCCGTAGTTATATGGTAAGAGTGACTTCATAAGTTGATTATCTAGGTCAGAATAAGAACATACTGAACATCATTTTTATTTCAATCATAAAAAAAAAAAACAGAAATTTGTAAAAAAAAAAAAAATTTTTTTTTTAATTTTCTGAGACCCATGATGTTTTAATTTTTGAAGATACAGGGCTATGTGAGGGCTTACTTTATGTGCCCTGAGCTGACATTTTTACTGATACCATTTTGAGTCAGATACAACATTTTGATCGCCTTTTATTGCATTTTATTGTAACAACGTGGTGGCCTAAAAAACATAATTCTGGCGTTTTTATTTTTTTCCCATTACGCCATTTACCAATTGGATTAATTTACTTCATATATTGATAGCTTAGATTCTTACGAACGCAGCGATACCAAATATGTGTATTTTTACATTTTTTTCACTGTTTTATTGCTATTTTCAGTTCAGCTCCTTTGGGGGCCCCTAAGAGAGTGGGGGCCCTAGGCAACTGCCCAGTCTGCCCCCCCCAACGCCGGCCCTGCATACACATACAGTGCAATGCAGCTAAAATACAATGTATGCCTGTATTAGCATTATTGTCTATATGATTTAGTACAGGATATGCTCCTGATTTCTAGTGCAGCTTTATACAATTACTTTATGTATAGCTGATATTATTCCATTAATCTATAATACAGGGAGCACAATGGAAAAGGACGGGAGGGTTCGGCTCTGGCCACAGAAGGATGAACAGAAGTAGAGAAGATTTCTTTATTCAATCAAAACACAGACACCTTTCCAACGCGTTTCATAGCCACCTGGCTACGTCATCAGGGCATCACTCTTACAGATTCATCTCACGAACATTATTTATATAATGCCTTAATGATATCATAGATCAAAAACATGCTAGTACGTCACATCCGGTGATAACGCCCATATTAGGCCTAAAATGATTATATCATTACAAGATTATGAACTTCACATAAGAAAATTATAAAAACAACACATAAAATTCATTGAAATGGTTAAAAACATTGGGCATAAATTAAAACAATAAAATTGATCCACTGTTTCGTCTAAAATTATTCACATTAAATGAAGTGTCCGAACTCATTTATAAGGACAAATATCATATGAGAGTCAATAGAATTACCACCACACCAAACTGAGTGTTCCAGACACGTCAACTTTTGACGCCCTCGTGAAATGGTAAGTGTCCCCTTCTTCTTGAAATGTGTGTCCGCGCCAACTAGTGAAAGAAATCAATCAGATGGTTTTGTCATGGAGTAAATTGATTATAGTCCTCAAATTGCGAATCTAGAGGACCAATTAGATCATAAACAATGATTAATATGTATATATATATAGCTCAAGAATTATCCCACACCATACGATCGGACCGAAACTTGGCTACGCAGGTTAAAACATCCGGCGTGGGACTCAGGATGACTCAACTGGGGGGATCGAATCCACCACAATACCAGACCAGGTGGAACGCTTGTGTTCGGGACTATGTGGATCAAACCAATATAGAAACAATTCTTCACCCCAGATGTCCACTGTTAGGCCCCCTGGCACCGCTTCCCAGCTCACCTCTCCCAGGTCAGCATCTCCTGCTACTCTGCCGACTGGGCGTCCGGCATTCAGGCGTGCTGTGTCTCAGAGCCGTCACCATGTTCACTTCCTATCAGCTGACCGCCAGGTTTGCACATGAGCACATTACTATGGTCGTATTCATGTGACCAATCAGCGGCGCGCTAGGTACACTCTTTCAGTGTGACTCTAGGGGCCGGCACGATCCAACCTGACACTCCCCTTGACCAATAGCTGCTCTTCCCATGGTATATCAGGCCACCTCCTCTGATGGGAGGTGCCTGATTATTAAGTCAGTTTGCTTCTGCCTTGCTGACTGTTAGTCAGGCCTTCCTTGTGCTCTGTGTCCTGGAACCCTTGCTGTGCTCTTCCTCGGTAGCACCATTCCTGGTCTCCTAGCCTTGTACCCTGTTACCTGGAATACTTCTCTGTTCCTTAGTATAGGCTAACCTTATGAGCCGCCCCCCTGGTACTAGCTGCTGTGGTATTTAGACCCCCTGGGCTTGTCCCTGACAATCCCTGTATAGGGGTTGGGTAAACTAGGATCAGCTCACCCAGGGGAGTTCGGTACCACGGCCCAGTGGGTCCACTCTAGGGTGCCTTCCCCCGGAAGCGTGACATCCACCAAATGGACACCAAAAGATAGAACATATTAAATGCATTAAAGGGGCTATACTTAAAAAGGTCCGCAATCTCATTTAAACCCTCTAAGACAATGTGCCCAACTGATAAATCCAAAAAATCTCCCTCTTATTCAGGGCTTGTATCCTATTTGGGGTGTCTACTGGAACGTGATTGATGGGAGTAATTTTAAGACAGACATGGGTACCATGTACTGAGGAACAGTGTCTGGATAACCCATGTTTCTGATATCCAACCTTTATATTGTGTCTATGAGAGTTAACTCTCTTATGCAAAGGTTGAGTAGTCTGGCCAACATATTGTTGGCCACATATGCAATCAATAAGATAATGGCAAAGCTCGATTGACAATCCAACCTATATTTGATTGAATGTAGATTTGATTTGTCAAACTTTACATCCTAATGGGTTGGGAAACAGTCCCTCAGTAAAAGTAAAAAATAATAGAATCCACAATGTATTCAATACTTCGAGTTATAATCTATCTGGTAGTGAATTGTCGGTCCTTGAAAGGGGACTATCCTTTTGTCCTGAAAATAACATCAGGGAAGTAGACCTTTTCACGGATTTGAAGAGATTTGTTCGTAAGCTTATATTCAAAAGGCATTTCGAATTAAAATTTGGAAATAATTCTGTTTCCCAGGATTTTAATGATCATATGATACATGTTAATTTACGAGAAAAATCAAAATTTTATCCCATACAGAGTCAGGGTCATTATATTAAGACATTTACGGATTTAGTTTTAGATGATTTTAAAAAACTACAATTAAAGGACAAGTTCAAAAATAGGGGTTTCAATTCCAGCAAAAGAGGTTCTCTGACAAGAGAGGAGTGAAAGGCAACACGGAAACTGAAAGATAATCCTGAAATTATTATTAGACCGGCAAATAAGGGGGGTGGGATTTGCATACAAGATAAATAGGTTTATTTGAGAGAGGCCAATCGTATTCTATCTGACTCCAAGACATATACCATAAGTAGTGAAAAAGATTATCTTGACTCTATTACTAAATATAAGAAATTGATAAAAACAGCAGCGGACATTGTCAATAAACAAGAAAAAGAATTTCTAATAAAGAAAAATCGCTGTATGGCTTTTATGTACCATTTGACAAAAATACATAAAGATGTTTTAAATCCCCTGGCCGTCCTATCATTTCAGGGATTGATTCTTTAACTTCAAATTTGTCAGCCTACATTGACAAAATTCTGAATCCCAAAGTATCCAACCTAAATAGTTATCTGAGAGACTCTGCCCACTTAATTAAATTCTTAAGTGAGATAAAATGGGAGGAATCCTATATTTTTTTATCCTTGGGTGTAACAGGTCTGTCCTCCAATATTGAACATGAAATTGGGTTAGCCTGCTTCAAGATGTATACGGCTGAAGACACCCGAATCCCTATGATTCAAAAGAATTTCATCATGGAAGGAATGGCTTTTGTTCTAAATAATAACTTCTTTGTTTTAATGATAACCTCTATCACCAAATCAAAGGGACAGCCATGGGTTCAAGGGTAGCACCCACTTATGCAAATTTATTTATGGCTGCCTTCGAATCCTGGCATGTTTTCAATAATAATCACTATGAGGATGTCATCCTCTATAAGAGGTTTATAGATGACCTCTTTATCATTTTCAATAATGAACGCAATACATTAGAATCGTTTCTTAATTTTATAGTAGCCAATAATTGGGGTATTGAATAGACACCTGAGATTAATAAGAATGAAATTAATTTTCTGGATCTAACGATTATGCATGAAGAGGGCATGATTGTGACGAAAACATTCTTTAAACCTGTGGATGCCAATAGTTATGTGCATTTTGGGAGTAATCACTATGAGAAATTGTTGAGGAATGTTCCCATTAATCAATACAAATGTATTAAAAAGAATTGCACACTGTATAAGGATTTTACAAGCAGAGTGACATCTTAAAGAGCATTTTTTGGAATGCAAATACCCTTAAAAATTGATTAGGAGAGCCTTTAGTGAAGTTAAGAATTCTTCCCAGTCAGAATTGCTTGAGAAGTAATTAAGAGATTCACAGGAAGTTTTTTCTACCAATTTCATCACTAATTTTTCTTCTCAAAATCAATTGATTAAGGATATCATCCTCAAACATTGGGGAATCATCATGAATGCCCAATTTGCAAAAAATGCTTGCCCCCACATCCAGTGGTGACATAAAAGAGGGCACCATCATTGAAAAGCATTCTGGCCCCGAGCAGACTGAGGACAAAAATAATACCATAAAAGAAGGCAAATACATCTTGAGTGTATTGCCTTTTGGATCCTATAAATGCAACAGGAAGAACTGTTTGTGTTGTCTATGGATTAACAATAAGACTTCAAATTTCTGCTCCTTCCATGACAAATCCAATCTACATTCGATCAAATATAGGTTGGATTGTCAATCGAGCTTTGTGATTTATCTTATTGATAGCATATGTGGATCACGGCTGGTCGGTTCCCGGTTTTGTGCCCTTGACCCTCAATGGCGAGGTGGGGGTGATGATGATGGGGGAATGGTAACGTGATGCCACCTGTGGTAGCTGGTAATAGGGTTACCAGTGCTGCGGCCGGCGCTGAGGTGATATAAATGCAGCTTTGGTAGTACATCTCTCCACAGGTGGAGCTTTACCTCAGGGCAGCGGGGTGGGTGAGGGAGTGGTAGTAGCGGTTCTGTTGTGAATGCTGCAGGCGGCGGCGGTGAAGCAGGCACACACACACAATAGTCTCTGTTTTGGTACCTTTTTTCTGATAACAGGCACGGTCCAGGAGGGTAACCAGGTTTCGGTGCAGCTGGGGACATTAACCTTGGAGAGTTGTGAGGCCGCCTCTGTCAGTGTGTGGGTGAGTGGAGTAAGTTCTGCTATAGCTAAACCTGCCGCTCTTTCTCCCTCTCAGGGTTCCACAACCGACAATGAGGACCTTGCTGTGGGGATCCCTATTCTCCTTTTGGGCCCCTGGTCCTATACTTGTTCAGTTTGGTGTCTCTCGTGCGTTAACTTCAGGGGGACTAGATCCTCCTGGTTGGTCCGGCTTTCTCTGCTACACTTTAGATGAATAGCAGCTTTCGACTCCGGTGTCCGGTGGGCTAAAGGGTTACAGGTATGTTCCCTTCTTCTTTTTCCACTTCTTCACTGGCCTCCGTCCGCCTACCTAGGGCACTGCACAGCTGGGTCAGGTTTCCTGGTTCTGGGCCTAGCTTGGTCCAGCAGCCAGCTCCTTCCAGTCCTTCCTTCTGTACTGTCTACTGGCTAACTGCTGGAACTAACTGACTCCTCCCCTCAGGCCTGGATCTTTATAGGGGATCTTGCTTAAGGCAGCAAGTGGGGCTTCCCCCTCCAGGTCTGGGTGGAAGGTGATGGGTGCTGTGTGTGCCAAGGTGCACTTCCCTCCTGCACTGGTGAGTCCTGTGGCAATACTTTCCATAAGAGTTAACTCTCATAGGCACAATATAAAGGTCAGATATCAGAACATGGGTTATCCAGACACTGTTCCTCAGTACATGGTACCCATGTCTCTCTTAAAATTACTCCCATCGATCACGTTCCAGTAGACACCCCAAATAGGATACAAGCCCTGAATAAGAGGGAGATTTTTGGATTTATCAGTTGGGCACATTAGTCTTAGGGGTTTAAATCAGATTGCGGACCTTTTTAAGTATTGCCCCTTTAATGCATTTATATGTTCTATCTTTTGGTGTCGATTTGATGGGCATCTGGGGTGAAGAATTGTTTCTATATCGGTTTGGTCCGCATAGTCCCAGACCCAGGCGTTCCACTGGTCTGGTATTGTGGTGGATTCGATCCCCCCAGTTGAGTCATCTGAGTCCACGGCCGGATGTTTAAACCTGCGTAGCCAAGTTTCGGTCCGATCATATGGTGTGGGATATTCTTGAGCTATATATATATATATATATTAATCATTGTTTATGATCTAACGGTCCTCTAGATTTCGCAATTTGAGGACTATAATCAATTTACTTCATGACAAACCATCAGATAGATTTCTTTCACTAGTTGGCGGGAACACACATTCGTGAAGATGGGGACACTTACCATTTCACGAGGCCGTCAAAAGTTGATGTGTCTGGAACATGTAGTTTGTTGTGGTGGTAATTCCATTGCCTCTCATATGATATTTGTCCTTATAAATAAGTTTGAACACTTCATTTAATTTGAATAATTTTAGACGAAACAGTGGATCAATTTTATTGTTTTAATTATGCCCAATGTTTTTAACCATTTCAATGAATTTTATGTGTTGTTTTCATAATTTTTTGATGTGAAGTTCATAATTTTGTAATGATATAATCGTTTTAGACCTAATGTGGGCGTTGTCACCGGATGTGACGTACTAGCATGTTTTTGATCTATGATGTCATTAAGGCATTATATAAATGATGTTCGTGAGATGAATCTGTAAGAGTGATGCCCTGATGAAGTAGCCAGGTGGCTATGAAACGCGTTGGCGAGGTGTCTGTGTTTTAATTGAATAAAGAAATCTTCTCCACTTCTGTTCATCCTTCTGTGGCCAGAGCCGAACAATCCCGTCCTTTTCTATTGATCTCCCTGCATTTGCTCCCACAGTGATCTGCAGCGGCCAGGCTTATGTAGGTGGTTGTGACACTCACAATCCCTTAAGGTGAGTGGACCCATTTAGTAAGCTTTTTGGTGTCCCATATTTACCACCCTATGTGCGCTCCCCTTTCTTTGTATTTTTCATTGATCTATAATAGCAGACTGGCACTGTAATGTAAACAAAATTGGAGATGAGACACTCTAAGGGCCCCTTCACATCATATTTTTTGGGGATCCATGGCTATCCGTTGTAAAACGGATAGCCACGGATCCGATTTGGCTCCTATGTATCCCTATGGGCACAGGTTGGCACGGATTGGTCCAATATGGCCATCTGATTGTGTCCAAATTGTCATGGATCCGATTGTGTCCAATTTTTTGATGTACCCAGAATCGGACACTGCTCCGTTTGTGGGTACAGCGGACCAAATCGGACAGAATCGGATCCGGCGCGGTCCACGGCAGATAACATGGGGGTCTATGGAGCTCGGATTCGAGAACAAACAGAATTGTTTCCTGGATCCGGTTGTAGTGTACTGAGCATGCACAGTATGCTAAAACTGCTCTGTTCCTATAATTTCACTTTAGCAGTGTATCTACATATACTGCTAAAGTGAAATTAAAATAAGCAATGTGTTAAAAATAAAAAAAATGCTCTCCTCTCTGCCGAGTGTCCCGCAATGCGAGGCATCCACCTCCGATGGCTGCAGGACCTTAATCAGTTGATCAGGCGGGGATGGGCAACCCGATCAGATGATGTGTCACATGACAGCATCAGCAGAGCAGTTTAAATCGCCCGTCAAAACCGATCGGCAGGCAGGCGATTTAAACCGCTCAGCTGATGCTGTCATGTGACACATCAGCTGATCGGGTTGCCCCGCCCAATCAGCTGATTAAGATCCTGCAGCCATCGGAGGTGGACGCTTCACATTGCGGGACACTCGGCGGAGAGGTGAGCATTTTTTTTTATTTTTAACCATTGCTTTCCCGTTTGCAATGTATGTAGATACATTGCGAAAGTGAAAGTAACAGCCCCAACACCACTTGCCTGCGCTTTGCAGGCTCGGGCTCCTCCCAGCTCTTTCCGTGTCTGGATCTGTCAAAATCCAGATCCAGGCACAGAATTGGCATTCGGAGTATCAAATCCGGGCCTGTCCATTCCTTTCCGTGTGGTCCTGCATAAAACAGGATCCCCACGGACAGGCAAAAAAAGTGAAGGGGGCCTTACAAATTTCCTATATTAGCTATAAGTTAAACTTAAATAATTCTTAAAACAAATCTGTCACCAGGTCTTTGCCAAATAATCTGAGAGAAGAGTAATATAGAGAAAGACCCTGATTCTAATGATGTGTCACTTACTAGGCTACTTGCTGTATTATTGATAAAATCAGTTTATCAGTAGGAGAACTAGCAAGTCTGCTGCCATAGACAATGTGCACACTGTGCGATTTTGATACTTTTTTGGGTGCAGTTTTCTCACAAATCTGCATGGAAATCCTTATGTCAGCAAAGTCTATATGAATTCTAAAGTGTTGTGTACATGTTGTTTACCTTTTCCTTACAGATTTGTTGCCTAATTAGATATGCAGCCCGTCAATTCTTTTACATTGATTTCAATGATGTCAGGAAAACATGCTTTTAACACAAAAAAACGCATGAGTTCTTGAATGTAGTTAAGTGGTGTCTCTCTCTCTATCCTCTTTATTAACCGAGCATTATTTTGATTGATTTTATGCACCATAAACATGTCAAAAACACATTGTGTTTTTAGTGTGTTTCTCTACCAGGAGATGTGGATTTTGGTGCAGAAAACGTCTGCTCTAAATACTCAATGTGTGCACATAGCCATATAGTTCTCCATATTCATGTGCTATATCTAACCACACCTATACCATTGATTGGTAGCTTTCTGGTTTTGCATACAATACACAGAATTCTACCAATTGGTGGTGTGGCTAGGATTAAACAGAGTTCAGCATCTAGAGAACTGCAGCAATCGACCCAGTAAGGGTATTTTCATGTTGCACTTAAGCATGCATTCAGGGGTTCTGTTGGGGCTTACGTCCGAAAACAGGCTTCAGGCATATGCGTCGATGGGGCCATTGACTTTAATGGTGTAGACAGACTCAACGTGTGCTTTGTTGTGCATCATTTTCAGGAGTATACATTTTCTGCAGGCGAACACCCGAACGTATAAGACTGCGTTCAGATGTCTGCCTGCAAAAAACAAATACTCTCGGAAATGGTGTAGGGCAGAGCACATGTTGACTCTGTCTATATCATTAAAGTCAAGGCCCTGTTGGCACATACACCCGAAGCCAGTTTTCAGGTGTAAGTCCTGACAGAACCACTGAATGTGCAGCAGAAAGTAATGTAAGAGCCCCCTTAGCAATACATAGTTGTAATCAGGGTATCTGCCTTTATATATTGTTGGTCTTATATTCAGTAGCAAAAAACCTAGTGATAGATTCCCTTTAACAATGCACTTTGAAAGAAAACAAGTATGATTGCACAATGTTCCCCTTTTGCACTATACCTAAATGTCTAATCATTTAGCTGACGAAGACTATGGGTGACTACAATACATCACCTATATATTTAAGGGTACCTTTACACGCCGCTACTGGAGGATGGATACAACCAGCTACAGGCTACAAATGTAGCTTGTAGCGGCAAAATACCCCGTAGTAGCGGCGTGTAAAGACGGTAGGAGACACCCGGCAACAGATACATCTGTTTCCGAGCACTGCCCGGAAACAGGTGGCTACACAGGCGATTGTAGCGAGCTGTATCGGCGTGTAAAGAAGCAACAGAAGGGATGTGTCGACACCAGACAATGTACCTGGTATGTAGCTGGGGCGTGACACAGGCACCGGGATACCGCCCCCCTTCAGCGATCATTGGTGGAAGCTCCAGCGTTACGATTGGTAGTCGCTGCATAGGGCGGCATATTTAAGGAGCTGACCAGTCACACTACACAATTGCTCGAGCCTCATGTATTAAACAGCCTCCTGCGATGCCTGGCCAATCATGGGTTTCTTGCTTTGTCCTATCAGCGTACGGACGTCTCGTAATCCACAATTGTGGCACGCCTATGTGCTGTCCCTGCTGCAGCAGGTCCGCCCATATTAGCTTGTTGTAGCGGTGTGTAAATGAGGTACGGTGAGCTACAGAAGGTGACTTATGGCACCCGGCGGTGTATCCAGAGATAGATGTAACGTAGCGTAGCGTAGCTTATGGCGGCGTGTAAAGATGGTGCGTTGACTGTTTGTAACCGTTTGTGCGTGCTCGTGCACGTGAAGTAGCTGGTTGTATCCATCCTCCAGTAGCCGCGTGTAAAGGTACCCTAAGTGAAAGTTTAATTGGGCTTATATCACTGAAATCCAATGAGAAAGATCGTATTCAGCCATTGTTTGTCTATTTTGGCCATCTACTCAATTCTAACCTTAACTTAGGCTAGGGTCACACTTGAATCTAGGATTGCGTTCACCGCATCCAGATCCAGATGCGGTGAACGCAATTGGATTCTGACATTCAGCAATCCGGGAACCGCAGGGATGAGCAAACAGTTCTGTGTTGTGTTAAACTGTAAATTTGCTTCATAAATGTTCCCTTTAATGTCTATAGGGGGTGCCCACTCCCTCTAGAGACCGTACACCCACTCAGGTGGGCATATAATGGTATGATCACCACTGTACAGCAGCTGGCTCCTGACAGCTGCTGTACAGTTTTATGAATGAAAGCGCCGGGCTCCTCAGAGCAGTGCACATACTATAGCTATTGCTATAGCATGTGCGCCGCTGTCTGAGGTCCTGAAGCCTTATACAGTAGATCTATGGGCAGCGCTGCCTGCATTCCGGTTTTTAGCATAGGCTCCTATGAGGAGCGTTTCCTGATCCGGTTTTGTGTGACCCTAGCCTTATAGAATCTTATACCAGTCATGTCAGATGTGCTGTGTGCTTTCTATCCCCTTGTGCTGTTTCCCCCAGGGCACTCTCTCTGCCCCCTGTGCACTCTCTCTCCCCCTTGTGAGCTGTCTCCCCCCCGTGGGCTGTCTCTTCCCCTGTGGGCTGTCTCTTCCCCTTGTGGGCTTTCTCTCACCCCTGTGCATGCTCTCTATGCTTTGTGATGTCTTTCCCCTTGTGTAGTCTCTCCCCCCATGCACTCTCGCTCCCCACTATGTGCTGCCTCTTTTCCCCCTGTGGCACGCAAATATGGTAGTGGTGTGTCTAAGTGCACAGGTCTTTCACTACTTAATTGCTGAGCCTTGCCTCTAATAGTCACAAGGCACTGACATCAGTTCAGGTCCTTTACTACCTTTCTCCCTAGAACCGCCAATCATAGTCATATGGTGCTGTCGTCATCACAGTTCCTTCATTCCTTGTCTGCTGAGCTCCACCCTTCACGGTCACATGGTGCTGTTGTCATCACAGGTTCTTTAGCTATCTATCTGCTGAACCCGCCTTTAATAGTCTCTACTATCTGTGAACACCCAAGTGTCCAAAGACGGCAGTAACTGCGCGTGCGCATGCTGGGTATGCACATGTGCATTAACTCAAAGGGCAGTGATGTACGGTGGTAATGTCCAGCAGTGTCAGGTGTCGGCAGTTGTGGGCGGCTGCAGATTCAGTGGCGGTACTGTGCAATGTGCCAGTATCGCAAGCGGCCGCCATTTTTGCACACCCATCACAGGTGACAGTGAGATTATGTAAGTAGATACTATAAATGCAATTTAATTTATCAAGTGACCTGCTAAAAATGAAAGTCATTTAGGAATAAAAAATAACTTTGTATAAAATTAATATGATCCACATGAAATAGATAAAACTACAAATAATTAAAAACGCATTCCGAATCCGCGGTGCAGGCGAATTAAGATTGCAAGATATTGGTATGCGCCACTTGTTTTCTACATATACTGGCTCTGTTCTTGAAGCATCACATATTAATTTGTCCTGATGAAGAAGCCAGGAGTCTATGAAACGTGATGATAAATAAATCAATTTATTTTAACCCTTTGATATTCTGTCCAAAACTCCAGCAGCGCAGGATTATACCCTTTTCTTCTACTTGGTTTCACATTATGCACGTGGGTCTGCTGCAGCCGTTGAACACGATTATAATGGTTGTGCCTCTCACATGCACACAAGGTGAAAAATTCCTAGTCCTTTGTAGAGCTATATTTTATACTGCATAAGACCCTATTGTGCCTTTCTATCCTTCCAGCTTCCTCTAATATGATTTATAAGATATTGAGTTGTGATAAACATAACCATCAAAGGTTTTATTGCAAATAATCAACATTTTTGAAAATAAAAGTTTTGTAGAAAACAGAGGCACATTAACTGGCATAATTTGAGAAAAATCAAATGTTAAACGACCAGGAACTTATTGTCCTCGGTACAAGGTGTGAAAACCAACCACTAATGATCAAGACACAAAAGGTGAAACATCAAGACTGGGCAAAGATATATATGAAGAATATATGTTTCAGAGTTTTATAGACTGATAAGGGTGGCTTCACACCACGACAGAGTCCGGTCCGGGGCTGTCCGCTGTAAACCAGACAGCCCCGGACCGGATTTTGGCCCCATACTATGGGTCCAGATGGAGCCGGATGGCAGCTCTCTGCCATCCGGTTTCCATCTCTCCGGAAGAATCCGTGAAAATTTGGATTTTTCTCACCGGAGACAAAAACGTTGCTTGCAACGTTTTTGTGTCCGTGGAGAAAAATCGCCCCAAATTGCCGTATCTCGGATTCTCCTGGATTCCACCGGATCCTCCCAGATCCGGTGCAATCCAGCGCTTCCTGACATGGGAGCCTATGGGGCCGGATTGCACCGGTCCAGGAGGATCCGGGAACTGGACACCTGCGGTTGCACACCGCTGTTGTTTCAGGACTGCGGCTAGCACCCTGCGAGCCGCGGTCCTGATTAATCAACGGCGGCAGCTGCGTCCGGCAGAACACCGGACCAGAGGGCATATTAGCCCTCTGATTCTGTGTGCGGATCCGGTCCGGGGCTGTCAGGGTCATCCCTGACAGCCCAGGATCGGATCTTACTGTGGTGTGAAGCCACCCTTAGATGAAAATGACTCTTGAAAGACCAGATGGATGGGCCCTTGGCTCCTACTGTGGCCAGTTGTCTTACAGCCTGACATAAAATTCTAGGGATAAATGTTACATTTTTTGTGTTTTCCTATGTAGTTTTCCTTTAAGTCTAGTTGGATTTTAAACTCAATGTAGTTCTGCACCAATAAACTCTAAATGTTTTCCATTGCGTTTAACTTCTCATTCAGACATTTATCACAACGCTGACATACCTGAACTTGCTTCATAGTGTAGAATGACATGCCAAACAGTAGTTGTTTAATGACTTACTTCTTAACTCAAGCGGAGTATATGCACATGACACTGACTCTTCCCTTCCAAGGCAGATTGCTTTATCATAGAGGTCAACTTTTACCAAATGGGGTCTTGAGAAAAGTATCACTGATTACTGATTATCACATAGAAGTCACTGAATTATGTTGAGCTAATTTTTTTAAATGATGTAGCAGCAATTAGAAATATCTACCATTTACATTCATGTTCTGTATAGAGTTTTATGACAAAGTATAATAGTGAGTGCATTAGGCCTTGTACTAGAGCCACATATTAAAACACATTCCAAACTATGCACATCAGGCTGATTTTAATTTGCAAATGATGCTCCCCCGGGATGCCAATACAGTTGAAAGCTATGATGGAAGAGGGAAGTTATTCGCTCCCTCCCCCATCATTGTGTGTCTGATATCTCAGCACAGTGCGTGTAATGACGGTCCCCGCAGTTCTGAGCAGTGAAGAGCTTCAAAGCACTTTCTGGAACAGCGGGGAAAATAGGAGAGGTGAGTTTATTATTTTTTTATGTGGGGCTCATAATACTATATGGATGACTATATGGAGCACATGATACCATATGGAGGACTATATGGATCCCATAATACTAAATGAAATACTTTTTAGGGGTTCACAATACTATATGGAGGACTATGTGGGCCCAATACTACAGTGGCATGCAAACGTTTGGGCACACCTGGTCAAAATTACTGTTATTGTGAACAATTAAGCAAGTTAAAGATGTCATAACCAGGCCATGATATCTAAAATGTATAAAGTTAAAGATGACACATTTCCTTTGTATTTTAGGCAGAAAAAAATTAATCTTGTACATTTTAAAAATTACAAAAACGAAATGGGCAGAAGAGTTTGGGCACCCTGCATGGTTATTACTTAGTAGTCTTTTGCAAGTATCACAGCTTCTCAATGCTTTTTGTGATTCAAATAATTTTTATTAAAGTTTTCAAGATAACAAGAAAATCAGATCAAATCATATAAAGATAGAATATACGGTAATACAGTATATGGGGTTAAGTCACATTTGAGTAACAAATAAAACAAGTTAGGAATACAAAAAAAAAACTAAATTGTCTAAAGAGTATACGGTAAATATTAATAGCAGTCCCAAGATAATCATTTTATTAAACAGTACTATCTTTAGATTAAGTTATCATCTATTATAAAATAATATATGATCTTAACAAAACAAAATAAAATCAAAACAAACATAACTAGCTACTAGCCAGAAAAAGAAACAAGTACCGTATATACTCACGTATAAGCCGAGTTTTTCAGCCCAAAAATTGGGCTGAAAAGTCCCCCCCTCGGCTTATACGCGAGTCATACGGCCCCCCTCAAAGTTTGGCGCCCCCACCTCAGTTTCTGGGCCCCCCCGCATGCAGCGCTGCACATATACATTACGTGTCTAGCAGCTGTTACCCTCCGGTGGCAGATCGCGGCTCCCGGCTCCGGGCTCCATCTTCCTCTCTGTCTTCCTGGTTGTCATGTGACCGGCGCGATGACGTCATCGCGCCGGTCACAAAGCAGGAAGACAGCGAGGAAGATGGAGCCCGGAGCCGGGAGCCGCGATCTGCCACCGGTGGGTAACAGCTGCTAGACAGGTAATGTATATGTGCAGCGCTGCATGCGGGGGGGCCCAGAAACTGAGGTGGGGGCGCCAAACTTTGAGGGGGGCCCTGCTGGGGCCCTGTATACTACCACTGGGGCTATATACTACCACTGGGGCTATATACTACCACTGGGGCTATATACTACCACTGGGGCTGTATATATACTACCACTGGGGCTATATACTACCACTGGGGCTGTATACTACTACTGGGGCTATATACTACCACTGGGGCTATATACTACCACTGGGGCTATATACTACCACTGGGGCTGTATATATACTACCACTGGGGCTATATACTACCACTGGGGCTGTATACTACTACTGGGGCTATATACTACCATTGGGGCTATATACTACCACTGGGGCTGTATGTATACTACCACTGGGGCTATATACTACCACTGGGGCTATATACTACCACTGGGGCTGTATACTACTACTGGGGCTATATACTACCATTGGGGCTATATACTACCACTGGGGCTGTATGTATACTACCACTGGGGCTATATACTACCACTGGGGCTGTATACTACTACTGGGGCTATATACTACCACTGGGGCTATATACTACCACTGGGGCTGTATATATACTACCACTGGGGCTATATACTACCACTGGGGCTGTATATACTACTGGGGCTGCGTGTATACTACCACTGGGGCTGCTGCTGTATACTACCACTGGGGCTGCTGCTGTATACTACCACTGGGGCTGCTGCTGTATGCTACCACTGGGGCTGCTGTATATACCTCTGGGGCTGCTGTATACTACCACTGGGGCTGCTGCTGTATATACCACTGGGGCTGCTGCTGTAACACTGCTGGGGCCTGTATATACCACTGGGGAGGCTGCTGTATACCACACTGCTGGGGGCTGTATACCTGTGCTGGGGTCCACCCTCGGCTTATACACGAGTCAATAAATTTTCCCAGGTTTTGGGGGCAAAAGTAGGGGGGTCGGCTTATACACGGGTCGGCTTATACACGAGTATATACGGTAATATATATAACAACAAATCAAAGAAAATAAAGGAGTTACCAAACACCGACACGAAATAAGATTAAATATGTCAAAAATGTCTGTAATATAAAAGGTATATTATACACATATATGGCGCAAGGAGAGATAAACAGCCCCCATAGAGCGCCCAGGCACCAACAACTATTTCTGCAAGTCATAAAAGTAAATAAGCTTTTACCAATGTCAATGGAATATGGGATCTACTTTGCTATAAATTTTGTCCAGAGGTCCCACTTATTATAGAATTTATGTAGAGCACTGTGTTTCATTGAGTAAACAAACTAATGACTTTTGCACATTTATAGTCTCAATGATGTCCTGTACAGTAGGAACCACAGGCTGCCTCCAATAAAGAGCTATAGAGCTTTTAGCTGCCACTAGAATATGAATTAACAGTGGTCTACAGGTTTGTGGAAACTTGTCAATTTCAAACAAAAGAAGTACCAATTCTGGAGTAATTACAGTATTAAGAGCAAATACTGAATTAATCAATACCTGAATTTCTTGCCAAAAGTTACGTATATATGGACATGACCAAAATATATGGTACATATCACCAAGTTTTCCACAAAGTCTCCCACATTGATCAGAATTATTATGGTTAATAATATGCAATTTAAATGGAGTCATATACCAACTAGTAAGAATCTTGTAATGCAATTCCATAAAAGAGACACATGCTATATTTTTTATAGAAAACTAGCTGTAGTACCCGGCTACGCCTGGGTTAATAAATAACTGCTGTTAGCTATAACAACATTGAATTTGAATATGTCATATTAATGACCTGTAGGAAAATAGAAGCTGAGCTGTGATTGGTTGCTATAGGCAGCCTAATAAATCTCCAGCCAATAGCAAACCCTCCCCTGGCCGGGCAGTATATGTTACCTCACACATACACATAATAGACGGCTCATGTGACTGACATCTGCCTTAATTCCCTATATGGCACATGTGTTGCACATTGGCTGTTTTTAATCAGATGTTTATGTTTGGAAAATAAAGATAGCACACGTATGAGGCGAGTTGTATGAGGTGATTTGTGCACATCTGTGTTTGTGTGGTGTGTGTGTTCCTGGGGTGTGTATGTGTGTGTCCCTGTGGGGGGGGTTCTGTGTGGTGTGTGTGTCTCTGTTGTTTATGTCTCTTTGTGGTGTTTGTGTCCCTGTGGGGTGTGTGCATGTGCCCCTATAGGGTGTGTATGTGTGTGTCCCTGTGTGGGGGGGGTCTGTGTGGTGTGTGTCTCTGTTGTGGTGTGTCTCTTTGTGGTGTTGTGTGTGTCCCTGTGGGGTGAGTGCATGTGTCCCTATAGGGAGTGTATGTGTGTGTGTCCCTGTGGGGGGGGTCTGTGTGGTGTGTGTGTGTGTGTATCTGTGTTGTGTGTGTCTCTTTGTGGTGTGTGTCCCTGTGAGGTGAGTGCATGTGTCCCTATAGGGTGGCTATGTGTGTGTGTCCCTGTGGGGGGGTCTGTGTGGTGTGTGTGTCTGTGTTATGTGTGTCTCTTTGTGGTGTGTGTGTGTCCTGTGGGGTGAGTGCATGTGTCGCTATAGAGTGTGTGTGTCCCCCCTTGGGGGAGGTGTGTGTCTCTGTGTTGTGTGTGTCTCTTTGTGGTGTGTGTGTGTTTGTTCGGGTGCGTGGTGAGTATCCAATGTTGGGGCTGCACCTTAGCGACTATACACTTGCTGTTACTCTTTGTGTGCATGTGGTGTGTATACATGTCCCCGTGTGTGGTGAATATCTCATGTTGGGGCCCCATCTTAGTGACTATATGATGGTATGTGCTGTTAGTCTTTGGTGCTATCATTAAGCCCCTCTCATTCACAACTGTCAACTGGTAACTGTCACTTTTTCCCCATTATGTAGATAGGGGCAAAATTCTTTGGTGAATTGGAATGCGCGGGGTTAAAATTTCACCTCACAATATAGCCTATGACGCTCCTGGGGTCCAGACGTGTGACTGTGCAAAATTTTGTCTCTATAGCTGACAGCTGTCGATTTTCCTCCAACACTTTTCCATTCACGTTTTCCCCATTATGTAGATAGGGGCAAAATTGTTTGGTGAACTGGAACGCGCAGGGTTAAAATTTCGCCTCACAACATAGCCTATGACGCTCCCGGGGTCCAGACGTGTGACTGTGCAAATTTTTGTAGCTGTAGTTGCGACGGTGTAGATGCCAATCCCGGATATACACACATACACACACATACACACATTCAGCTTTATATATTAGATAGATAAGGATTTTAATACTTTTTCCTCAAACTGAGAATCCATAGACTTAAACTTATTTTTCCAAACATCAATGAATTTTAAAGAACAAGGTTGTGTGTCTTCATTGAAGATCACATAAAAATTTTTAGTTTTCCATTTATGCAAATGCTCTGAATTTTTCAAAATGGTCATAATATTACTTGGAAGATGTAAATCAACAGTAGACTTGTTCAAAATTTTTTCTAATAGCTTCCAAGTTCTCTTTTCCGTTGTTTTAAGATTATATTGTTTGGCCAAAAGTTCAAATGATTTTAACTCACCATTAGTAAATAAATCCGCAATATTTTGAAAACCCTTGGATTTCCAAGTATCAAAATGAAGTCTAGATGAAAATGCCCCCAGAATGTCTACTGTCACCCAATCAATACTTTCAGGTGGGAATGTTTTCCTAGAAAGAACTGCAAATTTCCTCCACACTTGAATCGTAATCCTAGTAGTGACCTCCTTAGGTAGTCGCATGGCAATGTCACACAAATAAGCCACCACCAGGTCAGTAAATTTAGCATTAGGGAAATTGAACTCCTCCAGAGCCACCCAAGTAGGTTTAGCCAAAGAACTCCAAAATTTCTGACTCAACTTAACAACAGTGGCTTGATAATATGCAGAAAGGTTGGGAAGACCTAAACCTCCATTATTTCTATGTTTTATCAAAATAGATCTTGCTACCCTCGGCTTAGTTTTGCCCCAAATAAAGTTAAGTACCGTATATACTCGTGTATAAGCCGAGTTTTTCAGCCCAAAATTTGGGCTGAAAAGTCTCCCCCTCGGCTTATACACGAGTCAATACGGGGGGGGCTGTGTCCGGGGCTGTGGAGGCTTCAGGAGGCGGGGGGGGGGGGGGCTGCTGTATGAGCGGCCACGTCACGTGGGGCCGCTCATTAAATATGCACTGCTTTCCCCTGTCAATCAGCGGCAGGGGGAAGCAGTGCATATAGCCCCCAAATGCTGGCACTCGCCCCCCCTTGTAAGGGACACCCCCCCCCGATGGTTATATTACCATTCCGGACTTCTGATCCGCGCCGCTCCTCGCTGCTCCTCGCTGCTCCATCCGTCCATCTTCTACATCCCGGATCTCCGGCCGTCGCAGGCATGTGACGTCATCGCGCGACGGGCGGGGATCCCGGATGTAGAAGACGGACGGACGGAGCAGCGAGGAGCAGCGAGGAGCGGCGCGGATCAGAAGTCCGGAATGGTAAGAGAAGCGGGGGGGGGCCCTTGCAAGGGGGGGCGAGTGACAGCATATGGGGGCTGCTGGGGACCCCCAGGGGGCTGCTGGGGACCCCCTGGGGGCCGCTGTGTACCCCCAGGGGCTGCTGGGGACCCCCTGGGGGCTGCTGGGTACCCCCTGGGGGCTGTTGGTACCCCCAGGGGGCTGTTGGTACCCCCTGGGGGCTGTTGGTACCCCCAGGGGGCTGTTGGTACCCCCTGGGGGCTGTTGGTACCCCCAGGGGGCTGTTGGTACCCCCTGGGGGCTGTTGGTACCCCCAGGGGGCTGCTGGTACCCCCTGGGGGCTGTTGGTACCCCCAGGGGGCTGCTGGTACCCCCTGGGGGCTATTGGTACCCCCTGGGGGCTGCTGGGGTACCCCCTGGGGGCTGCTGGGACCCCCTGGGGGCTGCTGGGTACCCCCTGGGGGCTGTTGGTACCCCCTGGGGGCTGTTGGTACCCCCAGGGGGCTGTTGGTACCCCCTGGGGGCTGTTGGTACCCCAGGGGGCTGTTGGTACCCCCAGGGGGCTGCTGGTACCCCCTGGGGGCTATTGGTACCCCCAGGGGGCTGCTGGTACCCCCAGGGGGCTGTTGGTAGCCCCTGGGAGCTGTTGGTACCCCCAGGGGGCTGCTGGTACCCCCAGGGGGCTGCTGGTACCCCCAGGGGGCTGTTGGTACCCCCAGGGGGCTGCTGGGTACCCCCTGGGGGCTGCTATATGTACCCCTGGGGGCCTGCTGTATACCACTGGGGCTGCTGTATACTACCACTGGGGCTGCTGGGGCTCCTGTATACTACCACTGGGGCTGCTGGGGAATCTGTATACTACCACTGGGGCTGCTGGGGAATCTGTATACTACCACTGGGGCTGCTGGGACTCCTGGATACTACCACTGGGGCTGCTGGGGCTCCTGTATACTACCACTGGGGCTGCTGTATACTACCACTGGGGCTGCTGGGGCTCCTGTATACTACCACTGGGGCTGCTGGGGCTCCTGTATACTACCACTGGGGCTGCTGGGGCTCCTGTATACTACCACTGGGGCTGCTGGGGCTCCTGTATACTACCACTGGGGCTGCTGGGGCTCCTGTATACTACCACTGGGGCTGCTGGGGAATCTGTATACTACCACTGGGGCTGCTTGGGAATCTTTATACTACCACTGGGGCTGCTGTATACTACCTCTGGGGAGGCCTGTATACCACACTGCTGGGGTCTGTATACCTGTGCTGGGGTCCACCCTCGGCTTATACACGAGTCAATAGGTTTTTCCAGATTTTTGGGGCAAAAGTAGGGGGTCGGCTTATACACGGGTCGGCTTATACACGAGTATATACGGTAACTGCGTTTGGAGTTTTTGTAATAATTGTTTTTTAATAGGGGTTTGTACAGTTCTAAAAATATACAGGAGTTTTGGTAATTCAAACATCTTATAGGAATTTATTCTTCCCAACCAAGATAACTCCACCCTAGACAGATGTAATAAATCTTTTTGAAGTATATTATACATATCAAGAAATTTTTGATTAGCACAATCTTGAATTGGTTTCGTTAATTTAATACCTAAATATGACATAGAATCCAATTGCTATTGAAAACCAATTTCTCTCTTCAATATTTGTAATAACTCAGAATCCAAATTATGGCAAAGGACTTGTGTTTTACTCATATTAATTTTGTAAAGAGATACCCCAGCAAATTGATGAAAAATTTCTAAGAGCTTCCTGACCGAGCCCAGTGGATCAGTTAACGATAGTAATATGTCATCTGCAAATAGTGAGATTTTATACTGTCTCCCATTAATTGGAATGCCCCTTATCCCATCATCCATCCTGATCCTCTCAGCAAGAGGCTCTATAAAAAGATCGAATAGAGACGGGGACAAGGGACACCCCTGTCTTGTACCATTGGAAAGATGGAATCTTCCTGATAAGAGACCATTACTTAACACCCTTGCGGACGGTTTCGAATAAAATGCTCTAATGAGATTCAAAACAGTACCCCGAAAACCAAATTTTTCCAAAGTATGGAATAAGTAGCTCCACTGAACCCGGTCAAATGCCTTCTCAGCATCAATTGAAATATAAAGGGCTGGGATACCTGTTTTCTCTGTATGTGACAGAAGATTAATTGTTCGTCTTGTGGCATCCTCCGGCCTTCTATCCACAATAAAACCCACCTGGTCTCTTTGAATAATGTGGGGAATAACCTTTTGAAGTCTGGTAGCTAAGGCCTTTGCTAAAATCTTTATATCCGAATTCAAGAGAGAAATGGGCCTATAGTTAGCAATTAAATCTCTTTCACCCTTTTCTTTATAAATAACAGAAATCGTAACTTCGTCAATGCTTTTTGTAGCCAGTCAAGGCTTTAAATTCTTGTTTGAGGGATTTTCATCAATTCTTCCAGTTAAGTGAAATTCTTGGATTATCTTGCATGAACTGCACTTTTGAGGTGTAGTTAATAATCTTTCCTGAGGGCAGAGCAAAGTATTGTATGGCGCATTTGTGGCATCACAGGGTTTGCTTACAACAAAACTGTGCTTGGAAGCAAGGGAAGGTACCCACATCAGGTGAAACACACACACATACCTTCCCAGCTCCAAGCCAGAAGGAGGAGCTCCAAAACCCGAGTTCAGGGCAGGTCCCCTATAAATTCTGGTCTGGGGGCAGGGTTAGGCAGTTCAGTCCCTAGGAGGACTGTGGAAGACATCCGACGGGAGCCCTGTCAGGCTCATCCGAGAATACTGACTAGCCAGTGTGAGGGACCTGTAGGTGAGGGTCTGAGGAAGTGGAGAAGTAGGTGTGAGCAGTGGAGCCAGTGCCAGCTTGCCCCAGTACCGAGCGCAGGATGGACACTGGAGTCCGAGGTTGCAAGGGACTTTATGCCCAGGTACCAACACCGGAGGGTGGTTGATTCCAAGTCGCTCTCCCACCATAAGGCCAGGAGACACAGCAGCACCAAAGACCTCAGGGAGACACAGTGAAAAGACTGTAATGTAAAAAGAGCTCAAGCCGCCTGTCATACGGGCCAGGACAGAACAAGAGAGGAGATGGTCGCAGCAACTTTAAGCAGCCAGGGCCCACTGAGAATAGCACAGTAGGGAGGCTTCAGAACTCACCAGTTGTGGAGAACTTCAACTTGCTTCCAGGCTCTGTACCCCTAATACTGCTTGTGGATAGTGCCCTGGATAAACCTGCTACTTTCTTCAGTAAAGGTAAAGGAGACTGTCACCCCTGTGTCTGTCGGTTATTTCGTACACTAAGTCCTGAACCCCCAAAGAATATATCACCTCCATGGACTATATGGTTGCCCTGGGGACCTGCTCTTCCAGTGGAGAGCCAAATTATCACAGCTGCTACTCCCATCATCCCCTGAGGTCCCGACTGCAGCAGTGGCCGGCCACCTTCCACGGGTGGCGTTGTGGCGCCCCACTAAGAGTGCGTCACAAAAGGATAATCGGGCCAGTCAGTTCTTTAGGAGATCATGGTGCCGGTGACACGGCTCCGTGGCCCTGGACGTGCAGTAAAGGGGATATTTACAGGGGAAAGTTCATGTCGCCAACTGTGGTATTCGGCCAGGGACGGCCAACGCTGCAGATTGGGACCACTGGGTCAGCCAGGATGGTATCGCTCCCCACAAGTGGAATGGGGCCCCAGGAATATTGTGAATAATCAATTGCAAGGACAGGGCTCTGTCAGCATAGAGGGCTGCAATATGTGAAAGGAGAAGACACACACTGTTTGTGAAGTTCTTTACCTTTTAGTTGCTAATCGGGCAAGGTCACCCAGCCGGGTGCTGTTGTGGCGCCCCACTAAGAGTGCCTCACAAAAAGGTACTACACACCTGACCGAAGGTGTCGTATTCTTTGTTTTAGTAATGAGTAGGATAATCCTGAAGCTCCATCCACCACATGCAACACTTAGCATTAGAGGACCAATTAGGCACCCGTTACTAGGGTAACTGGTCCTGGTGGGAGGAGAGGCTAGGCTATATAGCAGTGGAGAGAGCAGTAAGAAGTTAGAGCCCAGGAAGAACAGAACAGCAGAGTGGGAAGTCAAGTCGAGACGAGAGGGAAGCTACAGAACAGGAGCTGCACAGAGCTGCGCAGCAGATCTAGCAGAGTGGAAAAAGAGACAGCTAACTGGGAGGGCACCTCAACCTGGTGACCCAGAAGAGAAAGGGGCCAAGAGTAGAACGTGTAATTCAATACCCTTGCCCAGTCCAAACCCGGAGTACCGGCTCCGAGGTGGTCCAGCAGGCTACACCCCTGAACCACAGAACCCGGAGTGGTCGCAGGCTTTACAGGAGTACGACCCACTACTACCAACTATTGCAGCTTATACGAGGAGCACCCACAATTGAAGGCCAGGGCCCGTGGGGAGAATTACGTTCAGCGGTGACCCAACCGAAGGCCCTCAGTGTTCCCAATTGGGTATAGCAGAGCAGCGAAGTGAAGGGACAGATACAGATAGAGAAAAACACCTGTGGAGCTTCAGAGGGACACTACGCATTGCAAGAACCACCCGGTTCACTACCTGGCAATAAGAACTGCGTTACTTTCCTCGAGAGAGGAAACGGGGTATTAAAGGCAAAAATGCTGAAAGCAGCGCAGGAAACAGAGAAGCCGTGGCATGAAAGTCTTCCCCTCACATTGTTCAATGTCAGACACACCCCAGCTAGTGCAACTAAGCTAAGTACCTATGAGATTCTGTTTGGAAGTACCCCTGACTATGGTTGTATTTCTCCCAGCAGTTGACCCTACAGTATGACAGTTTGACTAAGTTTGTTACTAAATTAACAAAGCATTTGACTAAAATACATTCTTGAGTTTTTTTTCTCTCTCCCAGATCCTTAAAACTTGGAGGGAACCCATCAGATCCAGCCAGGAGATTGGGTTCTCATCAAAAGATTCAGCAGACGTGCTCTTGAGCCCAGACGATGGTCCCTTCCAAGTCCTGCTGGTCACCTATACGGCTGTAAAAGTTGAGGGAAGGCCTAAATGGATCCACGCATCCCACTGCAAGAAGGCACCAGATCCAGAAGACAAAAATGGTTGTTTTGCTCCTTAATCCTGATATACATACTTAGTATAAAGCAGAGGGGGCAGGTCACAAGATGGAGAGAATATGGGATATCATACGGGAGGTCATGTTTGTACCACAGCTACAAGGGTCACATATCAGTTTGACTTCTACACCATAGTAAACAGATGCACACGACACGAGATCTACAACAGCTATGGGTAATATGGGGGATATAGACCAGTCCAGGCAAAAGAACGCAAAGATAAATGGGGTAGAAGCCTGCCAGACCACATGATCCTGACCAAGGGTAGATGGGAGCATAGCCAAAGCCCTAAAAGGACTCACAGACCTGTCAGAAGAATTAGCCCATAATTCTGGTGTTAAGGATCCATGGGACACTTGGTTTGGTTGGTGGGATGGATGGCAGAGAGCACTTATCAAACTAGGTATAATAATCCTTTGTGTTATATTCATAGTGGCTCTAATTTCATGCTGTGTAATACCTTGCATCAAGAAGATTATGTCTCACGTCAACGTCATGAAGGAGACAGTGACAACAATGTATGCATATCTAAAAAGCCCGATGATGAAGGAGAAAAATACGCCTGAGAATGATGCCATTACCATTGCAACAAGATCCCTTGGAGAACTATGATAGCATGAGACCCATCCCAGAAGGAAGAGTAGGTGACTCACCGTAGCCGGGGTGTTCACGTCGCAGGGGTTGACTCTCCTCTTGTCACGGACCCGCGCCTGCGCCTGTGAGGCCCGGTGGTCCAGATCAATAGAGGGGGGATGGCTGAACAGTAAGGGATTGATTGTCTTCGTGACGCCACCTGCGGGTGTTCCGGTAACTTCACCAGCGCTGCTAGGCCTCCGGGGGATGTTAGGCAGCAAGATGGGACGCTCCCCACAGGATGAGTGGGAGTCCCCGGAGCCGGGAGCTGCACAATATGTTGTGAGGCAGCTGCGGTAGTACTGCTGTTAGGCCCAGGAGTCAGACACAGACACACCAGAGTCTTTTAAGTACCTTTACTGATGGTTTTCAGGTACGCTCAGACCGGGTGAGGATGAAGTCAGCACTTCTGGAGGTTCACAGCAAGCAGTTGTTGTAGGCTTCCTTTCTCTGTTTCTCTGATTAAGGTCGGGTGGATGTGGAATCCAGCCGGACAGGGCAGTGTGTTCAATGGAACTTGATTCACCTGGATGGCAGCACTGAGGGCACTGTAAAAGGGTTTGAGCAGGATCAGTACTCTTTTCCTGGGCTCTCGCTGGTAGGTGCTTCATGTGGAACAGGTTGCTAAACCTCCTGTTAGACGGGCTGGTTCTCTGTGGTGGCTGGGTAGCACTCACAGCTTCGGTTCCAGTAACCGGTGGATAAGGGAGAGAGTTTAGATTACTCTGGTGTCCCTGAGAGGTGTCTTCTCCTTTCCTCTGACCCCAATTGCAAGGGTCTCTCTCACTGGCTAGCTGGCTGATTGGGTCTAGTGTGTCCCTCATAGGATGGAGGTTACACACGTCCTGCAGCTCTTGTAGCATCTGCACACACTCTTCACAGTTCTAAAGTGACTGCACACTCCGAAGTTTCTCCCTCCAAGACCCTATTTATAGGGGAAACTGGCTCAAAGTGACCAGTGGAGCTCCCCCTAGAGGCTCGGGGTGAAACCAGGTGTTCTAAGGTGTAAGTGTTTTGCGTGAGTGATGCTTGCTGCTAGCTCCATTCATGCCCCAAGGAGTTCTGTGGTGCCCAACAAGGTGCCAGGGTGCCACATTCCCCTTAGTTAACCTCAGTTCTCCCGGCTGAGCAAAAAGTTATTTTTACAACTTAACACTAAGCATTTTATAAACAGTAGTTACAGAGTCTTCAAGAAAAATACAAAAATCCCTGAAAAGAAAGGGAAAAATATGAAAAAGGTGAAAATCAGTCCATACGGACTAGTCCATCTGCCACAGGCTGGAAAAGGTAAATTGTAGGTCACACAAGTCCTGTGACAATTGTCCAAAGTTTATGAAAAAGGGAAAAAGGGTAAAGTCCACACATATTTAAACTTTATACATTCCCTACGGGTGTCTCTGCTTGGGAGGCCGGTACTAACCTTCTTTACCTTACCAGGCGCTTTCTGTCCCCAACTTAATTTACGTGGGACAAGGCCCAGTTCCTCCACCCTTCTGTACACTACTTTTTACAGGTTCTGAAACGGTTACTATTTACATTGACAGGTACTATAGTCCACTACATTTTAAACCCATTCTCCAAGTCTGTTTGGGGGTTGTCCTAATTTACTACGTGTGGATTTGCGTAGTGTAGGTGTCTCAAAAGCTGTTGGTGTAGTGTACGAAGTGGTTCTTAATTCTCTACTTCTGCTTTGTGGTATGCCATAGTAAGTATGTAAGCGATCTACTGGACTATCCTCTGTAGGTAGTTGTGTAGGATTTGTTTCTCTTACTGTGGGACTAGCAGGTTCACCAATTACAGGAATCTCAGGTTCCAAAATAACAGGCTGCAAATCATGCATTTGAACTTGTTGTGGTTGAACTTGTTGGATTGGTTGATTTTCTACAGGCTGGTAGAAATGCATAACTGGTATGATGTATGCTCCATCGCATTGTGGCCAGTCTGCTGGTAAGTATCCAATGTCTGTAAGGACTAGGTTTTCTTTTTGTTCTTCTTCTGTAGTTACTGCAGGGTAACTGGTTACTTGTGGGATTAACTGTGCTGGACATTTCTTCAAATGGTCCCTTGAGACAGTTGCAAAGGTATTTCACTTATCTTTGCTGATAACGCAAGTTTTGGAATTGTCATACTGTGATGGCATAACGGTGTAGGGCTCAGATTCCCAACTGTTATCCAATTTGTTGGTTTTTCGTTTTCTTTTTAGCACTAAGTCTCCTGTAGCTAGAGGTTCAGCTGAGGCGTGCTTGTTAAAGTCTTTTTCTTGTTTGGTTCTGCTGATTTCTAGGTTTCTTTCAACACTTTCTTGTACTTTTCTGTACTGTTCTTGGCGTTGACTGACCCAATCTTCATCAGAAGAATCTTCTGTGGGTTCGATGGTTCCCATCTGTAAATCAATTGGCAATTTACCTGGTCTTGCTCGCATCAAGTAAGCAGGTGTGTAGTTAGTTGAACTGACAGGTATGTGGTTGTAGATGTCCATGAGATCTGGAAACTTCTCCGGCCATTGATTTCTCTCTTCAACTGGTAAGGTCTTGAGCATGTCAATGACTATGTGGTTCATCTTCTCACATAAACCGTTTGTCTGAGGATGATAAGGTGTGGTGCAGGTCTTTTTACACCCATATAGCCCTAAGAATTCTTGGAACAGAGCTGATTCGAAGGCTGGCCCCTGGTCAGTCAAGACTTGGTCTGGATACCCATGGGGGCAACAGAAGTAACTCTGGAATGCTTTGGCTGCTATCTCGGCAGTTAAGTCCTTAACTGGAACTACTACTAGGAACCTTGAATAGTGGTCAACAATGGTGAGAGCGTAAGTGTACCCGGTTCGACTTGGGGTAAGCTTCACATGGTCAAGAGCAACTATTTCAAGAGGTTTGGTGGTAACAATTGGCTGCAACGGAGCTTTCTGAGTTAGGTGGTCTTTCCTTCGAAGGTGACATGGTCCACAGTTTTTACACCACTTGTCAATTGAGCCTCGCATACCGACCCAGTAGAACCGATCCTTCAGGAGTCTCTCCAGCTTCTTCCATCCAAAGTGTCCTGCATCATTGTGGTATGCTTCAAGGATCATTTGGACTTCAGTCTTGGGAACTACAATCTGCCAAATTAGTTCATGGGTTCTTGGATTGAGGTATCTTCTGCATAGTTTACCTTGGTAGACAAACAACCTTCCTTTCTCCTTCCATAGGCGTTTAGCAGTTTGTGAGGCATCAGGGTCCATGTTGGCGTGTTCTTGAGTTATCAGCTCTCTTACTAGGCTGACATCTGGATCGTTAGCTTGAACCTCCTTCCAGTCATGGTGAGGTAAAGGGTTCACGGTCCTCTCTACACGTTTCTGGTCCCTCTGATGACACGTTGCTGTACCCGTACGGTGGAAAGCAGGTAGTTCAATCTCCTCCAGGTCATCTATGTCTTCTCCCTCTTCAGGAAGGTTAGGCATTCTGGGCAGGGCATCAGCATTGCCATTCTTGTGACCTGCCCGGTACTTTACAGTGAAGTCATAGTTTGAGAGTCTTGCTACCCAACGCTGTTCTAGGGCTCCCAGTTTTGCAGTCTCTAAATGGGTTAGAGGGTTGTTATCTGTGAAAGCTGTGCACGGGGCGGATGCCAGGTAATGCTTAAAACGCTCTGTGACTGCCCAGACCAGGGCCAGGAACTCTAGCTTGAAGGAGCTGTAGTTCTCCGGGTTCCTTTCCGTGGGACGGAGCTTTCTGCTGGCATAGGCTATCACCTTTTCTTTTCCTTGCTGGCGTTGAGCTAGGACTGCTCCTAAACCTTCATTGCTTGCATCAGTGTACAATAAAAACGGGAGATTGCAATCAGGATAGGTCAGGATTTCTTCTCCTGTTAAAGCATCTTTCAGCTTCTGGAAGGATTTCTCCTGTTCTGGGCCCCCGTGGAACGGGGGTCCCCTGATCTTGCCGTTTTTGGATTGACCTACTAAGAGATCTTGCATAGGTGCTGCTACCTTGGTATAGGCTTTGATGAATCGTCGGTAGTACCCGACCAGTCTTAGAAACTGACGTACCTCTTTGTGAGTAGTTGGTGCTGGCCAGTCCTTGATGACGGTGACTTTATCCGGATCCGGTGCTACGCCTTCAGCGCTTACCACGTGTCCTAGGTATTGGACCTTGGGTTTCAGCAGGTGGCACTTGGACGGTTTCAGTTTCATCCCGTACTTGGACAGTGACTCGAACACTTCACTCAGGTGTTGGAGGTGATCTTCATAGGTCTGAGAGTATACAATGACATCATCAAGGTATAACATGACAGTCTCAAAGTTCTTGTGGCCCAAACAACACTCCATCAGTCTCTGAAATGTGCCTGGGGCATTGCACAACCCGAATGGCATACTGTTGAACTCGCATAGCCCCATAGGTGTCGTGAAGGCTGTCTTCTCACGATCCTCCTCTGCAACGGAGACCTGCCAGTACCCACTAGTAAGATCTAATGTGGAGAAGTAATTGGCAGTTTTGAGTGCAGCTAGTGACTATTCTATGCGGGGTAATGGGTATGCATCCTTGTGTGTGACTTTGTTGATTTGTCTGTAGTCTACGCACATTCTCATACTACCATCTTTCATTTTAACCAGGACTAGTGGTGCTGCCCAGGGACTACAGCTATCCCTAATGACTCCTGCATTTTTCATGTCTGAAGCATCTCTTTTGCTTTTTGGTAGTGTGTGGGTGGTATAGGCCTGTACCTTTCTTTGATAGGTGCATGGTTGCCTGTGGGGATATGGTGTTGTACCCTTTAATCCTCCCAAAGTCAAGTGGGTGGTTGCTGAACACTTGCTCATACTCCCGAACTACCCGGTATACTCCATTTTTCTGGTGAGAGGGTGTGTTGTCAGTTCCTACACTGAGCTCTTGACACCATTTCTCTAACTGATCTTTGGAGTGAGGGGTTCGTCAGTGACTGTTTGTGCAGAGGATTTTACATAAATTACAGCATCATCTTTTACCTAGTACAGTTTTGCGACAGTTGCATATCTTGGCAGTCTGACTTCGTCATCACCATAATTTAATATGCGTACGGGGACTCTCCCTTTTCTCACGTCAACCAACCCTCTGACTGTCAAGAGCGTAGGACTACTATCGGACATTACAGGTTGTACTACAGCTTGGCAGTCCTGCCCTCTGAGGCCTATGGCTGCTCGACACCAGATCATCATTTCACTTCTGGGTGGTACCACAATTGGAATGGGATCTGTGACCCGTACTCTGCCAATATCACCATTAGACAATGTTACCTGTTGTTGATAAACCAGAGCTCGGATCTGCTTTTGGATGACTCTCCTCTCTCTGGGTCTACCAGCTTCAACACTCTGTTGGAGTAAGAACAACACTTCATCGATGCATTTAACCATAGCATTAGTACCCAGTATTACATAGGGATCTTTGTTATTTGGCTTATCCTGGACCACTAAGATACCCTGGTTCTTCAACTGTACCTCCCCACCTTTACTGTAGCCTCCCAGTGCCCTTCTATTGTAACTAATATACCATTAGTGGCTTCAATGTTCAAATCAGGGCTAGGGGTTTCCAGCTTAACATCTGGCCCGAACCGCTTGTAAAGGATATTCGGGATGGTTGTCACCTGGGATCCAGTGTCTATCAAGGCGGATGTAGCGATGCCATCGATGACGATTGGTAGATATGGACAGTCTCCTACATACTTGTGTTCCCAGCTGGTCGTTGGGCCTGGACAGTCTACTCCTGGGGTTGGCCCTTCTCGCCCAGGGGTTTAAATGACGGGACTGTTGAGTACGTCCTCCTAAGTCGTTCTGCTGACTGGTGCAGCGTCTATCAGGACTGCGGCGGTCTGCAGGTTTTCCTCGCGGCGGCTGTGTCTTTCTCCTCATCCACGGGACGTCGTCAGGGCTGTCGGCGAGTTGAATCTTGTCCGATGACCTTGCATCTGTCTTGGGTCTTCTCCCAGCTTGTAGCTTGGCCACATCCTTCATCAGCTGCTCTACATTAGCACACAGTTGTTCAAACTGGTCAGGTGTTATAGTCTGTGCACTAGACTGAACCGCAGGGATTGGAGATGCTGCTGCTGGCACGGAAGGGGTGTCAGTCTGCTGCTGCTGCTGTGAAGCGGGGTCAGGCACTGCAGTGAGCCGTTGTCCCCAAACTGTTAAAGTCTCTCAAAGTGTCAAACTCTGGGCCAGGATTTTGTATGGACCACCAGCTTGCTTGCTTTCTATCCTTGGATAGTCTAAGGCCCACAATAAATTGTCCAATTAACGCTTTGTTCTCATCTCTGACACCATCAGGATCAACTTGTTTTAACAGTCTTAATGCTTCTTGCAATCGCAGTGAATAATCTAGGACACTTTCTTGTGCCCCTTGGTTACAACGATAGAATGACAGTCTTAATTCAGCTTCGGTATGGCGTTCAAAAACCGGGTTAATTTAGCGAATATCTGCTCCACAGATTCCTGAGATTTCTACAGGCCAGCTGTGGCTCTGCAGCTTGGCTGTGCCCGTTAACTGTCCCATAACAACTGAAGCTCTCTGCTTACCGGTCGTAGCGTACATGTCCAGCGTTGGCATATCTTCCTCTGGAATGTCTCCAAGGTGCTGGGTGTACCGCTGTACTTAGGTAACCAGGTCGCATTCGGAACGTAAGGCAGAGATAACGGCATAATCGGAGCGGGTTGCGGTGGCATACCGCCGGCTTGTTGCTGTCCATCAAGAGGTATGTTTTGAGGTGCCGCTTGGTTTAGCGGGGGTACCGCGTTGTTAGGAGCCGGGTTACTCATGGTCGCTCCCCCTTAGTTAAGCGTGGCCAGTCCCTCGGTTTCAGACGGAAGTGTCGGCCTCGCGGTGAGGAGTGAGGCACCACGGGAGTTTCCTTTCCTGCTGCGTACAGGGGAAGTCATCAGAGCGTGGGGGTGGGGCCAATCTTCGCGCCCTTTGCCAAGGAATGCCCCTTCTTTTCCCGCCTTTCGCGCAGCAATGGCGGATCAAATTTACAGTTCGATATTTACAGTCGTTAAATAGCACACAATACCCGTGGTAACGGGCCTGCTCGTATCCTGTTCGTGACGCCAAATTCTTATCACCGTAGCGGGTGTTCACGTCGCAGGCGTTGACTCTCCTCTTGTCACGGAACTGCGCCTGCGGCTGTGAGGCCCGGTGGTCCAGATCAATAGGGGGGGATGGCTGAACAGTAGGGATTGATTGTCTTTGTGACGCCACCTGCGGGTGTTTCCGGTAACTTCACCGGCGCTGCTAGGCCTCCGGGGGATGTTAGGCAGCAAGATGGGATGCTCCCCACAGGATGAGCGGGAGTCCCCGGAGCTGGGAGCTGCACAAGATGTTGTGAGGCAGCTGTGGTAGTACTGCTGTTAGGCCCAGGAGTCAGACACAGACACACCAGAGTCTTTTAAGTACCTTTACTGATGGTTTTCAGGTACGCTCAGACCGGGTGAGGATGAAGTCAGCACTTCTGGAGGTTCACAGCAAGCATCCGGGACGCGGGCAGTGTGTTCAATGGAACTTGATTCACCTGGATGGCAGCACTGAGGGCACTGTAAAAGGGTTTGAGCAGGATCAGTACTCTTTTCCTGGGCTCTCGCTGGTAGGTGCTTCAGGTGGAACAGGTGGCTAAACCTCCTATTAGACGGGCTGGTTCTCTGTGGTGGCTGGGTAGCTCTCACAGCTTCGGTTCCAGTAACCGGTGGATAAGGGAGAGAGTTTAGATTACTCTGGTGTCCCTGAGAGGTGTCTTCTCCTTTCCTCTGACCCCAATTGCAAGGGTCTCTCTCACTGGCTAGCTGGCTGATTGGGCCTAGTGTGTCCCTCATAGGATGGAGGTTACACACGTCCTGCAGCTCTTGTAGCGTCTGCACACACTCTTCACAGTTCTAAAGTGACTTCACACTCTGAAGTTTCTCCCTCCAAGACCCTATTTATAGGGGGAACTGGCTCAAAGTGACCAGTGGAGCTCCCCCTAGAGGCTCAGGGTGACACCAGGTGTTCTAAGGTGTTGTAAGTGTTTTGCGTGAGTGATGCTTGCTGCTAGTTCCATTCATGCCCCAAGGAGTTCTGTGGTGCCCAACAAGGTGCCAGGGTGCCACATAGGGACAGTTTAGGGTGCGGCTAAGGCCAACTGCAAAGGGATTCCGACATTACGGTTTGCCTCAATGTTGGTGAAGTCTTCTCCCCTTTCCTCTACCTTTTCCCCCTCCGCCGCCTAGGGCAAAGAATTAGGGTAAGATTTTGAATGTCTCCAAAGGGGGAAATGTTATGGCAATAAATAGTTAATATTTTATATAAGTTTATTGAAGCCATTCAGAAACCTTTGCTCCTCTTTCTCTCCATATCCTCCCCCCCTTTCAGAATTCCTCTGTCTCAGATTCTATATAATGTTTTGAGTTAGATGTAGCAGTGTGGAAGCTCTTATCAAGATGTTCTTGTACCGACTGTACTAATCCAAGGCTGAAATGCTAACTAACACACACTATATGAATTGAATATTCTCTTCAGAATAAAATGTAGATTCAGCATAACATGATGCAATCACCTAGTAACACCCCTAAGTAATAAAACTGCTAACCCCTCCCAAAATAAAGGTCTTTGTCATTAAGCTCTACTTTGACTTGTTGTCAGCGTGGTTTTTACGGTGGCGTGCACACACTCAGACAAAGCATCCAATTTGGCGGCAGACACTTAAGACGATAGCCCACCCGAAAGGTGTGGAGGGCATCCATTACACTACCAAGTTGACATGGAGGAGGGGAGACCATAGCAGTGCAGAATCAATCAATGCAGTGCTTTGCCTATGCTCCTAGCCTGAAACATGTCAGTATACATTATGCACCATCACATCATTGTACAGCAAAGGTTCACAGCATGTATTTATACCTGCTTGGTGACATTATTGCTATTTGAAGGGACAACACCTTTGTACTTACATTACATAGGCTGGTTGTAACAGGGGCAGGATTGAAGTGCGACCCTGGGGTCGGCGACCACGCCCCCTGTTCATACTGAAATATGTGTAGGCAGGAATATAAAATGTAGCAAATAAAGAAATAACTTTTAACTTATAGTTGTATTTTATTAGGGTTATTTAAAAATCCAGGTGTGGATTGGTGAATACAAACAGTGCTTTATGACGTGCAACCCACCCCCCATACATATACAGACAAGCAACAGTCCATGTGATATGTACCCCACGGAGTTCTAATGGTGTTGGACACTCCAGTAAACTTTTACAACGGGTTTTATGGAGTTGGCCTCCCAGACACAATACGTATCAAAAGGAACCACCACCCAACCCAGTCGTTGGTTAAGTCAGTTAGTCTCGTATTCAAGTCTTTTCCTAGTGCCCTATTGTATCAGTCACCTATAACTCCTGTTCAGAGGTCCTAAAGTCACATAGACCTAGTATTCATCGATTATTTCCATAAATATGGTTATCTTTTCCCTGCCCTGGAAATAATTGATGAATACTAGGTCTATGTGACTTTAGGACCTCTGAACAGGAGTTATAGGTGACTGATACAATAGGGCACTAGGAAAAGACTTGAATACGAGACTAACTGACTTAACCAACGACTGGGTTGGGTGGTGGTTCCTTTTGATACGTATTGTGTCTGGGAGGCCAACTCCATAAAACCCGTTGTAAAAGTTTACTGGAGTGTCCAACACCATTAGAACTCCGTGGGGTACATATCACATGGACTGTTGTTTGTCTGTATATGTATGGGGGGTGGGTTGCACGTCATAAAGCACTGTTTGTATTCACCAATCCACACCTGGATTTTTAAATAACCCTAATAAAATACAACTATAAGTTAAAAGTTATTTCTTTATTTGCTAGATGAAATGTAAAAATAACTAGGAAACTGCTAATCGGTGATTTACTTAGGAATATAAAATGATCTTGGAGCCCCAAGGGTCCATGCCCCCAACACACCTCCTGATCTCACCAGCAGCATGAGGCTGAATTTCTCTGTCTCCTGAGGGAGGGGTGAGAGCTGAGGAGCAGATATGATTTTATTGATTTATAAGTGATCTATAGATCCAAGAACAGTAGTGCCCAGCTCAGCTTCATTATAAGAGGGCAAGGACAGTACAATTTTTTTTATCTCCCCTTTAATATGATGCCCTTTGTACAGTAAAGTACATTGGTTGATCCGTAGTAATAGCTCTGTATACTAATTTGTTTAAAGCTTTGTGCAACGCTACATTTAACTTCATATTGCCCCAAATTTCTCCTCTTTAACCAGATATTGTAAAAAAAATCTATAACAACATGCTTAAATTTTAAGACTTGTTAAACCCCCCCTCTCATTACTCCGACCAGCATGCGGCCAAAACTTATCTATTAACTTTTGGCCGAATGCCGGTCGGAGTAATGAGAGACTCCTCTGGTGGCAGTTTATCTAACCGAGAACAAAATGATGGACTATCCATATCAGATACGCCGAATCCTTAGCTCCCTTGACAGCATTTTGCTTTCGAAAATGTATTATCACGACAGACAGGATTACTATTACCAGGGAACACTTCTATACAAAGCAAATAATACACAATCCACCATTCACAATAAGCAATGTTAGGGCTCCCCCTGCTGCTTTTCATTAAATGCTTCATACCAAAAAGATAGGGTCTAAGGAGCCTTTCACATCAGCGTTTTCGCTGATGTGCGGGTGATCAGGCAGGTGGCACCGCATCTGCCTTATCGGCCACCTAACGGCCGCACTTGCGGCCCTGATCCGGCAAGCCCCATGCATTGTCTATGGGACTTGCGGTCCGGTGCGGCAAGTGCGGTTCTGCTGGATGCGGCAGATCTGGCACTTCTGGCCGTAAAAATAAAAAACTCACTGTTTTTTTTTCGCGGCCGCAACTGCTGCAAATGCCGGATCGCGGCAATACTGCACTTGCCGCAAGCCCCATAGACAATGCATGGGGCTTGCCGTAAGTGCACCGCTGTCAGGCGGCACACATGCGGCAGATGCGTTTTTTTGTCCGGATAGGCCAGATCCGGACAAAAACGCTGATGTGAAAGGGGCTTAAGGCTGCTTTCACATTAGCATTTTCATCTGCTGCGTATGGTCCGCAGATGCAAACGCAGGGCCGAACGTAGTGTTAATTCTGTCACCGCAGCGGTGATTAACCGCATACGTTGACAGAATTTGTCTCCATAGGAATCCATTGCCAGCCAGAGGGAGGAGGGTGGAGGGGGGAGGGAGGAGAGACAGGAAAGAGAGACAGGAGAGGCTTGGCCTGCGGATGGCACTGCATCCCCATAGGAATACATGCATGTTTTGTGCGCTCATGGGCCCTTCTGTACAAAACAAGCTCTCTTGTATGCACAAAAAATGCAACAAGATGCATTTTTTGTGCGTCCGTGAGACCGTGGTTTGTATGCACGTGACCGCGACTGCAAGCGGATGCAGGCAGACACAGGCACACTACGACCCCATGGTAACCATAGGGACCTTCCATGCATGCGGCGCCACACGCATTCGGTCGGCTCTATATGCGACGTTCTAAAACGCTAGTGTGGCATCACAGAGGGGTATTGCACCCGTAAAAGATGGTTGGTGGGTGGGACACATTCCTGCACTCCCACATTAGCTGAGCGGTGGGAGGTTACCCGGGGAGGGAGATGGATTCACCTCCAGGGGGAACAAAGGAGGTCAGCAGAAGAGTCAGTAGAGAGAATAGTCAGACAACAAGCGTCTGAGAGAGCGGAGTAGTCGGAGAAGGAGCAGAAAAGAAAGAGTGTGGAAAGAGGCGGCAGGTTTACCCGGACGGTTTCAAGCCGAACCGGAGGGAAGGAGAAAGAGTGTCTTGAGGAGATCCTGAAAGAGGGCCCCCGACGAGCAGAGTCGAGGCCCTAGAGAGAACGGGAGAACCCCAGCGTGGAGCGACCATACTCCAGGGGATTCTCCAGTCCACCATGGGAACGCCGGGCCCGAGGATCCAGCCAAGTTCTAGCTTTGCAGTCAGCTAACCGGCTGCAGTGGTCCGTATATCGCCACAGCACCCTGCCAGACCCCCAATACTACCTACATGGAGCCATTGGGTATAGACTCATCCTAGGCGGGGAATAAAGGACACGGGTTCATCAACTCAGGTACACCACGAGTTCCCCCATGCCATATACTACCATATATATGTCCCCCATCCTGGTGTATATGTCCCCCATTCTGATATATATGTCCCCCTGGTACATGGTACCCATCTTGGTATATGACCCCCATCCTGGTATATGGCTCTCATGCTGGTATTTTCCTTACTTATCCTGGTAAATATAGGTGCATCTCAGTGAATTAGAATATCATCAAAAAGTGTATTTATTTAAGTAACTCAATACATAAAGTGAAATGCATATGATATATAGTCATTACACACAGAGTGATCTACAGTTGTGGCCAAAAGTATTGACACCCCTGCAATTCTCTCAGATAATACTCAGTTTCTTCCTGAAAATGATTGCAATCACAAATTCTTTGGTATTATTATCTTCATTTAATTTGTCTTCAATGAAAAAACACAAAAGAAAATGAAGCAAAAAGCAAAACATTGATCATTTCACACAAAACTCCAAAAATGGGCCAGACAAAAGTATTGGCACCCTCAGGCTAATACTTGGTTGCACAACCTTTAGCCAAAATAACTGCGATCAACCGCTTCCGGTAACCATCAATGAGTTTCTTACAATGCTCTGCTAGAATTTTAGACCATTCTTCTTTGGCAAACTGCTCCAGGCCCCTGATATTTGAAGGGTGCCTTCTCCAAACTGCCATTTTTAGATCTCTCCACAGGTGTTCTATGGGATTCAGGTCTGGACTCATTGCTGGCCACCTTAGAAGTCTCCAGTGCTTTATCTCAAACTTTTTTCTAGTGCTTTTTGAATAGTGTTTTGTGTCATTGTCCTGCTGGAAGACCCATGACCTCTGAGGGAGACCCAGCTTTCTCACACTGGAAACTACATTATGCTGCAAAATTTGTTGGTAGTCTTCAGACTTCATAATGCCATGCACACGGTCAAGCAGTCCAGTGCCAGAGGCAGCAAAGCAACCCCAAAACATCGGGGAACCTCCACCATGTTTGACTGTAGGGACCATGTTCTTTTCTTTGAATGCCTCTTTTTTTCTCCTGTAAACTCTATGTTGATGACTTTGCCCAAAAAGCTCTACTTTTGTCTCATCTGACCAGAGAACATTCTTCCAAAACGTTTTAGGCTTTCTCAGGTAAGTTTTGGCAAACTCCAGCCTGGCATTTTTATGTCTCGGATAAGAAGTGGGGTCTTCCTGGGTATCCTACCATACAGTCCCTTTTCATTCAGACTCCGACGGATAGTACGGGTTGACACTGTTGTACCCTCGGACTGCAGGGCAGCTTAAACTTGTTTGGATGTTAGTCAAGGTTTTTTATCCACCATCCGCACAATCTTGCGTTGAAATCTCTCATCAATTTTTCTTTTCCGTCCACATCTAGGGAGGTTAGCCACAGTGCCATGGGATTTAAACTTCTTGATGACACTGTGCATGGTAGACACAGGAACATTCAGGTCTTTAGAGATGAACTTGTAGCCTTGAGATTGCTCATGCTTCCTCACAATTTGGTTTCTCAAGTCCTCAGACAGTTCTTTGGTCTTCTTTCTTTTCTCCATGCTCAATGTGGTACACACAAGGACACAGGACAGAGGTTGAGTCAACTTTAATCCATGTCAACTGGCTGCAAGTGTGATTTAGTTATTGCCAATACCTGATAGGTGCCACAAGTAAGTTCCAGGTGCTGTTAATTACACAAATTAAAGAAGCATCACATGATTTTTCTAACAGTGCCAATACTTTTGTAAACCCCCTTTTTTATGTTTGGTGTGGAATTATATCCAATTTGGCTTTAGGACAATTCTTTTTGTGTTTTTTCATTGAAGACAAATTAAATGAAGATAATAATACCAAAGAATTTGTGATTGCAATCATTTTCAGGAAGAAACTGAGTATTATCTGACAGAATTGCAGGGTGTCAATACTTTTGGCCATAACTGTATTTCAAATGATTATTTCTGTTAATGTTAAAGATTTAAAGACTGTGCCGCTGCACATTGAACACTAAGAGAAAACATGATCTAGCGTAATGGCTATAAAAATGAATGGCAAGGCAAATATATAATGACTAGCTGGGTGCCCGATGCACATGCATCGGGATTCTAGAAGAGCGAGTCTCTGACTCGCAATGGCCGCTTCGCGGCCAATGCTTCGCGCTGCTAAGGCGACTCGCCATGCCCGCTGCGCGGGCATAGCGAGTCGCCTTAGAACTGCTCGCAATGGCCGCTACGCGGCCAATGCTTCGGGCGTATCCACATGACCACGCTGACTCGCAGCGAGAGTGGACTCAGAAGGGGCAAAAAACCCATTCGCAATTATATAATAGATACTAGATCAGGTTTTCTATTAGTGTTCAGTGTGCTGCGGTTTACCTTATTTTATAATGTGTTTTTCTAGTTAGCACCTTTACACACAGGTGATGACAGTGAGTCTCTGCTTTTAATGTTAATGATTATGTCTTAAGTGGTGCCCCTGCGGACCGGTCACCACTAGATGGCACAGCTGTCGGGATCGGTAGGTCATTCACTCCAAAGCACACACCCAACACACTCCTATCCCAAGACTGGGGACTCTCTGCCCAGCAACGTGATGGAGGGAGGAGACAAGTGGAGAGTGGGGAAGTTAGGACAGGACCCAGTTAGGGAGGCAACCAAAGGAGACAACACCAAGTTCAGTAAGCCAGTCAACCCAGTGACACCAGAGAGTCAAGTTCAGTCAGAAGGAGGGGCGAGAACACTATCATACAGGACTGAGAGGACACGGACCCTGAAGCCTGTGCCATCATGAGACTTATCCGGGTCCTAGGCTGTAGACTGTGGTGAGAGAAGGAAGGAGTCCAATGTGTGCTTGAATTAGTGGGGACACAGAGGGACTGGGCCGGAACCAGAGTGTTGGTTCTGACAAAGTGACCAGGAAGCTCTATGCTCCAGCCATGAACCCCGGCGGGGTGCGGGGTCTTTATGTCCCGTGACTCACCCTCCGGTGCAACGAAAAGAAAGCCGCTTTATTAGGGCTAGGGGACCCAGAAAGTCACCCACTGAAAGCCCGCGGCCGCTGGATTGTAGCTAGCATGCGGACAGACTGAAAAGCCCGGGATAGGAACACGAAAGGGGGTGATTGTGATGAGCCAACCCGGCTGCTTAGACTACACGGAGCTGGCACTGTACTGTTTGTAACTTAACCATCTGCCGAAAAAGTGAGTAAACCAGGTTAAAGCTCAATGCCGTGTGAGACTGTGATTACTGCGCCTGAAGAGAGGTAGACTGAGTTTATAAACCGGCAGCGGGAGACTGCCTGACTGTCCCGTGAACCCTGCACCCCGACGAGCCATGCACAACAACAGACTATTCGGTTCCCTGGGGACCCGCCTTACCGTGGAGAGCAGAACCATCCTCGCTGCGACTCCCATCATCCCCATAGGTCCCGACTGTAGCAGCGGCTATTCCGGCCACATTCCACAGGTGGCGTCACGACACTCTTTGATTTTTGCTTTATTTTATTTTAATCCATTTTTTCCAATTTCCTTTTTTAACTGCTTGCCCGACGAGGGAATCATGAACCGGATCATGCCACTGTGACATCCCGCAGCCCCAGATGATGACAGGAGGGCCCGGTTCTGAGTACACCATGGTCCTCGCCAGAGGCAAGACAGCTTTCTGGCGTCACAAACAGGCTCTACCGACCCGGTAAAACTGGGTCTTGTGCATCTTACCGACTGTGTTCTTTTTTTGGGCCTCAGCAATGTCGGCCTTGAAGGACTGAAACCATGTCCTGGGAGGGGGGCGTGCCATGGCCCCTCATCATGGGCAAGGCCAGCATCAGGAGCGAAAAACTTCCCTCTGCCCTTTCATTCTCCAAGGATTGGGAGGGTGAGCCAAAAGACTGTATAATCCCACCCAAGGGTGTGAAACCGCCGCCGATCGAAGAACGGAGACACCCACAAAGGGAGGGAGAGGAAAAAGAAGAGAACACAAGGAGGAGAGAAGGTGTCAGGAGGTGGAAAGCCAGCAAAACACTGGAGTTGGCAGAGCACGGGGTGGAAAGAGGGGACTCCCCGGTTCCCCAGAGGTTAGCCGAGTACTGGAGGTGGATCCTGTCTTCTTGGAGGAGGAGGTTGATGAGCTGGGTTGCCAATTAGACCAGGACCACCTTGTCATCATGGAGCAATGGTGGCAGATGGTGGTAGAAAGAGCAGCCACGCAGTGGATGGCATCGCGACAGCTTCCCGGGATCTAGAGGAGGAAGAGATGGAGCCTGATCCAGGGAAAGGAAACCCTACTCTTGGAAGAAGGCCCCCTGATCCCAATCGACTCCCCTTGACCCCTAAGCTTCGGTCGGCATACACCAGCCAGGCCTGGGAGGACCCCCAACCCCAGTACAGGGCTTACCGAGCCACTGACCCCAGAACCACCTGTCCCAATGAGGTCCACAAGGAGCCGATGGCTTGTCATTGGGAAATCCAGGGCTGGGCTCCGATCGATTTCCCAGGGAGGTAGTGGTGGGCAGGGAGCAAGTAGAGATCCTAAAGCGGGAAGAGTACCTGTGCTAGTGGATTGCCCCATGGGAGGTGGTGGAAGAGGAGAACAATGCCCAAAATCAGGAAATGGTGGAACGACATATCCGGGCCAAGGCCAAAGCACGTAAGGCCTAATCCACCTGCCAGTCCCCTGTCAGGAGGGGGTAGTCATCGCTTTTCGCGACAGGAGAGGATGGGGCTTCATTAAAGAGCGCGGAGCAGGTAGAGACATTTTTGTGTCTCGAGAGGACATGGAGGCCCAACCTGCCCGTAGGTCACTGGGACAGGGATCTGTGACCCGGGGATCGGGTAACATATGTACGCCAGGAGAGCAGGGACCCTATGCCCTCCATGTCAGCCAGGTATGGCATGAAGAAGCTTTGCCAACCATCCCCATCCCCGAGCCACTAGCCACACAGGACCGTTGAACCCAGACCCCTTTAAGGCCCCGTTACATGTAGCGATATCGTTAACGATATCACCTCAACATCACATTTTTTGTGACGTTGTGGCGACCTCGCCAACAATATCGCTGTGTGTGACACGCACCAGCGATCAGCCACCGCTGGGAGATCGCTGATCAGTAACGAATGCCTGGACATTTCGATCGGTGATCTCACGTGGCCAGGCTGCATTGTGTGTGACAGGGGCAATGCTCAGCGATTCCCTGTCTGCGCCCGAGACCCTGAACAATCCCAACGACCGTCGGTTGTGTCAGTGCATCGCTGGGTGATCGCTGGTAATTCTGCCTGTCTGGCATCTCACCAGCGATCACATAGCGAAGTTTCAGCGATCCGGCCAGGTCAGATCATTGGTGGGATCGCTGGAACATCGCTATGTGTAACGTGGCCCTTACTGGAATATTCCCAGCCGGTCCCGCCTGTGACCAGAGCGAGGCAAGATGTCTTGCCGTGGATCAGCTCTAAATAGCCGGACAGGCAACAGACTTTGGGTACCGTCACACCAGGTGACATTGCCGGAGATATCGCAGGCAACGCACAGGAGCGCGCACGTTTTTGGCACCCCGCCAGCGTCGCCGTCACAGTGATACCTCTGGCGACGCTTTGGCGATGTTTCAGGTGAAATCGCTGTTGGGGTGTCTAGAAACCCCAGCAGGGATCCTGTAACATGAGAGCCTATGGCTCCCATCGCCTGTAACATCGGCAATCGCGATGTTACACAGGGCGATGCATACACATCGCCTGAGAGTGGTTGCCTGGTTTCACAGCAGTGCTCTGAAACTAGGCGACCACTCTCAGCCGATTTTCCGGCGCAAAATCACCTCTTTACACGGGGCGACTCGCCGCCGATGACCTGATGATCGTCCACGCCCCTGCATCACCTGCGAAATCGCCAGCGATGTCACCTGTGTGACGGTACCCTTTGAGTGTGAACATTTGCTTTCCCTTAGTTTCCCCCAGTCTTTCCTAAGAGTGTGTTCCCCTGTTTGAAAACGAACATTTTAATCATGGACTACATTTGATCAGGACTACGTAGTGTAAATAGTTAAGCCCACTTTGGAGCATTCTCTGTTGATTTTATAGTATGCTTTATAATATGATAGTGTATGTTCGACTTGTTTGCACTAAAATGGACAATGGTACTTAAGACTGCAGCTCTCAAAAACCCACTGGCGTGGCAAAGCACCGGTCAGTTTACTCCCTGTCGCCACGCCCAGGGCTTGCTTAAGGGTTTTTCTTGTGGTGGGTTCCCGAAGACAAATAGGTGAAAAGACAATCGACGAACTGTTTGCACTTTTTCTGCTTTTTTCTATTTTTCTAAGTCCTTACCCCTACCCTTTATATATGCTAGTCTTGTTTTTTTTTGTTATGTAATGTTTAAGTCACAAGCCTCCTGTTCCGGGAAGCAGAAGCATTTATGTAAATATGTTATTGTTATATGCATTATAAAAAAATGTTTGAGCTTTTGTGTACCATCTAATCTGGTTCTAGCATGCGAACGTGCTATTCTTTGCTCAGGGGGAGTGTGGCGCCCCTGCGGACCAGTCGCCACTAGATGGTGCAGCAGCCAGGATCGATAAGTCGGTCACCCCAAAACACACACTGATCCCAACACTAGGGATTCTATGCCCAGCAACGGAATGGCGGGATGAGAGAAGTGGAGGGTGGGGAAGTTAGGACAGGACACGGTTAGGGGAGGCAACAAAAGGAGACAACACCAAGTTCAGTAAGCCAGTCAGCCCAGTGACACCAGAGAGTCAAGTTCAGTCAGAAGCAGAGGCGAGGACACCATCATACAGGACTGGGAAGGGCCTGACGGCCTATGCCACCATAAGGCTTGTCCAGGTCCTAGGCTGTAGACCGTGGAGAGGGAAGGAAGGAGTCCAAGGGGTGCTCGAATTAGCGGGGACACTGAGAGACTGGGCCGGAAGCAGAGTGCTGGCTCTCATGAAGTGGCCAGGAAGCTCTACACTCACGAACCCTGGTGGGGTGCAGGATCTTTATGTCTCGCGACCCAACCTCCAACACAACGATAAAAAGGCTGCCATATTAGGGCTAGGAAACCCGGAAAGTCGCCCACTGAAAGCCCATGGCCGCTGGATCGTAGCTAGTTTATAGACAGACTGAGAGGCCCATGAAAGGAACACGAAAGGGAGTGATTATGATGAGCCATCTGAGCTGCTTAGACTACCCTGGAGCCGCCACTGTACTGTCTGTAACCTAACCATCTGCCAAGAAAGTGAGTAAACCAGTGTAAAGCTCAATGCCGCGTGAGACTGCGATTACTGCGCCTGAAGAGAGACTGAGTTTATAAACCGGCAGCCGGAGACTGCCTGACTGTCCTGTGAACCCTGCACTCCCGACAAGCCTTGCACAACAACAGACTATTCGGTTTCCCTGGAGACCCGTTCTTCCCGTGGAGAGCAGAACCATCCTCGCTGTGACTCCCATCATCCCCATAGGTCCCGACTGCAGCAGCGACTATTCCGGCCACATTCCACAGGTGGCGTCACGACACTCTTTGATTTTTGTTTTATTTTAATCTATTTTTCCAATCCCCTTTTTTAACTGCTTGCCCGACCACAAGGGGATCACGGACCGGGTCACGCCACTGTGAAATCCCGCAGCCCCAGATGATGACGGGCGGGCCTGGTTCTAAGTACCCCACGGTCCCCACCAGGGGCGAGATATCTTACACCCAATGAAATTCCAAAGGTTATTACCTCAGAAAATAAAGGTAGGGAGGATGAAGGGTCTGAGAGATAAAATATTACCTAAATAGGTATCAGAGGCTCACCCTGTGTGGTTGTGAGAGTCACAACCACTATAAAAGCATATCACGGCTGCTGCAGTCCTCAGCGTGGTGCATATAGATTAGTGAGGATGAAGGGTTAAAAACCGTTGTGACCGTATTTCCTTCCTCAGGACAAATCAATATCATAGAGCCATGTTTCAGGGCGTTTCTGGGAGCCCTGAAACGCGTTGACTAACAAATCTATATTATATTTACCCTTTCATGTCTTGTGGAATACGTCAGTGTGGATTTAATCCCTTCATCCTCCCTACTTTAATTTTCTGAGATAATGACCTTTGAGATTTCATTGGCTGTAAAGCATAATCATCAATTTACAGAAAAAAAACACTTGAAATAGAGCACTCTGTTGTAATGACTCTATATAATATATGCGTTTCACGTTTTGTATTGAATTACTGAAAAAAGTTACTTTTTGATGATATTCTAATTCATTGAGATACATCTGAATGTCCCCTATCCTAGTATATGTCCCCATCCGGGCTGCATGCTGGTACATATAATCCCCCATTGTGCACAGTAAAAAGAAAAATGAACAATTATACTCACCTTCTCTTTGCTCCCCCATGTCCCCATTACACCTGAAATAGTCCCTGCTGCATCCTTGCCACTGGCTCCATGCTTCGCATCGCATCACACTGCTGAAGTCAGCCAAGGACGAAGCGCCACTGACCCTGGTGCCACCACATGGCTAATTTGCATGCGATGCACCTGAAGCGCATCACATGCAAATTAGCTATGTGGTAGCACGCACCCATCTGCTACTGGGCTGTTCCTGAAAGTGAGTGGACCCCCCCATCTATCCAGGGCTCCGTCACTTGCCCGGGTGCACTGGGTGCTGACACCGACCCTGTCACAGACTCTCCATACAAGTCTGAACGAGGCTCTCTTAGACTTGTATTAAGCTGTGACATAGAGCGAGCTCCATAAAACACTGGAGCAGCCAACAGGCCACAAATGGAGACCAACAAGAGCAGTGATGAAAACAGATGAATATGCCTGAGGATGAATATAAGACTGGGAAAGAGAATTACATTTAACTCCTTAACAACCTGTGATACACCTTTTAATGGCAGTTATTTAGAATACGTATTCCTTAGTGCCGCTTTTTAACGTCACTGAGAAATGTGCTAATGGTGCTACCCTGCAGGTGAAATTCCAAGGGTAACAGCTGTACGCGACAGCTGACACCCCTGGTCATTGGCCCCAACTGATTTTGGAACTGATCAAGGCCAATTAACCCCTTATATACTGCTGTCAATTGTGACCACAGTATCTAGGTAGTTAAAACTGGGTTAACAGACCCCCTTTGGGAGGATCAGCCTCCTGCGATCATTATTGCAGGTGTTGATCATTCCCATGATACCCTGAGGTCATCTAAAATACATGAGACTAGCGATCAGACTGAAAAATATTCACATCCGACAGTGGGAGTAAGTAAAAACTAAAAAAATAGTAAAATAAAATATGTAAAAAAAATGTGTAAAAATCCCGAAAACCCATTTTGCCACTAAAAATGTAGCTTTTGTGTTAAAACCAAAATTAACAAACAAACAAACACATACCGTAATTAATATCTTCGCATCTGGAACGACCAAATCAATAAAACTGTCATGGTATTTATTATGAACTAGCTGTGAGCCCGATGCAAATGCATCGGGATTCTAGAACGTGCATAAATTTGCTTATAATAGTTATAGCTGGTCTGAGTACTTTTTGGGGGGGTGTGAGTATTTTTTGGGGGTGTGTGAGGACTTTTTGGGGGGGTGTGAATACTTTTTGCGGGGTTGAATACTTTTTGGGGGGTTGAATACTTTTTGGGGGGGTTGAATACTTTTTGGGGGGGTTGAATCCTTTTTGGGGGGGGTTGAATACTTTTTGGGGGGTTTGAATACTTTTTGTGGGTGTTGAATACTTTTTGGGGGTGTTGAATACTTTTTGGGGGGTGATGAATACTTTTTTGGGGGGTTGAATACTTTTTTGGGGGGGTTGAATACTTTTTGGGGGGGTTGAATACTTTTTGGGGAGGTGTGTTTAATACTTTTTGGGGGTGTTGAATACTTTTTGAGGGTGTTGAATACTTTTTTGGGGGGTTGAATACTTTTTGGGGGGCATGAATACTTTTTGGGGGGGTTGAATACTTTTTTGGGGGGTTGAATACTTTTTGGGGGTGTTGAATACTTTTGGGGGGGGGTTGAATATTTTTTTGGGCAGGTTGAATACTTTTTTGGGGGTTGAATACTTTTTGGGGGGTGTTGAATACTTTTTTGGGGGGTGTTGAATACTTTTTGGGGGTGTTTGAATACTTTTTGGGGGGTGGAATACTTTTTGGGGGGGTTGAATACTTTTTGGGGGGTGTGAATACTTTTTGGGTGGGTATTAATATTTTTTGTTTTAATTACTTAATGTAATTATATATTAATTTTTTATATATATTATATTTTATTTTTTTTATTATTATGTTTTATTTTATTGTTTATTATTTATATTATTTATTTATTTATTTTTTATTATTATTATTTTTATTATTATTAAATTTAAAAAAACGCACTTGCCGCACCTGCCGCAAGTCCCCCTATACTTTCTATGGGGATTGCCGGAACTGCGCCGCAACCGTTACACTTGCGGCGCGGTTGCGGTAATCCCCATAGAAAGTATAGGGGGACTTGCGGCAGGTGCGGCGGCTGAGGTAGCGACTCGCAATGGCCTCGCGGCCATTGCTCGCGCTACACAGCGACTCGCAATGGATCCCCATAGAAAGTATAGGGGGACTTGCGGCAGGTGCAGCGGTTGAGGTAGCGAATACTTTTTGAATACTTTTTGGGGGTGTTGAATACTTTTTGGGGGGTGTTGAATACTTTTTGGGGGGTTGAATACTTTTTGGGAGGTGTTGAATACTTTTTGGGGGGGGTTGAATATTTTTTGGGGGGGTTTGAATATTTTTTGGGGGGGTTGAATACTTTTTTGGGGGGTTGAATACTTTTTGGGGGGTGTTGAATACTTTTTGGGGGTGTTGAATACTTTTTGGGGGGTGTTGAATACTTTTTGAGGGGTGTTGAATACTTTTTGGGGGGGGGTTGAATACTTTTTGGGGGTTGAATACTTTTTTGGGGGGGTTGAATACTTTTTGGGGGGCATGAATACTTTTTGGGGGGGTTGAATACTTTTTTTTGGGGGGGTTGAATACTTTTTGGGGGGGTTGAATACTTTTTGGGTGGGGTTGAATACTTTTTGGGGGGGTTGAATACTTTTGGGGGGGTTGAATACTTTTTTTGGGGGGTTGAATACTTTTTGGGGGGTGTTGAATACTTTTTGGGGGGTGTTGAATACTTTTTTGTGGGGTTGAATACTTTTTGGGGGTTGAATATTTTTTTGGGGGGGTTGAATACTTTTTGGGGGGTGTTGAATACTTTTTGGGGGGTTGAATACTTTTTGGGGGGTGTTGAATACTTTTTTGGGGGGGTTGAATACATTATGGGGGGGTTGAATACTTTTTGGGGGGGTTGAATAATTTTTTGGGGGGTTGAATACTTTTTTGGGGGGGTTGAATACTTTTTGGGGGGTGTTGTATACTTTTTGGGGGTGTTGAATACTTTTTGGGGGGTGTTGAATACTTTTTGGGGGGGTTGTATCCTTTTTGGGGGGTTGAATACTTTTTTGGGGGGTTGAATATTTTTTGGGGGGCTTGAATAATTTTTGGGGGGTGTTGAATACTTTTTGGGGGGGTGTGAATACTTTTTTGGGGGAGTTGAATACTTTTTGGGGGGGTGTGAATACTTTTTGGGTGGGTATTAGATTATTTTTTTTATTTTAATTAGTTAATGTAATTAATATATTAATTTTATATATATATATTTTTTTTTTTTTTTTTTATTATGTTTTATTTTATTGTTTATTATTTATATTATTTATTTATTTTTTTTAAATTATTTTTATTATTATTAAATTTAAAAAACCGCACTTGCCGCACCTGCCGCAAGTCCCCCTATACTTTCTATGGGGATTACCGCGGTAATCCCCATAGAAAGTATAGGGGGACTTGCGGCAGGTGCGGCGGCTGAGGTAGCGACTCGCAATGGCCTCACGGCCATTGCTCGCGCTACACAGCGACTCGCAATGGATCCCCATAGAAAGTATAGATGGACTTGCGGCAGGTGCGGCGGCTGAGGTAGCGACTCGCAATGGCCTCGCGGCCATTGCTCGCGCTACCTCAGCAGTAAATCGCTAAGTTTGTGGCCGAGCCTTTGTTCTATTTTCGGCCAGCGACTCGCAATGGCCGCTTCGCGGCCATTGCTCGCGCGTGGTGACGTCACATAGTGACAAAGCCACGGCGTTTTCGGGTCCGACACGATTTTGCCTACGGCAATTATAGAGTAGATGGTGAGTACCGTACATCTTGTTATTATTAGAGGTGGCTTCATGTGAACTCACAAGACCTGGTCCATCCAGGATGCTGGATATGAATTCTGACAGCAATCCCACCTCCTATTTTGATTATTTGGACCGATGCAACGTCATTGTTGCGTCATGAGAAACATGTGATTTCGCACCATATGCTGTCAGGAGGCGACAGTTCTATAGGCTCCTGTCCAGTGAATTTGAACCAACTCTATTTATTGTGAAGCTTTTTTGACTTCCTGTAACATGTTTGATTACTAAAGGTCCATTTACATGAGGCAATTCTGCGGCAATCAATATTTAAAGGGAACCTGTCAACCCCCCAGGGCCTATTAAACTAAAAGACATGGCTCTTATCATCCTACACCCCCCAGGACACCAAAATAATCACTTTATAAGAAATTACTTTACGTCTGAGAGGTATACTCCTCTCCCTAGGACCTGAACACCTCGCTGCTGTTACCCCTCCTCTTTACCTTGAGAGTAGCATTGGTGCCTGCACAGATTGCTCAGTTCTTGGCATGCTCCGTGAGCTCTGCCCCAGAGTGAGGTCACATGGTATAGCACAGGCACCAGATCCGCCCTGTGTGGTCTTATGCTGTAGACAGACTGTGGGGCTGGGAATCTGGCACCTGCACAAACAACATGACTGCACCTGTTCCCTCCTCACCAGATTCCCAGCCCTGCAGTCTGCATACAGCATAAGACCACACAGGGCAGGATCTGGTGCCTGCGTTATACGCATGCGCAATGTTTAGACATCATGTGACCTCACTCTCGGGCAGAGCTCACGGAGCATGTCTGAGAACAGAGGGATCTGCACAGGCGCCGAAGAGTGTCAAGGAAGAGAGAAGGAGGGACAAGGAGGAGGAGTAACACCAGCCAGGCGTTTAGGTCCAGGGAGAGGAGTATACCTCCCAGATCTAAGTAATTTCTTATAAAATGATTATTTTGGTGTCCCATGGTAGAAGGATAAGAACCACCTTTACAAAATGCAGCATAGGTGCTGCTGAAGGTGGCTCTTTTAGCTTAATAGGCCCTGGGGGTACAGGTCCCCTTTAATCTGCAGTTGTTTAATAACGTGTTGACACAGAAAGACCGCACTTAACATTCACGTTAAATGATCTGTAATATTGTCGTTCAATGAACAACGCTGCCATTGTTTTTAGCAGGACAAGTCCTAATTACACAAGATGATGTGCCGCTGAGAACGATGATCATAGGGTGATCACAGCATGTTTAGACTGTGCGGTCGTCTTGAAACAGGCATTTCTAGGAACATTAGTTCAGTATAAATGGACCTTAGGCGGCCGTCACACGGTGCAATATCTTGAACGATATCGTTTAAGTGATCTGCTTTTTGATCGCTTAAGCGATATCGTTTGTGCATCGCTACGTGCGATCAAGCGATTTTACAATGTAAAATCGCTTGATCGTGACATCGCAGATATGAGAGCCAGAGCTCATATCAAGCGATCATCGCTTGTTCAATCTGCTTCATCGTGGTGTGTGACACCACGATGAATGATCTCCCAGCGGCACAGCCTATGCTGGGAGATGGTATCTATGGTAAACGTCGGGTTACTAAGCGCCGCGCGGTGCCTAGTAACCTGATGTGTACCATAGTTACCAGCGATCTCGCTGGTCCACATCGCTGGTGAGTCTGTCTGTGTGACAGCTCACCAGCGATGTGAACGATATTGTTAGCGATCGCGCGTGCACGTGATCGCTAGAATATCGCTCACGATATTGAAGTGTGTGACGCGCCTTAAAGGAATTCTATCAGCAGGTTTTTGCTATGTTAACAGGATGTACTATTATATAGGGGAAGAGAGCTTGATTCCAAGGATGTGTCACTAAGGCTGATTTCACTCAGGCGTTTTTTGTCATGTGTGTGAATCCGGCTGAAACTGGATGTATCTGCATCCACTTTCAGCTTCATTGACTTTCAATGGGGCCACAGGCCTTTACGGGTGTATCCAGTTTAGCACTTTTTTGCCTGATACGAGTGGTCACGGTTTTTTCCCTAAGACCAAAAATGCAACCTGGTACATTTATGGTCTCCGTGTCAAAAACCGTGACCACCCGGATCAAGGACAATGCATGATTAATTAAAATCGGGCTCTTTGTAACCTGATCTGGGGAACTCTGGATTCTGCTGGATCCGGACACCTGAATCTGGGTTTTTGAACTGCACATTCCCAGAACACAGTTACAAATGACATACCCGCTAAGGGACGTGTCATTTGTCCCTGGATTTCCGGGAAACAGGTACATAGCTGGAAGCAACTGTCTGCTCCTGCACTGGTATTATCCTGATCCATGATCAGTGACTATACCGGTGCATCATTGCGGGGGAGTCCAGGGAAATCTGGGGGATGTGGGTTTTCCTGCATCTCACTGGATTCACAAAAACGCTAGAGTGAAACTAGCCTAAGTTGTGTTTTCCTGTTTCAATACAATCAATATTTTATCACCAGGAGATTATCGCTACTGGACAAACAACTTGCCTTGTGTCTCCTAGCCCAACTCTGCCCCAGCACTGATTAGCAGCTCTTTGTCACTATACAATGTACACAGATAGCTGTGATGTGGGCAGGGATATACACAGCTCAACATCTAAGCTCTGCTAGGTCTGCAGCAGAGAAAACTGTGAGTCTATCACAACTGCTGCACCCAATAAACTAAGTGCTACAAGACTGGAATCAAAGTCTCTGTCCCTACAGTATGCTGTGGTCAGATTAGAAAGCAAAAACCTGCTGACAGGTTCCCTTTTAGATGATTAGTTATCTGAGATATGGAATGCAAGGAGTCTTATAATGGTTGTCTGTTAAAGGGATCCTGTCACCCCCAAAACACCTATAAACCTATTAAAACCTGTCCCTACAGCATATTAACACTTTCCCTACACTCCTTTTACCTCCTAAATGCACATAATGAAAGTGTATAAAAACGTTTTTACAGTACCTCATTACTGATGATAATGAGTGACTATGCTATTCATAGTCACTCATCCAGGCTGCCTCTCTTCATACTATCACGCCTCAATAGGTGTGATCTTCATCATGGATTCAAACTGCAGCCTCTCTGCGCGCCTCCCCGCTGTGTCCTGTGTCTGCCCGGCTTCAGCGTGGGGCTGTATGACGCGACTCGCGTCATTTCCGGCGCCGGGTGACGTATTTACAGCCGCGCCGCTGTTAGCTTCAATTCCCGCACTGCGCATGCACATGCGCAGTGCGCATTTTGAAGCTGACACAGCGGCGTGGCTGTACGACGTCACCCGGCTCCGGAAATGACGCGGGTCGCGTCATACAGCCCCACGCTGAAGCCGGGCAGACACAGGACACAGCGGGGAGGCGCGCAGAGAGGCTGCAGTTTGAATCCATGATGAAGATCACGCCTATTGAGGCGTGATAGTATGAAGAGGGGCAGTCTGGATGAGTGACTATGAATAGCATAGTCACTCATTATCATGAGTAATGAGGTACTGTAAAAACGTTTTTATACACTTTCATTATGTGCATTTAGGAGGTAAAAGGAGTGTAGGGAAAGTGTTAATATGCTGTAGGGACAGGTTTTAATAGGTTTATAGGTGTTTTGGGGGTGACAGGATCCCTTTAAAGAGGAATGAGGGATTGCATTTCGTTATAGTTTCTTCACTCTTCCTGCTCTTATGGTATATCGATCCCGGATCCTGGAGTGCACATGCGCACTGGACTGGCACCCGCGTTGCAGGCATTCCGACATGCGTCACTAAGGTTATGCGCACGCCCATAGAGTCATGGTAACACCAGACTCTATGGGCGGCATTATATCACGCACTTCCGGAGCGCGTGGGAAACTTATGGCGGCGCGGTTTGCTCAGTACTCATGCGCCGCTATGCTGTGATCCCGGAGCAATCTGAGGTGGAGCTCATTGGCTGGTGATCACGATAGGACTTAAGGCCATGGCCACAGGGTGGTGGTAGGTTTTCCCTGAGGAAGCAATTAGACTAAGGCTGGCATCACACCACATTTTTTTGGATGCGAGGCTGTCCGGTGTGAACCGGACACCCCCATATCCGATTCCGGCCCCATAGTAACCCTGATGAATGTATTTTGGTATCTGGTTTTTGGATGTCTGGGAGAATCCGGAAGGAATCGGAGCATGCACCATTTTTGTGTCCGGGGAGAAAAATCTCCCCAAATCAGATCCAATCTGGCGCTCCCTAACATGGGAGCCTATGGGGCTGGAATGCCCCGGTCCGGGATGATCTGGGAACTGGACACCTGCGGCTGCACGCTGCTGTTATTTCAGAACCACGGCTAGCTCGCCGAGAACCGATGTCCTCAATCATCATCAGCAGCAGCTGCGTCCGGGTGCACACCGGACTGGAGGGCATATATGCCCTCCGGTTCTGTGCGCTGATCCGGTCCGGGGGCTGTCAGGTTCATCCCTGACAGCCCTGGATCGGATCTTGCTGTGGTGTGAAGCTAGCCTAAGAAAGGGAAACGTACGTAGGATATGCCTATGTCTTGGGTGCCTTGTTTGTCCTTAGCCCAGCTACCGAATCTCCATAAGGTACCTTTACACACCGCAACTAAGGTGTAGCAACTGAGAGGCAATCCAGAGTTCCGTCACCGTTGCCTTGAAATTGCTATGAAATTGCTATGAAATTGCGGCGTGTAATTGTGGAAATCGATGGTGATTTTTAAAGTTGCTCCCGGTTGCGGTTTCAGAGCATTGTATTCAGAGCATTGTTCAAAACCAGAGGCAATCCTGAAGGTGAATTTCCCTGGTTTTGGCATGTGAACGGGCGAAAGGGATAGAATCTGCATCGCCTAGTGATTTCCCAGAGGCGTGCCACAGCGTGCTGGATACCGCACCCCATCAGTGATGATTGGTGGGGGCTACTGTGTTTCTATTGGCTGTCCCTTCACAAGGCGCCATATTTGAAGAGCTGTCCATTCACACTACACAATTGCAATGGTGTCATGTATTAGCCAGCCTTCCTGCGCAGGCTGGCCAATCATGACGCTATTGCGTTGTCTAAGCAGCGTGTTTGGGGCGCGGAATACACAACTCTGTCACACCTATGTTCTTGCGGCGCTGATCATGTACGCCCACATTCCTTTGGGGATTGTGGCGTGTGAAGCAGCGTCGGGAGGCAACCGGATGTTTCCCGCAGGTTCTGTGGCAATTTCCCGGGAGCCACGTTCCCTTAGGTTGAGGGCGCAATTGCGGCTTGTACATGCGGCATCGCCGTTCGGTAGCAATCGTCAAAAATGTGCACGCGCACGTTTGGTTGCCTCCGATCACCGATGATAGTTGCGGCGTGTAAAGGTACCCATAGACAGTGGACTTCATGGATAAAGTTTCTGACCATTTACATGGGAAAATGTTCCTGAATGACATGTTGTTTAATGTTGTTAGTACCCAATGCACCTTTCTCCACTTGTCTTGGTGTCATAGCAGTTTTACTATGTAATCATGAACTATATACTACATACACATGAGACTTTTTAAGATGTAAACACAGTGATGTATTTCTGTATAACCCAGACCAAAGAGATCCTATATGAGTTAACTATGTATTATACTGAGTAAACATAGGGATTGTTTAAAAGTCGTGGGGGATACTACCTTTAGGTGTTTTCACTGTGTAATGGCCACTTTACACGTCCCAACATCGTTTTGATATTGTATACAACGGCACGGGAGCGCGCACTTTTTTGGCTGATATCCAAGATCGCATAGGAGCTGTCACACAGGGAGATATCGGCAGCCAACACAACTGTGATGTCTACGCCCCCTTGTACGCGCGAACCAGGGAACGACCTTTTAACATGGGAGTGAATAGGGGAAGTTGCTCTCCAAGTCGATGTTGGGCTGTCACACAGTACGATCCTGCCAGATCATCCATCCAATATCGGGCAGTTGGAGAGCCTGCACAATTCTTCCCCGATATCGTTTTGGCATCGTTCCTGCATCGAATTGCACATTTACACCACACAATGCACGAACGATATCGGCGCCAACGCACGAACCACGTGACTTTTTATCGAAGTTGGACGACGATATCGGGACGTGTAAAGTGGCCATAAAAACGCTGCTCATCTTCATGTGCTATTCTTAGCTAGTTCAGATAATACAAACTAACCGGACTGTAATTGTTATATGTGCACACTGTGTAACCTGTGTTGCATTGTAAATTTTAAGAAAAGAGGATTTTAATCACTGCTTTACAAATCGAATAGATTTTTTGAACATTTTTTGCACCTAAACTTCAGTAGTTTCTTTCTGTTTTCAATGTGGCTTTTTGGAGGTGCAAAATACACTTTCTGCAGAAATGTTAAAATGTTGAAATTGAACTTTATGTACGCGCTGATATTGCTCTGTGTTGACAGTTTTACTTTGTGCAATAATGTCCCTGAATTTCATCTACAGTGAATGAATGTGCATTAACTATAAGCATCAGTTTCTCATTCAGGATTTTGTAATAGATATTACGTATCTTCTTGACACAGCGATAATGTACAATGATAAATAATATACTTTATCAGTGCCACTTTTTTATTACATATACAAATATAAAGCATATTAAGTGTATATTAAATATAACAAATGAAGCTCCGCTCTTCGGCCTTCCTTTGGTTTAGTGACATGTTTGGTTGACATCTTCTTTCCAGGATTTAAACATCTAGAGAAGAAAAGAAACTTATGTAAAACAGAAGGTTCCACAGCAGTAAACCCAGATCCTTCAATCTGGAATGAATGGTGCTCTATAAATAAATAATAATAATAATATATCATTAAACGCCTTCACAGACTTTTTTCACCAGTCATTTTATAGACCATGAATTTCATACATCTTTTATAAACATGTCTGTTGAAAATTGCATTTTGTGACATTTGGAACATGAACTTTTAGTCAAATAAAGAAGTCTGAGAAAATTGCAAAAATTGCCAGAAATGCAAGAAGAAAGCACTACTTAGGCTGGCTTCACACCACGTTTTTTGTCGGTCCGTGTGGATCCTGTTTTTTGCAGGGTCCACCGGACAGAACCTGACAGCACAGGATGAGTACAAAGTGTGGCCAAATATGGCCCCGGATCCTGTTTTGTGTCAGGTTCGTTTTCTGCTGCTGTCCATGGTCCTGAAGTCTGCCTGTGTCTGCTCTGCCGCTGTCCTTAGTGCTGAATTCACAGCCTGTGCATAAAATATTACTGTCAATGGTGCTGAAGTTAGAATGGCAGGATTTCTGCTCTGTGCAAAAAATCGGATCTGGGAAACGATGATTTTTTCACGGATCCCGCACCATAGACTCCTATGTTATGGGTGCAGGATCGTCCCAGATCTGTTTCTGTCTGATTCTGCCCAATTCTTTTTACCAAAGCCCAAAAATGCTGCAGGCTTCAATTTTGGGTAGGGTGAAAAATGGACAATAATGAATCCAGCACAGAATGCAGAAAATTGGATGGCCAAATAGGACCAATCAAGCACCAAAGGGATACATGGGGGGCAAAACCGGATCAGGTTCTGTCTCGTTCAAACCGGACAGAACCTGATGCACAAAACCGGGTGTGAAGCCGGCCTTAAAGGGAACCTGTCAGGTGTTTATGCCCCCCAGCTATCACTATCTGCACCTGCAGCTTCATAGTACTATTATAATCATCCCTGTCTGAGTTTAGTGTAATGTTATAGGTGAAAAAAAGCATTTATACACTTACATTTTCTTATGTAAATGAGGCAGTGTGTAGACACCTTGGAGGACGTAGTCACTTTGGCAAGTTAGTAGTTAACATTTCTGCCGAATGTTAGAAGATGTTGCGGGACCTGTGTGATGTCATGATCATGTGGTCTCCATAGCCCATAATGTTACTGCTTGCTTAGCTCCGTCCACTATGGTCACATGATCGTTACATCACACAGGTCCTTTATACAGAGAAATTTTCACAGGTTTTTATAGAAAAATAATTGCACTTTAGGTGCCATTTTCCTTGACCTGTAGTATTCCCATTTTTCGGGATCTGGGGCTGTGTGAAGGCTTATTTTTTGTATCTTGAGCTGATGTTACTAATGATACCATTTTTGGGTAGATACGCTGTTTTGGTCACCTGTTGTTGCATTGTATTGCAATGTTGCGGCAACCAAAAATTTTGGTTTTGCGTTTGGACTTTTTTTTTCCGTTACGTGGTTTATAGAAACTGATTATTGATTTTGTATTTTGTTTCCCAGTTTTGAATGCGGCTATACCAAATATGTGTATTTTTTTAATAGATTTATTTTCAATTGGACAAAAGGGGGTGATATAAACTTTTTGGTTTTTAAAGTTTTATTCATATTTTTAAATCATTTTCATTTACTTTTTCTATATTTGACACGGTCCCTTAGGGTGCCTCAGCACTACACAGTGCGATACTTCCCCATCCCTCGGAAAGCACAAATTATCACTTCCTAGCAGTGACGCAGCTCAGGGATCACAGGCAGGAAGTGATTCATGACAGCATCCACTGTCATCAGCTGAACCCAGACTGGTATAGCAATGCATCAAGGTCCCATATTTGCATTATGGGGTCGCCGATGCCAGCGGAGAACAAACACGATCCTTGTCGCAGCTCATTGGATCGCGCTGTCAGTGATTAACAGAGTGATCTAAAGGGTTAACAGTGCTAAAGGGTTAACAGTGCTCTTAGCTGCACATCTCAGATGATCAGATCAGCTGACATGTGGGGGAGATGATGCGAGCTTAGGGAGGGAGGGACATGGCAAAGGGCACCCTTGGTCGTGAAGGGGTTAAAAGCTTAAGTAGCTACTAAACTCCCAATGACTATATCATTCAGAGGATAACGCCTTTTATGGCCACTTTACACGTCCCAACGTCGGTCCGATATTGGAACCGACGCCACGGGAGCGCGCTTTTTCTGGGCAGATTTCCAAGATCGCATCGGAGATTTACACAGCGCGATATCGGCAGACAATGCCACTACGATGTGTACGCCCCCTTGTACGGCCGACCCAGAAACGACCATTTAACATGGGAGAGAATAGGGGAAGTTGTACTCCACATCGTTGTTGGGCTTTCACACAGCACGATCCTGCCACAACGCCCATTCAATATCGGGCCGTTGGAGAGCAGGCTTATTTGATCCCCGATATCGTTTTGGCATCGTTCGTGCATCGTATTGGGCATTTATACCATACAACGCACGAACGATATCGGAGACAACGCAACGAACCACGTGACTTTTGGTCGGAGTTGGACGCTGATATCGCGACGTGTAAACCCACCATTAGTGTTTATATTCTATTGAACACAGCTTTTTTTTTTTTTTTTTATTTGTTGAACTACTTAAATTATTGAATGTTTTTATAGTATTCCTGATCTATTCTTTATACAAATAATTTCGATTTAATTATCCTATATATACATATATGTTTAATACATAATTATACTCAGATTTGGTGAAAAACCATTTATATCTACAATAGAGCATGGCTCAAAATTTCCAAATTTATCCAATCTATCTTTAATCTTTCACACTATCTTTTTACATGTTTGCTGATGTATGTAAAGCACGATGGAATTAATGGTGCTATATAAGTGAATAAATATTATTAATATTTTATGTTATTGGTAAACCATTTTCTACACATTGAAGAAAGTTTTTAATCAGCCCCCTACAAGAAGCTCTCGTATATATTTAGTTGTAATAATAGGGAACCTGTCAGCTTATACACGCTGGTCAAACTGTGGGCTGCATTTATTAGCCAGTGTCTATATGATCACTGTCAGGTATGCTGTGGCATTTCAGTGAAAAACATACTTTAATAGCCAGCCGGGGACAGAGCTGTGCTGTACACTACTCATACAAATGGGTCCCCAGCGGCTTCTACCCACTGTAAGATGGCAGCTGGGTAAAAGGCTGGGTGAAGGCTGGTAAGAATCACAGAGGTAGTTGTCCTCTGTGATGAAAACCTGGATACTTTCTCAGGTACTTGCAGTGCCACAAATCCTATTAAGGCATTCCAGAGCCAGGTGTACGGATAGCTGGAGAGATGAGTGGGTCTGGCTGTCCACATACCTCTCCATGGGTGTAGCTCATGTGTGATAATGAAACTGTTTGTTTGGCACATGGTCAATGAGTCAGGTGTAATGTACTGAACAGAATCATAGTGTGCAATGACAGGAGTCTGTGTGTCAATGATGTCATATCTCCTAAAGGTAATCCCAATAAAAAGGGGTTGCGTATACTGACTGAGGTCAATGAGTGGAGTTTGAGCTGAGGTCAATGAAGGAGTTGTATCTGAACCTCTGTGGGTTTACCCACAAATAAAACGTACTGAGAAACCATGTTTCTTTTCTGTAAAACTGAAGGAGGGAAGGCTCATGTTATGTTCCTGGAGAGCGGTTTATGTCCACATGAATAAGCCTGCTGGACTTTTTAAATAGAAACCTGTGTTTGCCTTAAAATCACTTCCAAGGGAGTAACCCCCATATCATTAAGTGAGTGAACTGTCACACCACCTATAGATACTGTAGTTACTGACAGATCTCTGCACATATGTGAACATTGGCAGAGATCTTTCAGTCACTGTCAGCGAGTGAGTAGAAGCTGCTGGAGACCCACATGTACAACTAGTCACCCTAGCCCTGGTGGCTCTTAAAATGTGATTTTCTCTTGAACTTTTTTTTTTAAACTTCAAAAAATGCTTGAAAGACTTTTCATTTTTAATTCTATATGTTCAGTTAATTAAGGCACTACCCAGTGTGTTTTTTTTATTGCATTGCTGGAGTGGTGCTTTAAATCTATCTTACCTGCCACCTGTCATTAAGTATAACTTACCCACCCCCTGTCTTTAAATGTAAGTTACCTGCCCCCTGTATTAAACTCACCCTCTGGTAGCTTAATATTTTAATGTGTCACTCCGGTCAGTCTACTGCGATTGGTGATCTCTATAGGAACCTTGTTCTGGCCTCATTTTGGCTCTCATAGAGTTGTACTGAGACCTTGTGACGGAACGTCTGACTTCCGTCCAGTCAATAGTTACTGGCACAAGATGGCAGCACAGGACCAGCGTGGAGCAGAAAAACAATGAAACTGTTGGAAGGTGAGTATAAGGCCAGGGTCAGACAGCGATATAACATGGATGACAATCGCATCGCAAAGCTCTGACTGGCTGGCAGCTCCCCTGACCCGAGCATGACAGCTGTATAGAAATGAAGCTATCACACGTTGGTCAGGAGTGTTGCTTTAAGGCTGAAAGCACACTGTCATGTATCAAACATGGAGCGTGTTTGATGCACGACAGTGATGCGAGTGAAATGCGTGTTTTTGGGTGTGTGGTAAGTGTGCATGGCTGTATACATGTGAGTGTGCTGCGAGTGTGAGGTGTGAGTGCGTGTGAGTGTGATGCTATCCATGGTCCTGAAACAAACTTCAGGTCCACGGACAGCATTTTCTGGTGATTTTAAACACAGAGGCTCTCAAAGCTGCGGTGTTTAAATTTGCCGGTACAGTAATCAATAATGTGTCCGCATCAATGTTTAAGTTCTAGGGCTTATTAATCATTTTAACCCCCTCTGCAAACTCTGTGCTGCATGTCAGCACAGAGCCTGCAGATGTGGCTAATGAAAGCCGGTATACGAAGGGTTACTGTGCTGTTGTGTGTTGCCATTGCATTGCATTTCTACAGCACTGCTGCTGGTCCTCTACACAATTTACGTACAGGACCACGGACAGCACCCTCAGTGCTGAAGCAGACCGGCTTTTATAAAACTGAAACTAAAACCTGACAAATGCCGGGATCAGATTAAAACTGCTATTAACGCCACAACTGCCAGGGTGGGATGTCACCATGTATACACAGAGTGTACACATGATGGCAACACACAACAGCACAGTAACCCTTCATATACCGGCTTTTATTAGCCACATCTGCAGGCTCCGTGCTGAGATGCAGCACAGAGCTTGCAGAGGGGGTTAAAATGATTAATAAGCCCTAGAACTTAAACATTGATGCTGACACATTATTGATTACTGTACTGGCAAATTTAAACACTGCGGCTTTGAGAGCAGCTAAGTTTGAAGTGATTTTGACAGCACACTCGTGTGATTATCGCACGGTGTGCTGCGTGGGTGCGATTTTGCCTCGCATCAATATACTTTTAATGGGCACTCGTGTGAGGAAATTGCGTGCAATCAGCACGCTGCGATTTCACTCACATTTCCATCGCAATGCGAGTGCAATGTGAGAAAGTCGCATTGATGTGACCTGTATCGTTTAAAGATTCAGGTCCGAGTGCAATGCGATTTTTTTCACGCATTACACTCGCGCGAGTCTAACGCCAGTGACCTTTTCCATTTCAGGTTTTGGAAATTGCCTGCTGGAATAGAAAAGTGCATGTTACTTTTTTGAATCAGCTCCTGAGGAAATCTGATCCAAATTAGGCACTGTCCAATCAAAGGACTGCAAAAAAAGCTTCAGGTTAAAAATTCTATAAGCCACATGCACGCGTTAAGGATTTGGTTATTTTTATGTCAGTATTTGTATGCCAAAACTAGCATTGGAACAATCAAAGGAAAAGTATAAGGGTACAGGGTACATGACCACGATCAGGATTACTAGCATTTTCTAGTATATTACAGTACACGACAAGCATAGTGGATGGGATTTATAGAAATCCCATGTCCACTGTGCTTCTATTTAATGCTGCGTAAACTGACCTGCATTCCCTCTCTGCAGTATGTCAAATTCTCACAGGGGAATGCAGCGGACAATTAGAACGCCACATAACCCTGATCATGGGCATTTACCCTTTTAGAAACATGTGCACCACTTGTGCATTTTTTGCCCCTCCTGGTTTTAACTTACACAAACTAAGGTAAAAAATTCCCAAATATGCAACGTTTGAGTATGTGCACCTGCCTAGGTTTTCCTAGGTGAAGCTGGCAGTCTTGTTCCTGAAGTGGCTATGCAGGTGGTTTTGCTGTTATTTTTACAGCGTTGTTTTTTTTAACTTTAAACTACTGCAATTAATTGTTATAAAATAGCAAGGAGTTTCCTACCAAAAGGTGAACAAAGAATGACAATGCTACAACTTTCAACTGCTTTAATGTTACCAATCTCTAAGGCTAGCTTCACACCATGGCGATATCCGATCCGGGGCTGTCAGGGATGAACCTGACAGACCCGGACTGGATCAGCACACAGAACTGAAGGGCACATATGCCCTCCAGTCCGGTGTGCAGCCTGATGCAACTGCAGCTGATGATTGAGGACTGCAGCTCATGGGGAACTAGCCGCGGTCATGAAATAACAGCGGCGTGCAGCCGCAGGTGTCCGGTTCCCGGATGCTCCCGGACCGGGGCAATCCAGCCCCATAGGCTCCCATGTTAGGGAGCGCCGGATTGCCTCGGATCCGGGAGGATCCAGGGGAATCCGCGAGGATCCGGGAGACGGCAAGTAACGTTTTTGTGTCCGGTGAGAAAAATCCGAATTCTCCCGGATCCTTGCGGAGAGATGGAAACTGGATGGCAGATAGCTGCCATCCAGCTCCATCCGGCTCCATAGGTTACTATGGGGCCAAAATCCAGTCCGGGGCTGTCTGGTTTACACTGGACAGCCCCGGATCGGACCTTGCCGTGGTGTCAAGCCACCCTAAAGTGGATTAAAAAATGTAAAACATGATGGAACATGTGCAAGAGTTATGTCGTTTCTACATTGCTGTGCATTGCATTTACTTTTGCAAAGCTTTTTCAGGCAGGTTCAAGGCTGAATTTTCCTTTAAAAGACATTGTGTACACATACTTTAAGGGCTTGTTGATATGCTGTATTTTTTACCGCATCTTTTTGAAGGATGAAACATGCTGCACTAGAGTGCATGCAAAATGAATGAGATTCCTGATTCTCATGCAATTGATGCTTTTTATCAAAGGCCCTTTTCACATCTATGCGTTCGTGCATTTAACCTTCGTTTGGTGCCCTGCGCTAGCGCAAATGCAAGTGCAGGTGCATTTTCATGCAAACGCAGGCAAACACATCAGCGCATAGATGCACTGCTCCTTCACTCGGTTGCGCTTGGTGCCCCCATTACCTTCTATGGCCGGGTGCAGCCGAGCGCAGGAGCCAACATCCCGGAAGTGCCAGTGTAAATGGGCATACATCACCGCGCATGCGCTTGTGACACTGCGCCCGGAAACGTGTCATGTGACGTTTTCAGGTGCAGCGTCACCAGCGCATGCACGGTGACGTGTGCCCATTTACACAGTCGCTTGTGGGGCATCTATGCGCCTATGTGCTAGACTGCATCTGCCTCTAAATGCCCCTGCACCAGCATTTGCACTGGCGCAGGGCAGGCAGAGCAGCCTAGCGCATTCAGCGCATAGATGTGCAACAGGCCAAAGTGTTTTTTCAAATCTGCAGCATGTCAATTTTTTCACCCGTTCAAATGAAATTGAAAAGCATGATTCCAAAACACATGGAAAAATGCATCTGTATTAGGTCAGCGTCACATGTGCACTGCAAAAATTTTGGAGTCTGCAGCCGCCCCAGCACCCAGAACTGGAGCTTTGTCCCAGCTCTTTCTGCTACCCTGGAGTGGTGGCAAATGGGGTAATGGTATTAGGGGTCGATGCCAGCTGGGTCATGTCAGCTGACATCAAGCTCAGAGGTTAGTAATGTTGAGGTGTCAATCAGACACCCAATATTACTAACCAAGTCAGTAAGGACACAAATAACCACACCAATAAGTATTTTATTTGAAAATAAACTCCCAAAACCATTCTTTTTTCACCAATTTCTTTTTTTCATTAAAATAAATTTTTTTAAATTTTACCAATTCACGTTTACGATGAAATCCACCAAATTTGACATAGTTCAAAGTAGAAAAGCAAATATGCAAATCAAAACAAGAGAACATTAGTGACGAAAGACAAGATACACCCTCTTTAGCCAACTTAATCCTCATCAAAAATAAAGTGAGATCTGTCGCAGTCTCATGGACGTACCTTGATGTCTCACTTTTCCAGCATATGGGGGGCACAAACAGTATCTGCATCCCCAATATGATGGGAGAGCAGGCACTGGCCGAATTCACGGTGCTTTGACAGGAGATGACTTCACTGAGGTTATATCAGGTTACACAGCAGGAATCCCCACTGCAAGATACCTACTGTGTGAACTGACATAACCTCAGTGAAGTCACCGCTCGTCACACTGTCAGAAATTTGTTCAATTCCTGCTCTCCCAACATGTGGGAAATGGAGTCAGTGATGTGCCCCCCATATGCTGAAAGATTAAGATTTTGAGGGACATTCATGGGACTGCAACGGATATCACTTTCTTTTTGATGGGGATTAAATTAGCTAAAGAGAGAGTGTCTTGTATTTCTTTCTTCACTAATGATCTCTTGTTTTTTGTTTTGTAGATCCACTTTTCTTGAGGACTAAAACAGATTCAGTGGATTACATCAGAAACCTGGGACTCCTTAAGGATTTTATTGTTTGATTTTTTGGTGTTTTTTTTTATTTTTCATGCTTTTTTTTATGCAAATGCAAAATTTAAAAAAAGGATTTTGATTGAATAAAAAAAGTTTGTGAAAGAGGAATGTTTTGGGAAGTTTATTTTCACATAAAATGTTTATTAGTGGGGTTATTTGAGTCCTTACTGACTTGGTTAACTTCTGGGCTTGATATCATCTGACATTACCCAGCTGGCATCAACCCCAAATACCATTACTCTGTTTGCCAATGCACCAAGGCAGCGGGAACAGCTGGGTTGAAGCACCAGAATTAGCGCATATAATGGAGGTGCCAGTTCTGGGGCATTCAATAATCATGGCCATTCCCACTCCAGAATATCAGACCCCAGCTTTCATCTTTCATCTTTATCTCGGCTGGCTTTCCAAAATGGGGGGACCCTGTGCCGTTTTTCAAATTTTTTTATTTATAAACAAATAATTTGCAAAAAATAGTATGGGGTAACCTCTGTTTTGAATTACAAGCCAAGGTAAAGCCACCAACTATGATTAAAAATAGAATTTATAAAATTATTATTTCTTTATTTAGCTAAATTCAAGGCAAAACACCCTTCAGTGCCATATGAAAGGGACTAAAAAGTGCAAACTTAAAATATATAGGGAGTGGGCATTATACAAGCATTTGACATATATCTACGGTATCTATCTATCTATCTATCTATCTATCATCATTTATCTATCTTTGCACATCTTTAAAAAACATTTATTTCAGTGACATGCATTTTCCTCCGGTACACGTCACATGGATGCAGGGCTGGCGTCAGCACCCGGTGCACCCGGGCAAGTGCCGGGGCCCGGACTGCTTGGAGGGGGCCCACCGGGCCTCTGAGGGCTAGGGTCTCACTTGCGTTGTGACCCTAGCCTGACGCAAGTATTTTCCGCTGCAGCGCAGAGCATTTAATGCTCTGCGCTGTCAGGCAACAGAGCCCATAGAAACCCGCTGTTCACCTACTTAAACAATCAGCTGATCTGTCATCTCATTCAGGTCCTTGAACCTGATATTGATCATCTGGACCGCGACCCTCGACCCAGGACTACATCGGAGGGGGGGGGGGGGGGGAAGTTCTTTTCTTTAATATAGATGGAGTCGCTAATTGTGTTCTGTTTTATTTCTAATAAAAATCTTTTTCTCTGTTATGTTTTTTTCTATATGATAACTAGAAATTCATGGTGGTCATGTCTAATATTAGCGTGACCCCATGAATTTCAGGCTTAGGGCCAGCTGATAATACATCGCTGGAAACTGCCTTATTTCCTTTACTTGGATATACAGTTGTGGCCAAAAGTATTGACACCCCTACAATTCTGTCAGATAATACTCAGTTTCTTCCTGAAAATGATTGCAATCACAAATTAATTGGTATTATTATCTTCATTTAATTTGTCTTCAATGAAAAAACACAAAAAGAATTGTCCTAAAGCCAAATTGGATATAATTCCACACCAAACATAAAAAAGGGGTGGACAAAAGTATTGGCACCCTTAGAAAAATCATGTGATGCTTCTCTAATTTGTGTAATTAACAGCACCTGTAACTTACATGTGGCACCTAACAGGTGTTGGCAATAACTAAATCACACTTGCAGCCAGTTGACATGGATTAAAGTTGACTCAACCTCTGTCCTGTGTCCTTGTGTGTACCACATTGAGCATGGAGAAAAGAAAGACGACCAAAGAACTGTCTGAGGACATGAGAAACCAAATTGTGAGGAAGCATGAGCAATCTCAAGGCTACAAGTCCATCTCCAAAGACTTGAATGTTCCTGTGTCTACCGTGCGCAGTGTCATCAAGAAGTTTAAAGCCCATGGCACTGTGGCTAACCTCCCTAGATGTGGACGAAAAAGAAAAATTGACAAGAGATTTCAACGTAAGATTGTGCAGATGGTGGATAAAGAACCATGACTAACATCCAAACAAGTTCAAGCTGCCCTGCAGTCCGAGGGTACAACAGTGTCAACCCGTACTATCCGTCGGCGTCTGAATGAAAAGGGACTGTATGGTAGGATACCCAGGAAGACCCCACTTCTTACCCCGAGACATAAAAAAAGCCAGGCTGGAGTTTGCCAAAACTTACCTGAGAAAGCCTAAAATGTTTTGGAAGAATGTTCTCTGGTCAGATGAGACAAAAGTAGAACTTTTTGGGCAAAGGCATCAACATAGAATTTACAGGAGAAAAAAAAGAGGCATTCAAAGAAAAGAACACGGTCCCTACAGTCAAACATGGCGGAAGTTCCCTGATGTTTTGGGGTTCCTTTGCTGCCTCTGGCACTGGACTGCTTGACCGTGTGCATGGCATTATGAAGTCTGAAGACTACCAACAAATTTTGCAGCATAATGTAGGGCCCAATGTGAGAAAGCTGGGTCTCTCTCAGAGGTCATGGGTCTTCCAGCAGGACAATGACCCAAAACACACTTCAAAAAGCACTAGAAAATGGTTTGAGAGAAAGCACTGGAGACTTCTAAGGTGGCCAGCAATGAGTCCAGACCTGAATCCCATAGAACACCTGTGGAGAGATCTAAAAATGGCAGTTTGGAGAAGGCACCCTTCAAATATCAGGGACCTGGAGCAGTTTGCCAAAGAAGAATGGTCTAAAATTCCAGCAGAGCATTGTAAGAAACTCATTGATGGTTACCAGAAGAGGTTGATCACAGTTATTTTGGCTAAAGGATGTGCAACCAAGTATTAGGCTGAGGGTGCCAATACTTTTGTCTGGCCCATTTTTGGAGTTTTGTGGGAAATGATCAATGTTTTGCTTTTTGCTTCATTCTCTTTTGTGTTTTTTCATTGAAGACAAATTAAATGAAGATAATAATACCAAAGAATTTGTGATTGCAATCATTTTCAGGAAGAAACTGAGTATTATCTGACAGAATTGCAGGGGTGTCAATACTTTTGGCCATAACTGTAGCTGTGCTTAGCCTGGACGGGGCTACATCCGTGCTGGAGCGTCTGAAATGGCCGTCAAGGTGGTGAGCTGAAATTTTTTCTTTATTCATTATATATGAATGTCAAATAGATCACATGTGTGTGTGGTACATGTGGCATCTGTGCTGCTGGCAAAAAATGGACATGTCTCCATGTGAAGCTCATGGACACATGTATGGGACACATGGTCCAAGTGAAAACACAGATGTGTGATGATTCCCATACAATTTAAACTTGTCTGCATGTGTACATGTCTCTAGTATGTGTAAAAACGGACCCCACACATACTGGAAACACGGATGTGTGACGCTGACCTTATACAGCCTTTTTTATGCCAGCACTTTAGTTTTGGTGAAGAAAAAGCAGCTGCAAATGATCAATGTCTGCACATCCCATAGGACTACGTTCCCAAGAAGAGTATTTGGTAAGTATTTGATGTTGCAGATTCTGTGCAAAATTTGTGCACATATTAAGTAAATTAGGTTACCTGTTTTTTTATTGCATTTTGGAGTTGGATGTTTTACATGTGTTTTTATCACGCTTTTGAGGCTGCTTTCTATGTCTCTTTTTGGTGAGTGGTGTTTTAACTTAGTCTGCCTTGTTTCTGATACAACTTGTCTTTGGGTTTAACAAAACATTATTGTTGCAGTCATGTGTGACATGTGTACCACAGTCTCATTTAACCTTTCAAATGAATGGTGAGCTTATTACTAGTTTATGTGAATTTTGGTGTGGAATCCATGCCAAAAATGTGGCAAAAAATTGTTTGTGAACAACAGTTAAGGCCCCGTCACACACAACAATATCTTTAACGTTATCGTTGCAACGTCGCCAGTTTGGTGACGTTGCAGCGACGTCGTAACAACATCCTTGTGTGTGACATTTACCAACAACCAACGATAAGTTTGTTGATCGTTGGTAAATGACCTGGACCATAAAATTATCGTTGCTCTTCCGCTGGGCGGCCAGCATCGGCGCGTGTGACAGCGGGAGACCAACGATGATCGATCTCCCAGCACGCACAGCAAGCGCTGGAGGCTGGTAACCAGGGTAAACAGTGGGTAACTAAGCGCAGCGCTGCGCTTAGTTACCCGATGTGCACCTTGGTTACCAGAGTTCTCGCTGGTCCTGATCGCTGGTGAATCTGCCATCGATCAGATAACGATGTCCCAGCGATCCACATCGTTGGTGAGATCGCTGGGACATCGTAGCGTGTAATGGGACCTTTACCCTCTAGCCGCACACTAACGGTTTCATTGCTATGTAAAAACTTACCTTGGACATCAATAGTCTTCAGAAGTGTAAGCCTCCTAAATGCCACTCTCCTACATAAGCTATAAAAGATTTTTTGTGATCATTGACATAAATTAATCAGTTTTGTTAGTAAAATTAGCACAAATGTTAGTGATTATGCACACTACTGAATTGAGGTCTATAGTCTCTATATCTAGTTATGCCTCTAAAACACCAATTCATCCTGTGTGTCTATGAGACCCAGAACAAGGTCAGAAAAAGACTCCCATAGAACTGTATTGAAGACTGACCTCCATGAAACACTGGAGCTGCCCGCAGGTCACAAACTGCTAGAGAATGACCAAAGCAGCATTGATAACTAATAAAGAGGCTGGATGGTGAGTATATTACTAAAGGCCCCGTTACACGGCTCAGCATTGTTTAAAAGTGACGTGTTCAACGATGTTGAAACGACATCGTTAGTGCGTCGTTGCGTGTAACTGAACGATTCAACTACGATAATTAGTCAAGTTGAAGGTGACATCGTACTGTGTGACACTGCGATAACGATGTCATGGACAACTTTGCCCATTCACAGCAATGAGCAGGGATCGTTTGCGAGGTTTGCGAACGATCCCTGCTCACAAAATGGTTGGTGAGTTGTCCACGATATCTAGACGTGTGACAGCTCACCAGCAATGTTGAATGGATCTCAAAAACGACCGCGCGTCCACGAGATCGCAGCCAACATCGTTACAATGTCGTCCCGTGTAACGGGGCATTTAGGGCAGGGGACTTACATTTAAAGCACCCATCCAGTAGTTGAATAAAAAGAAAAAACACTGCAGTAGTTAAATTGTTAAATTTAATATAAATATGGCAGAAAAAATTCGAACAAGATATAAAGCAGAATAAATCTGCGAATTCTGTGTATATTTTGTTGCATATTTAATCTTTCCATCCCCAAAACAACATGCACTCTGACCTTTTCTACTGCAAATGAGTTTTTAAATCTTCATTCATAATGTTTTAAATAATTTGATATGCAACAAATCTGCCATGACATACTGTAGGCTATACTTGGGCTTAGACCAATGGCACCTAAATTGGCTGATCCAGCCCATTAACAATTCACTATATACAAACCAACTGGTAGTCGTTTACTGACCTGTTTAGGCAGGCTACCAAAATAACATGCACATAGAATGATATAGAATACTGTGTTGTCGGCAATGTATCACCTACTGGGCTACTAGTGATAATGTCTAGTTGATAGAATAGTAATTTTATCAAAACTACAGCAAGCATCCCAGTAAGTGACACATTGCTGGAATCAGGGTCTCTTAATTTAAATCATGCTGCTCTCACATTAGGCTGGCTTCACACCACGGTTTATTGCTGTCAGGCTGTGTCTGGTGTTTTGCTGGATGCATCGGACACAGCCTGACAGCTCCGGACAAACAGAACCGATCCTGATTTCTCCCGGAATCGATACTGCACGGCTGCTGCGGCTGTCCAGTGCTGAAATTTCAGATTTGCAGCTAGCGGGGAGCTAGCCGCGGTTCTGAAATTTCAGCCAGGAGTTCTCCAGGTGCTGAAGTCCAGTGTCGGCTGCCGCTGAACTTCAGCACCTGGCATCTGGGAACTGGATCCAATTTTCTGTCGGATCCTGTGCGATCCGGCACCCATAGACTCCCATATTAGGGGGTGCCGGATCGCACTGGATCTGGGAGGATCCGATTCTGTCAGATTTTTGCCCCGGACACAAAAACGCTGCAAGCTGCGATTTTGTGTCCGGTACAAGAATCAAAAGCAGCCTGATGCTGCTGGACAGGGACAAAACCGGATGGCAAATCACTGCCATCCGGCACCATAGGCATGCATTAGTCCAAAATTGGGGTCCAGGGCTGTCAGGTTCTCACACCGGATAATGTGTAAAAGGTCTGGCTCAAAACCCTTTAGAAGGTACTCAGGGAAAAATAACCTTAATAATGTAGTAAACCCTGGCACACAATATTTGTACAATGATAGACAGGAGATTATGTAGGGCAACTACCTGGGATCGTAGAGGGATCTGTATAGGTGCGGTGTATGTTACTTTTCCCTCTTTCATCATAACCACAGGCCAGTAAAGGCCTTACATGACTGGCCACAGGTTGATACACTAGCCCTCTACCGAATCCTAGGTATTGCTATCAGATATTTTCCTGGTACTCACCAGTTGTTGACACCAACAAATAACAACCGTATATTTGATATCCCCAGGTGCAGTACTCCCATAGTTATAGGGGAATTGCACCTATACAGATCCCTCTACAATCCCAGGTAGTTGTCCTACATAATTGCACTATATTTATACGGGTTCAACACATGGGTTTACTTTATGTGATCACGGTCACGTTTTTGCAAGTATGCATAGGCATGATACTTTTCCTCCATGTATCTTTATATTGAATTTTCATACTGTAAATAATAGTAATGGGTCCACATAGAAAGGACCTTCTACATTGTTATGTATCTTATTTGATCTCTAGATGGGACTGAAGGTCAACCCATCTTGTATGTGATATTATTCCTTAACCATTTTTTCTTAGGATGTTTTATTTTTGAATTTTGTTATGTGTCAGAAACTGACTGTCTTCTTTGTTTGATTTTGTAAATACTGTGACAGCTCCTGTATCCTCAGTGAAGACCAGTGTGGTCGAACCGGCAAGGATCTATTAAAGCATATTGATAGTCTGCGTTGACGTCTCCCGTCTATCATTGTACAAATATTGTGTGCCAGGGTTTACTACATTATTGAGGTTCTCATACCAGACAGCCCGGACCCGAAAAAAACGTGGTGTAAAGCCAGCCTTAGATGGTGAAAACCTGGTGACAAATTCCTCTCAATGTGCTTACTGTGAGTGGTATACAAAGACAAGATGGGTCCCCGAAGTGAAGATGACACTTAACCTGCTATCTTGTTACTGGATTTTTCTGTCCATGACAAATGTTTTACAAAGAGGATGGGAATCTAAGGCTGGGCCCCATAACAGCAATATGGTGTGCCTCTGTGGTACTTACACCATTTCTTTTGGTGTCTTTGCAGGAGCAAACAAAATAGATCCCGTTTGATGTGTATTATTATGAGGTTTGTTAAAAGATATTTTAAGGGAGTAATCATATTTGGAAGAGATTTTATGCTGCAGGGTGTGCAGCGAAGTATTTATTCCTCATGAACATTTCCACGTTACACCCACAAACCTAAACATATTTTACAGTGATTTTATGTGATATACATTATGAACACTAAGTAGGAAGCATTTATGAAGTGTAATGGAAATGATACATGGTTTTCTAAATTTAAAAAAAAATATATAAACCTGTAAATTGTGATGTGCATTTGTATTCAGCCCTTCTGAGTCAATATTTTGTAGGCCCACCTTTCACAGCATTTGCTACAGCAATTATTCTGGGATATATCCCTACCAGCTTTGCACATCTAGAGGCTGACATTTTTAGCAATAATGCAGGTCCATATTCCTACAGTTGTGCTCAAAAGTTTACATACCCCGGTAGATTTTTTGCTTTCTTGGCCTTTTTTCAGAGAATATGAATGATAACACAAAAACATTTTTTCTACTCATGGTTAGTGGTTGGGTGAAGTCATTTATTGTCAAACTACTGTGTTTTATCTTTTTAAATCATAATGACAACCAAAAACATCCAAATAACCCTGATTAAAAGTTCACATACCCCAGTTCTTAATACTGTGTATTGTCCCCTCTAACATCAATGACAGCATGAAGCCTTTTGTGGTAGTTTTTGATGAGGCTCTTTATTTTCTCAGATGGTAAAGCTGCCCATTCCTCTTGGCAAAATTCCTGCAGTTCTCGTAAATTCCTGGGCTTTCTTGCATAAACTACATGCCTGAGTTCTCCCTACAGTGGCTCAATGATATTGAGGTCAGGAGACTGAGATGGCCACTGCAGAATCTTGACTTTGTTCTGCTGTAGCCAATGACAGGTCAACTTGGCCTCATGTTTTGGATCATTGTCATGTTGGAACATGTAAGTACGTCCCATGCGCAACTTCCGGGCTGATGAGTGCAAATTTGTCTCCAGTATTTGCTGATAATGTGCTGCATTCATCTTTCCTTCAACTTTGACCAAGTTTCCTGTGTCTTCGTAGGTCACACATCCCCACATCATCAACGAACCACCTCTGTGCTTTACAGTAGGAATGGTGTTCCTTTCATCATAGGCCTTGTTGACACCTCTCCAAATGTAACATTTATGGTTGTGGCCAAAAAGTTTGATTTTGGTCTCATCACTCCAAATTACCTTATTCCAGAAGTTTGTAAGTTTGTCTTTATGCTGTTTGACATATTGTAGGTGAGATACTTTGAGGCATTTGCGCAGTAATGGCTTTCTTTTGGCGACTCGACCATGCAGCACATGTTTCTTCAAGTGCCTCCTTATTGTGCATCTTGAAACAGCCACACCGCTAGTTTTCAGTGAGTCCTGTATTTCAGCTGATGTTATCTGTGGGTTTTTGTTTGCATCCTGAACAATTTTCCTGGCCGTTGTGGTCGACATTTTTGTTGGTCTACTTGATCGTGGTTTGGTTTTTACAGAGCCCCTGATTTTCTATTTGGTAATCACATTTTGAACACTGACTGGCATTATCAATTCCTTGGATATCTTTTTGCATCCCTTTCCTGTTTTATACAGTTCAACTATCTTTTCCCGTAGATCCATTGACAACTGTTTTGCTTTCGCCATGACTTTGAAATTAAGAAACGTCAGTGACTGGATGAAGGATGCAAGAGTTTGTCTGGATCCCAGAAACTCACTTAGCTTTTCTGCACACACACTGATTACAAGCAAACAGGTCACAGGCGAGGATGTTATCTTCATTAGCCATTCAAACTTATTTGTGTAAACGTCTGTGCATTATATCAGGCCAAAATCACCAGGATATGGGCACTTTTGATCTGGGTCATTTGGATGTTTTTGGTTGTAATTATGATTTAAAAAGAGAAAGCCTAGTAGTTTGACATTAAATGGCTGCACCCAACCACGAACCATGAGTGCAAAAAAGGTTTTGTGTTATCATTCATATTCTCTGAAAAAAAGGCAGCTAAAGCAAAAAATCTGTATGTAATCTTTTGAGTTCAACTCTACATTCAATATTTGCATACCTTAGCATTTAAGAGTGCAGATGTTTATTTGTTATAGTATATTTCATGATCAGCATGCGCCCATTCACACTTGTGTAGCACCTGCTGATTCTTATGAGGAACAGAAAACTACATGTCGCAAAACACCTTGCTCCTGGCATCACTCTGGGGGAGGAGCCAGAGCTGACAACTGGAGGGATGGGATGAATGAGGAGGAAAAGAAGGGAAGAGAGGATGGAACTGATGTGTGTGAGGGTTTTCAGCCATGTTGGAGCAGTGATTAGAAGCTGCTATTTGAATCTCCTGCTCTGAGTAAAGAGAGACTGAGTTCTACAGCTGCAAGACAAACTTCAGATAGGAGCTGTCCCCCTCCATGTTCCCAATGAAAAGAAGGATTTTGCCTACTGTTCCCTTCCCTTACAAACCACTGAATCCAAAAGCTGCAGACTGGGACTGGAAAGCAAAGATCTGCAAAAAGAAGTGAGTAGCATTGCTGGGAACTGTAGTTCTATTGCTGGAGAAAGGTACTGCAGTTATCTATAAAGGAGCATTGCTGGGACCTTTAGTTCTATTGCTGGAGAAGTGTGCTGAAGTTATTTATAAGAGTGTGCATGGGACTTGTAGTTCTACCATTTGAGAAGTGTGCTGAAGCTAATTACAAGACCGTGCTAAAGAGACTTCTGATTGCACTAATTAGGAGTTTGTATAGGACCAGCCCTGGAGGGAATATTCCTTTCATTACCTTACGTGCACCACTGTACAGCCACCACGCCAACATCCGCGTTAAAGTTAGTGACCTCATTCAGGTCTATCGCAAAATGCCTCTTCTGCTCCTGTGTAATACTGCATAACATGACCGGTTACTGTTACTTGTTATTCCCCCTGCAATTACAACTTCTCATCCTCCTGTAAATAAACCTGTTAAGATTTCTAACCTCATCTTTTGCTCAAAACATACGAAAATATAAAAAACGGATACAACGCGTTTCAGCGGGGACAGCCGCCTTCCTCAAGTATTGGAGGAGGAGGTATATAGGAAGGCGGGTGTCCCCGCTGAAACGTGTTGTATCCGTTTTTTATATTTTCGTATGTTTTGAGCAATAAATTTTATTTGTGGACAAGAAGTTCTTAAAATCATTACGCGGGGAGTGGGTCTGCATAGAATTGGATTATCTCCTATTGAACCTTTATGCCTGTGGGAATCCGTGGCAGGACACAACACAAGATCAATTCAAGGCAAGCAGCAGACCTGGATAAATATCCGAAGCGTGAGGAGGCTTTGGAAAAATCATATGTTTGAAGTTTTATGGCAAGAGGTGAGTGCATAAAACTTCATTAAAAGGGCACCAGAGAGTTATATTGGTAACGCGCTTAGATTGGCACTGCATGTTTGTTATTTATATATACCCTACAGGGAATCACCTAACCTCATCTTTTGTGAGTGTGTACGGCGCGCTGACAGGGGTTTCTATCCCTAGCAGAAGACAAAGACCCTTCTGCATTCCTCTAGAGCTCCTAGCAAGATTTGGGTGGAGGCACTGCACCATATCAAAGTGAGAACTACTGAACACCCTGCCCACAGCAGCGGATTAAAGAGGTGTTACAGTGGAGGCACTGCTGAGATCAAGACAGGTATCGCTAATATGGAGGCTTTAACCTAGGCACAAGTGCCAATGTGGTGTGGGGAAAGATGTGTACTTGAAGAACACAGTTTCGCAGTATGTAGTGCACTCTCCAAGTTAACTGATGAAGAAGTTCTGTAGGTTGTGAGCCAAGTTCATGGAGTTTTCCATCCCAGAGTGGTGGACAGAAGGTGTGATGAAGTGAGTCCGGTATCAGCAGCTCTAATCACTACTGAGGGGACACTAGAAAAAGGGTACTTGCCATCCGTCACAGCTGTGCTATTAAAGCATGGGCCGCACTGGAAGATCACCTGGTCCTCGAGGCCCGAAGGAGGGACATCATTTCATGACACAAGTACACAACATAAGAGGTCTAGCCAATGTTTACCTCCTACGCGTGACAAACCTTATGAAACTGCCAATATGGTTGATGTGGTGGTGGCAGCTATGGAGAATTGAGTCACCCAGCTTACAAAATTGCAGCCTGAAGGGGTCTGCTGTCATCTGAGAATCTTCACGGGTGTCACTCCCATCCCAGCTGGTGAAGGGTATGACACGTGGAGGGATGTTGCTCTGCAGAATCTAGAAGAATGTTAGTGAACTGATGCTGTGAAAAAGCAGAGAATTATGAAGAGTCTGAAGGGTCCTGCTATGAAAGTGGTGCAATCTTCATGGAGAAGTCATTCAGAGACAACTTCTAAATATTATATGTCTGCCCTTAAAGATGCTTTTGGGTCCCCAGAAGATGCCACAGATCTCCTAAAGAACAGATTCCCCGTTCTTTCCATCAGGTGCTTAAGAAAGTGCGACGAGAGGCAGCTCTTCTAGCCACCAGAAAATAAGTGACCCAGTGAGTGGCTGCTGTCCCTGTGCATTTTGAGCCAAGCCATCAAGTGGGAGAATTCCTGAAGATCATTGAGAAGCAAGGAGAACAAATTGCCCAACTTCAAACTGCCCAGGCTCTGAAGGTGGAGCAGCTAAAGCAGATTGTTGAGACAGCTTTCAAAAGCCAAAGACAGCCTCTGCAATCGGAAAGTGATAACCACAGTCAGGTGGAAGATACAAAGTCAGAAGAGTGTTTTGTCTGTGGAAGCACCCATCACATGGATCGCCAGTGTCTGAAGAGGTGGAATTTGAAGAGATATCGGGACCCCCCCCCCATCAAAATCAGAGGTGAGGTGTATTCTATGGCTCCATCTAATCCTGCCCAGTCAGGGAGATTTCCTAAAGGTCTCGTAGGACCAGCACCACATGTACCAGCCTGTATCAATGGGCTGCCTTTCACTGTATTGCTGGATAGTGGTTTGCAAGTGTCTATCATCTTTGTGAAGTGGTACAGAAAATACTTGTCAAGTGTGCCCCTGCAACCCCTATCTGGACTTGTAGTATGGGGATTAAATGAAAACAGTTACCGGTATAAAGGATACATCTCTGTCACACTACAGTTCATGGAGACAAAAGCTGGGGGTCAATGAGGGGGTCCCTGTGGTACACACTTGTCCAGATGGGGCAAGTTACTGAGGTTCTAGAGTAGTACACCCCCATCTGAACCACGTATGGCTCTATTTCCTCTCTACAGCTTTGTGGCCCGTAAATGATTTGAATGTAACTGGTTCTGGTGTTAGTCACAAAATTTTCTTCAAGGTGGTTAGTCCTCATTATATGTTGGGGAGCCTACAGCAACTCACCAGGGGGAGAGTAGCACCTGCTGATTATTATGGGGAACTGAAAACAATAAGTCCCAAGACGCCTTGCTCCTGGCATCACTCTGCGGGAGGAGCAGGAGCAGAAAACTGGAGGGATGGGATGAATGAGCAGGCAAAGAAGGGAGGAGGGTATGGTACTGATGTGTGTTAGAGTTTTCAGACATGTTGGAGCAGTGATTAGAAGCTGCTATCTGAATCTCCTGCTCTGAGTAAAGAGAGACTGAGTTCTACAGCTGCAAGACAAACTGCAGATAGAGCTGTTCCCCTCCAGGTTTCCCACTGAAAAGAAGGATTTTGCCTGCTGTTTCCTTCCTTTCCAAACCACTGAATAGAGAAGCTGCAGACTGGGACTGGAAAGCAAAGATCTGCAAAAAGAAGTGAGTAGCATTGCTGGGAACTGTAGTTCTATTGCTGGAGAAAGGTACTGCATTTATCTATAATGGAGCATTGCTGGGACCTGTAGTTCTATTGCTGGAGAAGTTTGCTGAAGTTTTTTATAAGAGTGTGCATGGGACTTGTAGTTCTAGCATTTGAGAAGTATGCTGAAGCTAATTACAAGACCGTGCTAAAGGGACTTCTGATTGCACTAACTAGGAGTTCGTATACGACCAACCCTGGAGGGAATATTGCTCTCATTACCTTACGTGCACCACTGTACAGCCACCACACCAACATCCACGGCAACTGGGGCCCAAACTCAGGACTGTGTCATTTGCCAGGCTGCAGCCATTTGTGGGTTAATTGTAATTAGTTAGGAGTGTGTGTGTCCTAAGATAAAGAGGAAGCATCACCTCATTCAGATCTATTGCAAAACTCCTCTTGTGCTCCTGTGTAATACTGCATAACATTACCTGTATACTGTTACTTGCTATCCCCCCTGCAATTACCACTTCTCATCCTCCTGTAAATAAACTTGTTAAGATTATGGCTCTCTGAGCCCGTAGAAGCGGAAGTCTCCCCGAAACGGCTGCCGTCGCCTCCAGCCTCTCCCTCCCATAAGCACTTTTCCCTGTAACATGCAACTACAATGAATAAAGTCGGAGTTATCTAAGAAGCACGAGTGCCGCTCATCTATCTGGACATTCGCTTGATCTCATGCTGAGTAGCTGAGCAACGTGCCTCTATCCTCACCTCATGGTTCCAGGTGGAACGAAAGGTTAGTGCCCGGTTTTTCATGCTCTCTCGATAAACCTGTTAAGATTTCTAACCTCATCTTTTGTGAGTGTGTACAGAGCGTGGACAGGGGTTTCTCAAGTCGACCCCTAGCAGAAGACAAAGACCCTTCTGCATTCCTCTAGAGCTCCTAGCAAGATTTTGGTGGAGGAACTGCACCATATTAAGGTGAGAACTACCGAACACCATGCGCACGGCAGCTGATTAAAGGGGTGTTACACTTGCTTGTTAGGAAATGCCGTGAGGTTTCTTATTTAGACTATGAAGTCATGCCTTCTGACTGTGCACTTCTCCCCATCAGCTTTTCTAATCAGCTGTTGAGAATTCAAAGACTTACTAAACTTGATCTCAGGGGTGCATATAACCATATCAGAGAAGCAGATAAGTGAAAGACAGTATTAAACACACCTGAAGGCTACTATAAGTATCTTTTTTTTAATGCTCCTTGGTCTTCATAACACCTTAGCAGTTCTTCAAAATTTTGTTAGTGTCATATTCAGAGATGTAAGTCTCCAAAGACTCAGAGAAAATTCGTTACTGACTAAACTTGAAAAATGTATTTTCCAGGCCCAAGAGGTTAACTTCCTGGGGTATATTTTGCCCTTTAAAGGATGAACCCTTCTAAGGTCAAAGTTATTAAGGACAGGGTGCAATCCAATCCTCTGAAGGTTGCTCTTTTCTGGTTTGCCAGTTATCATCATACATTTATTAAAAAAAGATAGTAAAACAATTGACTCAGTTGACTAAGAAGGGGGCTGATGTTGTTATTTTGAAATCTGAGCCAATCAAGGCTTTCTTCCAGTTAAAGGAATGATTTTCATCTGACCCAGTATTTGTCCAACCTGACTTAGAACATTCTTTTGTGGTAGAGGTAGTTGTCTCTGAGTCAGAAGTTGTAGTGGTGTTGTCACATCGTGTCTTGACTCTTCTGCATTTAGGTGCCTTGTTTTCACAAAAATTTTCTTCTACTGCAAGGAATCATGAAGTTGGCAATCGTGAACTATTGTCTATCAAGTGGTCTTTTGAGGAATAGCTCCACTTCCTCAAAGGAGCCAATCATAGAGTTACTTTTATTACAGACCACAAAAACCTTATGCATCTCAAATTATCCAAATGACTAAGGCTAGGGTCACACCTGCTTGTGCCATACATTCAGGGGCTTGTGTCTGGCACTTATAAATTTTCAACCTTAGTGCAGTGTTACCAGATAGGTAGTACTGCGTTAACGCTGTTTATGCATTTCTATGGCAGACAGGAGCTGAGCGCAATGCAAGCACTGGCTTCCCACTGCCGGAGATTCAAATCTCGCTCTTTTTCCAAGTGCATCAAATGACGCGGGGCCCTGCCAGACACTAAGCGCTGCTCTGGCCAGAAACTAAGTTTCTGATGGATTGGCCAGGCTCAGGGCAGATACAAGTCTAACCCTAGCCTAAACCCTAGCCCTTATTTTTCTCTAAGTTTGGTTTTGTAGTGAACTTTACACCTGGTATCAAACTAACACTAATGCTCTGTTCCGTAGTATCTGTTCATCCCAAATTCAGGACTCTGAACCTATTCCTATACTAGATAAGAGTACAATTGCATCTCCCTGGACCTATTGGAAGAGATCTGTAAATCTAAAGAGTTACCCCTTGAGCCCAAAAATTATTTGTCCCCTCCCCTAGCTTCCTCTTCAAGTTCTATAGAAATCCCATGAATCACTACCCCCAGGATTAATAATACCTTCCATTTGACAACAATGGATTTTTGGTGGTTTACCATAGTTAGGGATTACAAGGGCAGTGCTAGTATGGTTCAGTCAAAATGTAGGACAGCTTAGACTTGTGTTTATTTATACTGTAATTACAATGAGACTTGTGCCTATTTATTCTGTAATTACAATTTGTTCTCTGCTGGAGCCAGGGGCAAGTTTCCTTCCAATTTAAGTCCCCAGCAGTCAGTATCTGGCTGCTACTTATAGTCTAGTTTGTCTGGTTTTCAGGGACCTTCAGTATTGTTAGTTTATTTTCTGTTTTGACCTAGGCCTGTTTTCTATCTACAATGTTTAGTTCATATAGAAAAGTGTAGAAATAAGAAGCACAGTGCCCTATAGACTGGCTGTGATCGGCTGTATAGTGGCCTACAGAGAGGCTGTATTCATACACTGCCAACCATTCTTATAGGGAAACCAAGTGTAACCTCCTCCTTCTGCCACTTTCTTATAGCAAGCACTGTAGGTCTTAGCACCTGGAAAACTTCTGACATGTCACTATAATATGGCAGCCATATCGAGGACCTGAAATATGCACCTTCATTCCATAATCCATAAAAGAAAGGTAATAAATTGGGGATACAGCTGAAAGCAGAAGTTTACATACGGTATATAAAAAGACACATATGCATGTTTTTCTCACTATCTGACATAAAATAAGAACAAACCTTTCCCATTTTAGGTCTATTAGGATTACTTTATTAATATTTTCCAAATGCCAGAATAATGAGAGAGAATGTTTTAAGGCATTTTTATTAATTTCAGCCCATATTGATACAGTACTCATTTCACTGTGGATAACGACACAATCTTACCAGCTTCTGCCATCATCTTCATAAGGTCTTTTGCTTTAGTTCGTGAGTTGATATGCACATGTTGGACCAAAGCACATTCATATCTTGGACACAGAGCAAATCTCTATTCTGAGCAGTATGATGGCTGGACATTCCCATCTTGTTTAGACTTGTGTATAATTGTTTGTACAGATGAACGAGGCACCTTCAGGTTATTGCACCCAAGGATGAACCAGACTTGTGCCAGTCCACAGTTCTCTTCCTGACATCTTGGCTGATTTCTTTAGAATTTCCCATGATGCTACACAAATCAGCAGTGTATTTCAAGTGTGCAATAAAACACATCCACAGGTGTGTCTCTAATTAACTCAGATGTTGCCAATCAACCTATCGGAAGCTTCTAAACACATGACATCATCATACAGGCTGTCCCAAATTGTTTAAAAGAATAATAATCTTAGAGTATGTAAACTTGTGACTTTGCAGAAAGTAATTAAAATGCCTTAAAACATTCTCTCTCTCATTATTCTGGCATTTGTGAAATATAAATAATTATGGTAATCCTAATTGACCTAAAATGGGAAAGGTTTATTCTGATTTCATGTCGGATAGTGAGAAAACATACATATGTGTCTTGTCATATAGGGTATGTAAACTTCTGGTTTTAACCATAACTTTTTGGATAAGAACTTGTACACATTCTTCAAAGTAATGTTTCCTCATAGAAAAAACTTGAATAAAAAGCTCACTATAGGCGAAACACAAAACAAACTGGGGAATCCTACTACAACATGACTGTGGATTGATGTAAATGACATAAGTCACAGGTCTGGTGATTTACAGAAGATAAAAATCAGAAAAAATACTTACTAAATTCCTAGGCATGTGGTGCCAGTCAGTGTTAGCAGAGCCCCAAATGCCACAACTAAAATAGAGCGGGGATCACTAGTCGTCACCTGCAACAAATCCATTTGCTGGCATCTATTGCCAACATAGCCGTTGAAACATCTAATAAAATAAATAAATAGAGCAGGATCCAAAAATAAGTTAGGATTAATATTAAATTTAAATCTAACTTGCTATTAAAGTCTGCTTAAAAGTGTTCTCTGGTTTCCATACACCATTGCCCCAGGTTAGCTCAGTGATTAGCTGTACTGATGTCAACCTGCCGACAAATTGGAGGGGTGGAAGTACAGTTTATTTTTTACACTGAATTGTGCCAGTTACTAATAACCCTTTAATAATGTCAACATAGCTTTATGAGTACATTTTTCTTTTCAGCATGTGTTTTCCTCATTGATACATTACTGGTGCACATTTTTGATAATTTTTTTTATACAGTTTTTTTGAGGAACGTTGAACATTAAAGAATAGCAAATCGGGTATTCGTTTATTTGCTTTTTATAGCACTCAAAAGTTGAACAAATAGCATAATCAGTTGTAATAGTTTAAGTTGTTACCAACGTGGTGATACCCAAAAGATTCTGATTTTTGTTTATTTTTTCAATTTATGACAGTTTTCTCGCAAACATCACATAGGCCCCAATTCATCAAGGCTGACATCTTATATGCCAATCTTGATGAAGTGGGAGCTGGAGTAAGTTGCATAAAATGTATTAAGGGTATGTGTCTCTTATGAATTTGGTGCATATCACTGTCGTGCGTGATGTAGACGTTTTACTTCAGTCAAGGGCTGGCATACATTTATATTGTAATTTGCGCCGGTATTTTGGAGTAAATGATCAAAAATCTGTTGTCCATGTTTAGCCACATCCCTTTACACCTGAGCTCACCGAAGAATGAAGCTAGATTGACATAAAAATGGCAAAAGTCTCAGAAACTTGCACAACTATAAGTAATCACTGCCAGAAAACTGGCGGAAACTGCTTGATGAATCGAGGAATAGTATAATAATAATTTTTTAATTTATATACGCTATTAATTACATAGTAGGGTGGACAAAAGTCTTCACAATTTGGCATGACAAGAAATCAAACAAAACCTACATAGTGAGTGAATAAAACAGCATAAAGTCAATACATTTATTAACATTAAGTATCAAAAATGTTCACAAACCTTAACCAAGTCAACTTTTGCATAATTATTGATTTTGCAATGAGAAAAGGTAGTGATAGTTCTTTTTGCTTGCAATTCTATTTTTTAAATAAACATTTTTTTAATTTAATTTAGTAAAAGACTTGAAGATTTGATACTGTGTTGCTCATTTATTGCAACTATATAACTTCTGAAGTGTATTGTATGTTTATGTATTATTTACTGTCAATACGGTACTGACAAGCAGGACCCAATAGATCTATGAACAAAGCATATATGGGGGCTATATTAGGCCTTAGATTCAATGCTAAGCCATAAGCACCCTGCAACTGAATAACAAGGGTACAAACTAGAGTGATGAAAGAAGCTCTCTCATCTAACTGATTGGACACATCATCAAAGGGGTGTCAGCTTCAAAATACAGAAAGCCCTCTAGTGGATAGCAAGGCTACAGCTCCTGTATGTACAGCATCAGGGAATATAACCATAACCTACAAATATGGGAAGGGGCTGTCTGTGTGTTGTGACATCAATGAGTATCACATCCACTGTATGTGTTATTCGTATTCAGAAATATAACTGTGTGCATTATTCCCGTCCAATGACATTACTGTGTGTTTTCGAAGAGCATAACTCAATGGGGGGCAGAACCTGTAAACACTGAATTTATACCGTATCACCTTTCATATATACTTACATGCAAGAGGCTGTCCATTCTGATACCAAAAACCGGCATGTGCCATGGAAACAAAAATGAGTGTATTTATCCGGACAATCAGCAAATAAAATCTCAGATGATACAGTTGCCACGAAGATAGCTGTAACATTTAAAAATCACTTTACAAATTTTAATACAATTTAATGTCCTAAAATATAAGCTTATTTTACAGCAGTTTAATATTTGGCCAGGTTATATTTCTGCATTGCCTACTATGTAACGGAAGCTGTGGGGATTAAAGTGAACCAAGCAGCAGGATTTAGGGTTATAAAGTGAAGCCAGTCTCTTACAGGCACTGGGGTAATGAGTGTAATCATACCTTTACTATCAATGATTCAAGGTTTGGTTGCAGAGAAAACTGTTATAAAAGTTATTGTAAAGAGGGGAGGAGATGAACGAAGTGTGCAGCAGTGGGGTTGGGTTATTTTTATTACTCCCCTGTATGCTCTAAGCCAAACCTTCCCTACCTCCCTCCGTCCATCCACCCCCCCTCCTTTTCTCCTTCTTTCCTGTCACTCTTTACCAGACACGGATAATTGTAGATCCAGTCAGGAGTCTTTACCAGGCCACAGGACATTTGTCTCAGCAGTCCTAAAATTTATCTGAACAACACTAGCCCTGGGCCTTGCTATCTCTAACAATGGTAAACCATCAAAATCCCTGGTTATCAAGTGGATGGTATTATTAATTCCTGTGCCGTCGTGTTAGAATTGATTATGGGATTTCTATACAATATGATAAGATTGATAGCACAGTCATAAGGACATGGGGGAGGTATGACCTCTGCTTCTTTTACCAAGAAAACATATCCAAAGTCCTTCAGGTGCCCCAACTGACCAGCCAGACTAGCAATAAAACCTTAATAGATCTAAGACATTTTTCATGACAATAAAGACCCTATTTGACAATGTCACTCAGACTTCAATCAGTGACAGGATTATATGCACACAGCCATGAGATTCCCAACACTAACCCCGCTGGTAAATATTCAACACATAAAGGGAGACAGACTCAATATGGGTGTTCCCACTCTGAGTATACATTCAACTATTACTAGCTGGACAAGGTTCTGGGGCAACAGTGTCCTTTCAATGAAAATGATTGAATAGGTCCTTCCAGCCTAACACTCACTAATTCATATTTTGTAACCAGTTCAGAATCAATTAAATTAGCTGCAGACTCAGAGTCAATAATATCAAATGTTCACGGAGATTGATTCAGAAAAAGTAGTTCCACATTCAACAATACTTTATTTGAGGAGTAAAAGGGTACCTGAAAGTCTGCATGACCTTCTCGATAATCACTCTGACTTAGACATTTCCAGACAGCTTGTTTGCTGAGGATGGTGCTAAACAGACCTTTAGAAAATTTCCATCAAGACCATAATAGAAGCAGAGTCCAAGTTCGCAATGACGTCTCCTCTCAATGGCCCTTGATCTGGCTGCTCCAACCTCAATAGACTCCATTTCAGGTAAGCGGACAGGGCCAGGGGGACAGAATAGAACCTACTGTCGAACATCGGGTCTCTCCCGAATCCTACAATGCATGCGGATAACCTAAATCATGGCCTCCCCTATGAACAAGGTGTAACCAGCAAAACCAGAGCATCCTTCAATCCTTCAGAGTATCCGATAGGTCCTCTGGAACTGACACCTGATGGCTGCATCATTTCACAGGACTTTAGAAGACCATAGTCAAACCTGAGGACTATACTCTTCCGCGGTGCGGGCCCTTGTGTCAGGTTCATAATTCATGCCTCTGCCACCTGGACCTTGTCAGGTTCATAACAGATCAACCTTAATGTATCAAAAAAGACATCCACAGAGGACCATTCTGGAACAAGTGGGGACAGCAACAATACCCAAGTCTGAGGACTTGGACATGATTATCCCCACCCACTGGGACTCAATCCCTGAAGACCAGAGACGCAAGGTAAAAAATTGTGTATAGCACTCTCTGAAAATGCTAAACTGGTCTTTCTCCCCTAAGAATTTATCAGAAAGTTCCACTACTGGTTCTTGGGAGCTCAATATAACTCCAGAGGGTTCAGAAGTCATGCCTACAGTGGTAAGTGGGGAACTCTGAAAGTTGCCATTGCATCTGAGTCTGTAAACATTCTAATTTTTGATGTTCCAAGGCTAGATCATGGACCAACTGGGAAAAAAAAATCTGGCCAGTCATATTGTCATGCTACTCACTACTAATAGCTACTGTGTGACACAGTCACTACTTCCAGATAATATAGACAGCAGGGAAATCAATTAATCCAGGGTCAGGTTCCATGAGAGCTATTAGTATTTAGGGAGTAGACAGAGATGTAGTTTCGCAATGGTTCAAGGTCAGATTTCCAAGAAAGCATTAAAAGGATTTAGGGAGTCAACTGAGGTGTATTCAGGTCAAGGTCCAGGGGTCAAAATACAAGGAGATCACAAATACAGGGAGGAGACAAAATGGAAATCAAGCAACAGTCCAGGGTCAGATAACAAAGATCATAACAATATAGACACAGGAGTGCAGGCCATTCACCACTTCAAATAGAATGTGAGACTGGCAGAGTTGTATGAGAGGTTGCTCAGAAAAGTAGCAGACCAATCACAGAGAAGATGGAACACTTGAGCAACTGAGCACCTTCCAAAACCAGAATGAAGTTTAAGCAGGAATGGTTTCCATGGTCCGCGCTGCTGCTTTAATCAATGTACTCCACAAGGGTTGTTTGATTGATTAAAGCAGCAGCGCGGACCGTGGAAACCATTCCTGTTTAAACTCCTGTTTTTCCCGCGGTTTTGGCATGACGGTGGAGGTTCTGCGGCAGCTGCTAAAGCGCTCAAACTGGTTGTGGGTGTCACAACCTGAAAAGGTGTTTGGACCCCTTTATGACCTACATACAAACAAAAGTGTCTTTTTGATAAGGCACAATCTGCGCCTCTTGTGTCTCCTTTTATCTGTAGTTAAAACCAGAATGAAAGCCTGCACTGTCAATCGACTATTTACAGCTCAGTGTCGAGCCCAGGCTTTGGGGCAGTCGGGTATCAAGCCTCGAAGGGCCACGGCATGGCGGCCGCGCCTGATCCTGTGTCCTGGGCCTATCTTTGAAAAGGGGGTTTATTTACAGGGGATTATATACAAGTTTGTCATGACGCCACCTGTAGTCTCTGGTGATGGGCCACCAGCGCCACCGCAGTCCGCCGGAGGTAGATGGTATTGCGGCTAGTGTGGTAAAGTCCTCTACAGGTAGGGCTGGACCTCTGGGGCAGGGTTCCTGTATGGGAAACAAGTTCATTGGAAGGAATACAGGCAGAGGCAAAAGTCACTTTTCCTCCGGGTACTTTACTGGTCACTTGCATGCATACAGAGTTACAGTTCAGCACTCCTGATGGTATGAGGACAGGTAACTTATCGGGTGGCTGCAGGCGGATCCCAGGTGGTATAGTGGAACCCTTGGTGTGCCTTCCTTCTCTAACCCTGTCTGTTCCTTCCTGCTTCCCAGTTTTTTGTATGAAACCTGGCGACTTGTAATAGTCCTGCCCGCCTCGCTTCTCTCACCTTCACGGCCGTCGGGTAACCTTCTGATGGCCGACCGCTCCTTTCCCTGGCAGTGCCTGGTAACCTCTTTTTGGTCTGTTCTGGTGCCTGGGAGAATTAAAGACTCCACAGGACTCCGGATTCTCTGTGGTCCTAAAGTATGCCACAGGTGCAGGCTCCGGTGCCCGGTAAGCCGTCTGGGATAAACTCCCTCGAGTTCCTCACTCCTATTAGGTTGTCTGCTCTTGGGATCTTTCCTCAAACCCTTTCTTCTTCTTCCATTTCTCCTTCAACTAACTCACGAACCACAGACAAAAGACAGAAGATCAAAAGACCTCCTTGTTCCCCCTAGAGGTGGTTTTATTCCCTCCCGGGTAACCTCCCACCATCTATTCTAGTGTGGGAGTGCTGTTGTGGGTCCCACCCACCATCCTAGGGTCCACCTAGGGTCCATCCTAGGGTCCTCACACAGCCTTCCATGCATTATAATAGACTTACACAGAGTATAAAGGCCTCCACACTTCTTCATACTATATCATGGCCCCCCTAGCCTTACAAGCAGTATAATCGCCCCCACACAAACTTTCACACTGAACAATCACTTGAATAAAGTCTAATGGCCATCAAATAGCCCTCTATAAAGTATAAAGACTCCTTCATAGTGCTCCAAATATTATAATGGCCCCTACATAGCCTTCAATATAGTATAATGGGCTGAACATAGCCCTTGTTATAGTATTATGCACCCCCATAGTTCTTCATATAGTTTAATAGGCGTCACATAGTCCTCCATTTGGTATTGTGCACCCTCAAAGTCCTCCATATTGTATAATGAACCCACATTGTCTTTCATAGAATCATAGAATGTTAGAGATGGAAGAGGCATCGTGTGCAACCCCCTGCTCAATGTAGGATTCACTAAACCATTTCAGACATATGTTTGTCCAGCCTCTGTTTGAAGTCTTCTATTGAAGGGGAATTCACCACATCTTGTGACAGCCTTTTCCAATTATTGATCACTCTTAGGCTACTTTCACACTACGATTTTTGTAAAATCCGATGCTGTCCGATATAAATCGGACAGCATCGGATTCTTCTAATGCCTGGAATCGGGTGCCAAATAGGCATCCGATTCCGACAGAAAATAGGATGCCCGCCCTCCTGTCAGATCGCTCCCTGAGAGCTGTCAGTCTCTCCCCCGGTCCTCTTCTTTATCCCCTGTGTCTCCCCTCTTGGCCCCGTCCTTTCCTCTTATCCCCTGTGTCTCCCCTCTTGGCCCCCGGTCCTGTGTCTCACCTCTTGGCCCCCGGTCCTCTCATCCCCTGTGTCTCCCCTCTTGGCCCCCGGTCCTGTGTCTCCCCTCTTGGCCCCCGGTGCTGTGTCTCACCTCTTGGCCCCCGGTCCTCTCATCCCCTGTGTCTCCCCTCTTGGCCCCGGTCCTGTGTCTCCCCTCTTGGCCCCCGGTGCTGTGTCTCACCTCTTGGCCCCCGGTCCTCTCATCCCCTGTGTCTCCCCTCTTGGCCCCCGGTCCTGTGTCTCCCCTCTTGGCCCCCGGTGCTGTGTCTCACCTCTTGGCCCCCGGTCCTCTCATCCCCTGTGTCTCCCTCTTGGCCCCCGTCCTCCTATGCGTCCTCCTCCTCTCCTCTTGTCCTCCTCCTCTTGTCCTCTCCTCTTGTCCTCCTCCTCTTGTCCTCCCCTCTCCTTCTCTCCTTTCTCACCTGTCCACGACTCCTGCACAGTCCCGCGCGTCTCCGGTGCCTTGCTGTTCTGTCTTCAGTGCTGCCAGGACCTCTCGTGATGTCACAATCACATGACTGCCGGCTATTGGTTCCTGGCAGTCATGTGATTGTGACATCACGGCAGGTCTTATCAGCACAGACGGCAAGATACCTGGAGACACCGGAGACGCCGGGAGACGACGTGGGCCTCGTGGACAGGTGAGCATAGTTTTTTTTTTTTTTATTAACCCCTTAATTTACTTTTAGGAGCTATTTTAGTGTACTGAGCATGCTCAGTACACTAAAATCGGTCCGAGGAGACATCACATGTTTTCTCGGACCCTGCTCCATAGGGCCCCATGCTAAATTGATCGGGTCGGATCGGATGTGCACTAAATGCCATCCGATCTGGTCCGATCCGAATCTGTCAGATTTTATTTCGGTGCAAAAATCGGAGCAAGCTCCGATTTTTGCACCGATAAAAAAATCGGACAGATTCGGATCGGACCAAATCGGATGGCATTTAGTGCACATCCGATTCGGTCCGATGCCCATAGGCCTGCATGGGGTCCGAAAATCGGTCCGATGCTGTCCGATTTTTATCGGACAGCATCGGAACTGAAAAAATCGTTATGTGAAAGCAGCCTTACTGTCAAAAAGGCTTTTCTAATAACTAATCTGTGTCTTCTCCCTTTCAGTTTCATCCCATTGCTTGTTGTGTTTCCATGTGCAAATGAGAATAAAGCTGATCTCTCTACACTGTGACATCCCTTTAGATATTTGTAGATGGTTGTCGGGCCCACTGGGACGGGGGTACTCGATACCGGACCGGACCGGTCTGCTGCTGGGGAAGTCACGGGTGGTCCTGGTCCGGACCGTGTCCCGGGCTCGGCAATAAAAGGAAATATTTACAGGGGATGTCAGTCGTGACACCACCCACTTGATGCGGCCAGTGATGGGGGCCGCCGCTGCTGCAGAACCTCCGGGGATGTTGTAATGGCAGCTTAGGTGGTAGTTCCAGTGGGTAGAACTGTGTTCCCGGGGCAGTAAGGGTTAAGTCTATTGTGGACTGTTCAGTACACTTACTTTGCAGACGCTGCAGGGATCTCTCCTCTTTGCTGGTGCTGACAGGCTGTATCCTGTATGGAGAGAATCACTTTCATGCAGAAACACAAGGGAAGCAGTTCCAGGGTTTTCCGTATTTACTCTCAACTCTTCAAGTCTCTTTACAGCACAGTTACAGTTCTTACAAAGTTCAAGTACAGTTCTTAACACACGGGCACATTCTCCCTCTCCAGGTTCCCTTTGCTCTGCAGCCAGGCCTCTGTCTGTGACCCTCACACAGTCTTTGTGTCCTTTCCGGCTATTACGGTCTCCGTCTCCACGGGTGTGTGTGTGAAACGCTGGACTTCCTTTGGGTAGGGATCTCAATCTGGAACTAAGACCCCCCGTCGTATTGTTTGGGGATGCCGGGTAAACTACGGTCCCCTTTAGAGCCGACACTCTACTTCAGCCCAGCCTCCAGCAGTCCTCCAGCACGAGGCTCTACCAGGCTCCTTTCTCTCTGTGTCTCTTGGTATATACTCTGCAGTCAGTTGCTTTAGCTGTAGTTCTAGGGCCCGGGTATCACCGTCCCTCTCTGCTCTCTCACACTCCTGGGGATCTAGCTCTGGATGGGCTTTCTCTCTCCTCTGGCTCACACTGGCTCGGTACAGATTCTGCGCTCCTTATGCTTTCACTCTTCCAGGACGTGTGGCTCTCTCCTGCTCAGCTTCAGCTCAAACTGCTGCTGTTCTCTCGGCCTTGCCGTGCTTCTCAGCTTCTCTGTCTTTGCTGCTCTTGGTCTTTACTGTTCAGCTCACTATGGCCTACTGAACACCTTCCTCCTCCCCCTTTCCTATATACTGTCAAGTAACGTGACTTCGTGTGTGCCCAACCCACTCCTCTAAATCCACCACCCCTCAATCTCATAGAGTCTCTAATCTCAGGGCTGGATGCTACCTTCTCCTACACGTGGGTTATGTGGGCTGTGAAAGTGTTGGTGTGCAACAAGTGTCCTACCTGCCTGGCTGCAGTTCCCTTTGTGGCCTGCTGGACGCAGGGGCGCCACAATAGCTGTTAGGTCTCCTCTTAATCTGTGTGCTCACAGTCAGGAATTGCAGCTATTTGGACGCAGCGTATTGCCGCTGCGACCAAAACCCTGTGTGGTACAGTGCAAGCATAGTGGATGGCATTTGCTGAAATCCATCCTCAATTCTCACTATGCTTCACCCGACCGCAGCGTGTTTTCAGCTGTGGTGCGGGTTTCCGGACTTCCTCATCTTGGCAGCATGTTAAGTTCATGCTGTGGAGATGGAGGAGATAACCATCGGGTGCACACAGGGAGAAGCTGCCCTGCACCCATGGTGAGTACAGGGAGTCTGTGATCTCCCTGCATGCACCCACGTGTTTCCTGCGGGTCCGGAGGCACCACGTCCAAGACGTAGCACCTCCGGACCATGATCACATACCCTTAGCCTTCTTTTTTGCAAGCTAAACATTCTCACATCCTTTAACTGTTAATTGTATGACATAGCTTGCAGTCTGCTCAGCATCCTGGTAGCTTTTCACTTATCTTGCTACAGTTTTTCTATGCCTTATTTAAAATGTGGTGCCCAGAACTGAACACAATATTCTAAGAAGAGGTCTCACCAAAGAGGAGTAGAGGGGGATAATTACTTAATTTGATCTAGACTGCAAGCTTCTCTAAATACATCCCAGAATTGTGTTTGCCTTTTTTGCTGCTGCATTACACTGTTGACTCATGTGAAATTTGTGAACTATTTGTATACCCAAGTCTTTTTTACAAGTGCTGTTGCTTAGTTCTATTCCTTTATTTCTATTCTATATACGTAGCATAGTATGGGCCCCACATTGCCTTTCATATGGTCTTATAAAGCACTCCATAGTCCTCCATATAGTATTATGGGCCCCAAATTGTCTTCCATATACTATTACAATGCACTTCAAAGTCCTCCATACAGTATTATCAGCCCCATATTCCCTTCCATATAGTATGAGGCACCCCATAGTCCTCTACATATTATAATGCAACTCCCATAGTCATCCAGATTATAATGCACCCCCATAGTCCTCTAGATATTATAATGCACCCCTATGGTCCTCCATATATTATAAAGCATCATCAATAGTCATACTAGTGTTAAAATTCACCCCCATAGTCTTCTAAATAGTATAATGCACACCCCATAGTCATTCATATAGTGTTAAGGCCATTGCCCACTAATGTACTTAATGTTTATTTATTTTTTTTAAATACTCACCTTTCTTCTTTCCCCAGCTGCTCCCATCTCTGCAGTTGCATGTGTTCTGCAGCTTTGAACATTTTGGCACAACTGGTATGCAGTAGTGATGTAAAAGCGCACGCTTCCCTGAGACATCAGATCTCAAACGCCGAGGAAGAATGACAGAGGAGGGAGCGGAGAGTTTCCTCTTTAATCATTGCTTTCAACTGCTTTGGCATCAGCCATGCCATTACATATGAAAGAGCGATGACGAGCAGAGGGGCCCAGTGATGGCGCTGGCACTGGGCCTACCGACTAATGGGCCCCATGGCGAATGCGTGGTCTACCTCCATTGGTGGTATGCCACTGGTTCATAAGCTTATAAGCACATGAGTCCAATCTGAGGTCATACCCAGTGATTGACAGACTTCCCTGTATGACTGTACATGCAGAGATAGGTGCCGATCACTAGTAAAACTGCTCACTGGACTCTTTTGCATACAAACAGAAGAATTTCATGAATAATAAGTTATAATGAATCTTTGCCAATACACCTATACATCATTCTGATCATCTTCTTCTTCTCTTACATCAAGTGGTCCACAGATGGGACTCTGTATATATTGTGACAGGTTCTCATTAAAGCCCATAATAGTCAAGCTGGCTGACTCTTCCAATATAGGCCTGAGAGGTCATGTATATGAGCCTCCAGACCATATTGTCAACGAGAAGGATTTGTTGCGTCTGATTTCCAATGCCCAGTTACATTGTTTTTTAGAAGAATAGTCATCAATAGAGTAGTCTGGCATTGGCACTGATAGACAGTGCAGGAGCGCTGAGCTAAGCAGAGTGATCCTTTTCATGGGGGACTACAGAGAGGTAGATGTGGACCGAACACCTATCATGGATAGAGGCTGTGATATCTTATATATAAAACCCGAAGGCCACTTCCGGGCAATCCAGCCAACTTCCGTGATGGCCTGTGCCCTGTGTAAAACACCGGGACCGGAAGTAGCAGCACAGCTAAAGCGCCACCACTCGCCGCTATCCCACCACCGGCCCTGCACTGAGCCCCGTCTGGGCCCATCCGCCCTCCCCCGGCACCGCCCACAGCCCTGCAGCTCACCGCCCACTCTCGCCACCGGCCCCGCACACTGCCCGGGGTGGGCCCGGCCCACACTCCGGTGTGCGGCCTCCGCCGGCACCGCTCCCACTCCTGCCGATCCCGCCACCGGCCCCGCACTGAGCCCCGTCTGCGCCCATCCCGCCCTCCCCCGTCACCGCCCACAGCCCTGCAGCTCACCGCCCACTCTCGCCTCCGGCCCCGCACACTGCCCGGTGTGGGCCCGGCGCACACTCCGGTGTGCGGCCTCCGCCGGCACCGCTCCAACTCCTGCCGCTCACCGCACACACCCGCTCACTCTCCTCCATCAGGGAGCTGGCCCCTCCGGAACCGCCGCCACCACTGCCGCTGACCGCCGACAGCCCAGCTGACCGCCGACAGCCCAGTGAGTGTTCTGCCCCCCAGCCTCCGCTCTCCTCTGCCCCCCAGCCTCTGCTCTGCCCCCCAGCCTCCACTCTCTTCTGCCCCCCAGCCTCCCCTCTGCTCTGCCCCCCAGCCTCCCCTCTGCTCTGCCCCCCAGCCTCCGCTCTCCTCTGCCCCCCAGCCTCCGCTCTCCTCTGCCCCCCAGCCTCCCCTCTCCTCTGCCCCCCAGCCTCCCCTTTCCTCTGCCCCCAGCCTCCGCTCTCCTCTGCCCCCCAGCCTCCCCTCTGCTCTGCCCCCCAGCCTCCCCTCTGCTCTGCCCCCCAGCCTCCCCTCTGCTCTGCCCCCCAGCCTCCGCTCTCCTCTGCCCCCAGCCTCCACTCTCCTCTGCCCCCCAGCCTCCGCTCTCCCCTTCCCCCCAGCCTCCGCTCTCTCCACTGAGCCACCGCGCCACCGCGCAGTGCTGGCCACCGCGCCACCGCGCAGTGCTGGCCACCGCGCCACCGCGCAGTGCTGGCCACCGAGCCACCGCGCAGTGCTGGCCACCGAGCCACCGCGCAGTGCTGGCCACCGAGCCACCGCGCAGTGCTGCCCACCGAGCCACCGTGCAGTGCTGCCCACTGAGCCACCGCGCAGTGCTGCCCACTGAGCCACCACGCAGTGCTGGCCACTGAGCCACCGCGCAGTGCTAACCACTGAGCCACCACGCAGTGCTAACCACTGAGCCGCTGTATACTGTGCTAGCCACAGAGCCGCTGTATACTGTGCTAGCCACAGAGCCGCTGTATACTGTGCTAGCCACAGAGCCGCTGTATACTGTGCTACCCACAGAGCTGCCTGTATACACACAATTCTTTTCACCGCACTCCCGTAACTATTAGTAAATAAACTATATATGGATTCTAGACTACCCGATTCTTTAGAATCGGGCTCCCATCTAGTGTTATAAATAACCAGGTATGTATCTCACAGGCCGAGATCTGTTGCAATATAAAAATAAATGTTTGTAACTGGGGCTTGCAGCATTACACAAAAAGGTTAAATGCATGCAGATATGTGTGTGTCTGGTTGAACACACATCTACACATGTGAGTGTGTCAGGTGGTAAATCAGATGACTAGTTCTCAGTCACATGGCCCGTCTTCCAAGGTCCTGCAAAGCAGTGTATATCTCAGACAAAAGATTATATTCACCTCCTATTGCACCCCTGTAGCATTGCAACATCCTCCTGTCTTTTTGTGTCATCAGCTGATGCAGTTTGTGGAGCACGGTGCATGACTGTCATCGCTACGTGCTAAAACACTGATCATCAGTTGCTAGCAAAAGAAGACAGAAGGATGTCGCAAAGCTGTAGGGGAGCATGGGAGGTGGGTATAATAATTTCTTTTTTTTTTTAAATGTGTGCCGTGATGGGGCCTATAGGCCAGGTTGAGGAACAAACACTCGGATATGGGCACATATACCAGGATGGGGGATCATATACCAGGATATGGGGCACATAATAGGATGGGGGATCATATACCAAGATATGGGGCACATATACCAGGATGGGGACTCATATACTATGATATGGGACACATATACAAGGATATGGGCACATATACCAGAATGGGGGATTATATACCAGGATGTGGGCCATATACCAGGATGGGGGATATATATACCTGGAAGGGACCCAGGATGGGGACATTAGTATAGAATTTCGGGACATTACACCCAAACAGTTTAAGCAGCAGATTTCCCACATAACAGTGCGTTATGCCCACATTTTTTGCTTCAAACATTTTTTTCCCTATTTTCCTCCTCTAAAACCTGGATGCATCTAATAATTCGGTGATTCTTGTGTACACACCTAGTGGTTTTTTTAATGGGTTTTCAGTTGCAGATTTCTGCAATGGAAAACACATCCCAGCAAAGTCAATGGGGTCTCTGAAGTGATGTGCTTACCATAAGGTTTTTCTCCTGCAAAATTTGGAACAGAAAAAAAAGTAGCAACATGCCCATACTTTGTGTGTTTTTCTCATAGATTAATTGATAGAAACACATGGGAAAAAATACGCAGAAAAATGCATAAAAAAAAACGCATCAAAAATGCTGCATTTTTTTTTTTAAGCATTTTTTCTGCAGTTGGACATATAGCAGGAGTATCAGTACGTAATGCGCGTAAGCACACTGCGGGGCAGGGCAGCATCCTCAATAAGGAGCTGTCCCTGGAGCTTACGCACATTATGTACTGATACTCCTGCTTACACCGAGGAATCGCCGGCTTTCATTCAGAAGTTTGAAGAGCTAACAAATAGCGGCGATAAAGGAATAAAAGCTATTAACCATTAATATGCCACTGTATTTGGACAACATGTCTCTAGGGAGGGTGGACACTCCCTGGGGACATGTTGCCCACATATATTTAACACATTAACCCTTTGTTCATCCCCGCAGCAGCAGAAATGAACAAAGCATCCGGCAACCGGATTGCACATTAAGGAGCAATCCAGTTACCGGATGCGGGTTTAGGAAATTAGAATGGAAAATTTAGAATGGAAAATGTGTCTAAAGGGACATGAGATTACCGCATCCAGATCTGCATGCGGTAACCGCATTTTGCATTCTAAATGTGACCCTAGCCATATAGACCCTTTTGGGTATTTTGGGGACATACAATTGTGCTCAAACGTTTACATACCCCAGCATATTTTTTGCTTCCTTGGCCTTTTTTCAGAGAATATGAATGGTAACACAAAACACTTTTTTCCACTCATGGTTAGTGGTTGGGTGCAGCCATTTATAAACTACTGTGTTTTCTCTTTTTACATCATAATGACAACCAAAAACACCCTGATCAAAAGTTCTAACATCAATGACAGCTTGAAGTCTTTTGTGGTAGTTGTGGATGAGGCTCTTTATTTTCTCAGATGGTAAAGCTGCCCATTCTTCTTGCAAAAAGCCTCCAGTTCCTGTAAATTCCTGGGCTTTCTTGCATGAACTGCATGCTTCAGTTCTCCCCAGAGTGGCTCAATGATATTGAGGTCAGGAGACTGAGATGGCCACCCCAGAACATTCACTTTGTTCTGCTGTAGTCAAAGACAGGTCCACTTAGCCTTGTGTTTTGGATCGTTGTCATGTTGGAACATAACATCTCATGCACAGCTTCAGGGCTGATGAGTGCAAATTTGCCTCCAGTATTTGCTGATAACTATCATGCCCTTGGCCATGGGGCCGGTCTTTGCTAAGCAGGGAGATCAGCGCCCACTATGCAGCTCTGCTGGTTCTGCTCACCATGTCCATGGATTCATTCTCTGCTAGGAACCTGCGTCCTCTTGGCAGGTCTCCTGGGCATGTTCTTAGGATGCATGCATGGCATCCAGCACACTCTTATAAGAGCACTACACCTATTCCCCATTATGTCTCTGCGTGCTGAGCTGCTCTGAGCATAAATTCGAGTCCATCTTCATCGCACAGTCCCCTGCTGCCTCAGGACGCATCGTCCTTTTCCGTCACTTTATAGACAACTTATTCTTTATATGGGACAGGCCAGAAACAGAATCACTCATCTTTGTTGATGAATTGAATAAGAACTCCTGGGGCCTGAGTTTTATTGCATCTGTCTCAAATATATCTATACAATTTCTGGATCTTCTTTTGAAATTTGATGATCTGGGAGGGGTGTCCACTTCAAGTTTTTTCAAACCTGTGGATGTAAACAGCTGTCTCAAGTTTGATAGTGGACACCTCCCCAGATGGATTAAGAACATCCCGTATGGTCAATATTGGTGAATCTGCATAACCTGTACCCTTGATGAGGATTATGTGAGAGAAGCTGATACTCTTAGGGGAAAACAGAGAGGAAGAGCTTCCGTATATGAGCGCGCACAACCGAATTGCTGGTAAAAAGTATGTTTATTAAGTGAGTGAAAACAGGAAACCTTGTGTTTTCCCCACAGTTTCTTGCTTCTGTGTCGCAGCACCCGCCTTACTCCGCACCAGGCAGTGCACCCTCGACCCTGCAGAATTCCGAAGCTGATACTCTTAGGCTAGGGTCAGACTTGCGTCATGCATTTGCTAAATGCATGCACTATTTTCATGTGCAAATGTGGAAAAACGCATGTCATAACGAACCCATAGACTCCAATGCAAAAGTGCAATGCGTTTGACGCTATGCGCTTTTGCATGTGCACCAAAAAACGCAGTATGCCAAATTTTTTGGTGCTTTTGCATAAACGCATGTGTTTGTTTAACATTGGAGTCTATGGGAAACACATGCGTTAACACATGTGCTAAAAATGAACATACAGTACATGCTATGAAAATAGTAAGGGGAAAAAAAGGATCCTTTAATGCATCCTTCCAACTGATGCAAGCTCCCAAATGTGACCCTAGCCATAGGAATAGGTTTTTACAAAAAGGTTTCCCAAAAAAACTACTTTGGCTACTTTCACATTACGATTTTTTAAAATCCGATGCTGTCCGATATAAATCGGACAGCATCGGATATAAACTGATCCCTGCAGTCGGATGCCAAATAGGCATCTGATTCGACATCTGCAGGATCAGTTGCTGTCATCAGACCTGTCAGCTGTTCTCCCCTGTGTCCCCCTCATCTCCCCTGTGTGTCCCCCTCTGTTTCCCCCTCTTCACCCCTGTGTGTCCCCCTTCTTGTCCCCTGTGTGGCCCCCTTCTTGTCCCCTGTGTGGCCCCCTCATGTCCCCTGTGTGGCCCCCTCACGTCCCCTGTGTGGCCCCCTCACGTCCCCTGTGTGGCCCCCTCACGTCCCCCAGTGCTCCCCCTCCTTTCCCCTGTCCTCCGGAATAAAAAAAAAAAAAAGTTCATGCTCACCTCCCCCCGAGCCCCCACCGTCTCCCGCCGTCTTCCTGCAGGTTTCCGGTGGCTCCCGCAGGCTCCCGGTGTCAGCATAGGTCTTCCTCTGCTGTTCACCATGGTAACCCGCGGTCACATGACTGTGACATCACCGCAGGTCCTGAACAGCAGAAGAAGACCTCTGCAGCCACCTGGAGCCTGCGGGAGCCACCGGAAACCTGCAGGAAGACGGCGGGGGCTCGGGGGGAGGTGAGAATAAACTTTTTTTTTTTTTTAACCCTTTTTTTAACCCTTGTCAGTTAGGAGCAGTTTTACTGTACTGAGCATGCTCAGTACAGTAAAATAGGGTCCGAGGAGACATCAGATGTTTCCTCGGACCCTTCTCCATAGGGCCCCATGTTATAGGGATCGGGTCAGATCGGATGTGCACTAAATGCCATCCGATTTGGTCCGATCTGATTCTGTCAGATTTTATTATCGGTGCAAAAATCTGTGCAGGCGCCGATTTTTGCACATCCGATTCGGTCCGATGCCCATAGGGCTGCAAGGGGCCAAATTCGGATCCGATGCTGTCCGATTTTCATCGGACAGCATCGGATTTAGAAAAATCGTAGTGTGAAACCAGCCTTAGTGGAAGGCACCTCGGCCGCTGCCGTATGCCCTAGACTGCTGAGCCCTCATCTGGCAACAACAATCCCCCTCTTCGTGCAATGATGCAGGACAAGGAAAGAAGTCCCCCCTTCTCTCAACTTCCTTTAGCCTGCCTTCTCAGGTTCCTCTCCTCCCCATTTTCCTCACTAGCCCTCAGCCTGCCTCCTGGCTATAAGTAGCCTTACCTAAGGGCAACCTCCCTCTTACCTTCCTGCTCCCCAGGCGAACATCATCGTCGATGGGTGAACAAACAATGATCGCTTCGCCGAACGGATGATGTATGCCGAACATAGATCCTAGGAGCAGAGGTAAGAGAGGACCAGCCGGGAGAGAGCCAAATGGCTTGCCTCCCTTGCGGGCACCAGCTCCCTCTCGGGTGGCCCGCAGAGCGCAGGGTCCACCAGGCCCACCGGCAGCGGCGGGTGCTTTATGCGCATTACATGTCCACATATACAGCTGTGCCTTATGCTCATTACATGTCCACACATACAGCTGTGCCTTATGCTCATTACATGTCCACACATACAGCTGTGCCTTAAGCTGATTACAGCTGATTACATGTCCACCATACAGCTCTGCTTTGTGCACATTACATGCCCACACATACAGCCCCGCTGTGCCTTAAGCTGATTACAGCTGATTACATGTCCACACATACAGCTGTGCCTTAAGCTGATTACATGTCCACCATACAGCTCTGCTTTGTGCACATTACATGCCCACACATACAGCCCCACTGACAGCCCAGACGCAGGCGGAGGGCCCGGGCTGGCAGGGTCGGGCTACCTCCGCTTGCACCCAGCGTTTCAGTGGCCCCCTCTGGCGCCCTCGTGGGGGCCCCCGCACCCAGGCACAGGTCGGCCGGTGGCGGCCGCACTCCACGCGGTCGGGCCCCTCCCCTTGCATGCACCCAAGTGGTGCCGCCCGGCGCGGGAACCCCCCCGGCTTCGCCGGCCGTGGGACGGCACGGCTCCGCTCTGCCCCCGGCGGTCGCGCCGCCCACTCACCGCGCGGGTCTCCATCCAGGAGCAGGGGCCGCCGCCGCGCTCCCTCCGCCTGGAGCGCGCTCTTCTCGCGCAGCCCCTGTTCCACCAGGGCCCGCGATCCCGCGGGAGCCGCGGCCTAATCCCCGCTCCGCCGCGTCACTTCCTGTGACGCGGCCATCGCCGCGTTGTGATTCCCAGCTTGCGCGTCACTTCCGGTGACGCGGCCGACAGTGACGCGGCCGTCACGTGGCCGGAAGTCAAGCGCGGCTTCCGGCGGCCGCACAACACGTGCGGCGACGTCATATCCGGCCCGGCGTCGGCCAGGAAGGACCCGCTGCACGCCCTGCCTGGGCCACGGCAGCGGCCGAGGTGCCTTCCATTACATCTACCACTAGAGGGACTAGAACTCTGTCTTTATAAATTGGCATTACATTAAAGAGACTGAACAGTATATTTTAAAGGAAGTGTCTCACCTCTGAAATGCAAACTGAACTATTTAAACAGGTTTATATTGGATTCAGTTTATATAAAATCACTTTGGCAGTAAACAATTAACACTTGAGTTTAGTTTTAAAACTGCTATATAGCATATGCACATGACGGGGCTTTGGCGCAGTTACTCGCCTCCAAATTTGCATATTGAGCAGTTCCCTGTCTCATATTGACAGTGTGATCGCTGCCTGGACAACACGGGGCGTTTTGGATACATTTGTGATCTGTTTTTATGGTTCTATTTATATACACCACCGTGTATCATAGTATAGCTATACAAAAATCTTGTATCGCCCAGTTGCTGCATATGAATCAGCTGCTTAATTCAAGTCAACGTAACCCTGTCTAGTTCCTTATACCGTGGCACCAGTTACTCCCCAGCAATAATATTGCTCATTTGCATGATTATTTTATTGTTAACACTACTCCTTGCATTCAACCGCACTGTCCTTATTGCAGCTGGCAATCCTTAACACATGGTGCTGTCCCTGCAACCCAAGGTCATGCAGAGGGCGAATGCAGAGTTATAGACAATCTGGGATCAGCGCTGCGCAGGTATAAGCGGAGCAGCAGTTGCATGTTTACATATACGCAGATATATGCGCTGTGAGGCACCGACCGGGTCGGGCCCCTGCGACCAGTATGGGCCTCCCTGGGTGCGTCCTCCATATTGACAGGTCGCACTCCATCCCAGGATTTTGTGTTGGTTCTGCTTACTGGCTTGGGTGTGATAAAAGGAAGCTAGACCACGGGGTGTGGTCTCTAGTGTGTGGGGAGTGAAGACAACTTCCTGAGCTTCTGGGAGAGAAGCATCCCTGATGGTGGGTTTACACACACCAATCATTGTGTCCAATATCTGAACAGATCTCTGGTTGCAGTGAAATCATGGACACATAGTTCCATTTTGTGGCTGTGTACAAATGGTGCAAAATGTCCATGATTTCACTGCAACCAGAGATCTGTTCAGATATTGGACACAATGATTGGTGTGTGTAAACCCACCATAAGCCAAGCCTGAGACATTGTGGCTGGAAGCTAAGTAGCGGCCCCTGAAGTAAGGGGAATAAGGAATGCTCTTTGTGGACTATTGTGTTTCCTACATTTTGGGGCCAAATAAACCCGTGTGCTGTGACCAGTGGTGCCTGGATCCCGTGTCTTTGCCTCCCTGACGCCGCTATACCTCACATATGGTGGAGAATGCGGGCAATGCCGGCCCGGTGAGGTGTAGCAATCATTCCTGGTGAAGCCCACGCTACTGTCGCCCTTTCTTCCGGAACCGCTGGTGAAAGTGACTGTTTCATGAGGCTAATGAGCGGCAGCTAAGTGAGAGGAGCAGCCGTCATTCTAGCCGCCAGTCTCTTGCGGGGTGCCCAGCAGCGCATGTCCAGGATCCAAGCGACTAAATTCCAGTACGAGCCCACCACCAGCATGGAGGAGGTACTCAAACACCTGGTTCAGGCTCAGCAGCAGCAGTTCCAAGCACTGCAGCAGCAGGAACAAAGACACCGGGAACAGATGGCCCTGTTGACCGAGGCTGTTCGTGCCAGACCGTGGGAACCGCCCCAAGGCCCAGGTGATGACGGCAGCGTCCGGAAAAGGGTAAGACAAGCGCTGCAAAAGATGACGCCGGGGGATGATGTGGAGGCATTCCTGGCCGTGTTTGAGCGGGTGGCTGGACGGGAGAGACTGCCGGTCGCCCAGTGGGCCGAGGTGCTGGCGCCCTATTTGACTGGTGATCCCCAAAAGGCCTACATAGACTTATGTACCGAGGATGCCCTGGATTATGGAGCCCTGAAGGGGGAGATATTGGCCCGTACCGGGGTTAATACTTACGTGAGGGCACAACGGGTGAGCCAATGGGCCTACGAGGAAGGCAAACCTGTGCGCTCTCAGGCCTATGACTTGCTACACCTGGTTAAGAAATGGCTGCAGCCTGAAGCACTGAGCCTGGCCCAGATGGTAGAGCGGGTGGTGGTGGATCGCTTCGTGCGTACGCTGCCCATCCCCATACAACGGTGGGTGGGACACAGTGACCCGGGTACCCTAGACCAGGTGATGAATGTGGTGGAGCGCCATGTAGCCACCCAGGACTTGATCCGGGACACGGGGACACTGCGAACCAACTGCAAGGCCGCGCCCACCACACCAGAAAGCTGGGACCCCCAATCCGGACCCCGGGTGAGCGAGCACCCGGCTGAGGCCAAGAATGGCCCTCCCCCTGCAGCAAAGCGGCGTTCCGGACCGCCGCCGTTCAGCCCCTGGTATAATGGAGGTCAACCCCGATGTAGGAGGTGTCAGGAGGTTGGACATATGATGGCACAGTGTCCCCTCAACGGGGAACCCATGGACTGCGACTACTCCCGGAGGCGGTCCATGTTCGCCCACCTCGCCGGAAAAGGGCGCTCGGACCCCAGGGACACTGGGAATGTACTGTGCCGCGTTCGGCTTAATGGTCATGAAGTGATGGCTCTCCTGGACTCAGGGAGCAACGTGACCCTCGTGTGTGCCTCCTTGGTCTCCAGGACCAAACCCACCGACCGGAAGGTCAGGGTGATGAGTGTCCATGGGGATCATCGCAGGTATCCGACGAAGCGTGTCACGTTCGCTACCCCAGCCAGGAGGGTTCAACATGTCGTGGGGGTAGTAAAGGATCTCCCTTATGATGTTGTGCTGGGGAGGGATATGCCCTTGTTCCGGGTATTGTGGAACGAGTATATGGCCCTCCGGAGGAAGGACGGACAGGGCCCAGAGCCCGAGACTCCCGCCGCTGGGATACCCAGAGGACTTAATGTGCCTGATTCCCGGGTGCAGAGCCCAGTGCGCCGACTCGCCGTCCAGAGCGGTGCAGCAGTGCCGCGGGCAAACCCCTTGTTGCTCGTGGCGCCCCAGGCCTCTGCCGTTGGTACCCGTCCGGGGTTTGTGGCTGCCGGGGGTCCGAACGGGTTGGTTGCCCGTGGGGTCTGGCACCGCTGGTATCCCCGGGTGCCCCTGCTTGGCTCCGCCGGTTCTCCGCGCCATGACGTGGTCTGCACGCAGGGCCCGGGGTTATGGCCTTGTGTTCAGCCCCATACGCTTGAACATAGGGGGGGGGGTGTGTGAGGCACCGACCGGGTCGGGCCCCTGCGACCGGTATGGGCCTCCCTGGGTGCGTCCTCCATATTGACAGGTCGCACTCCATCCCAGGATTTTGTGTTGGTTCTGCTTACTGGCTTGGGTGTGATAAAAGGAAGCTAGACCACGGGGTGTGGTCTCTAGTGTGTGGGGAGTGAAGACAACTTCCTGAGCTTCTGGGAGAGAAGCATCCCTGAGCCAAGCCTGAGACATTGTGGCTGGAAGCTAAGTAGCGGCCCCTGAAGTAAGGGGAATAAGGAATGCTCTTTGTGGACTATTGTGTTTCCTACATTTTGGGGCCAAATAAACCCGTGTGCTGTGACCAGTGGTGCCTGGATCCCGTGTCTTTGCCTCCCTGACGCCGCTATACCTCACAGCGCCCATAACCGGGACAAGCGTATACACGCTGGAGGCTGGTCGATATATACACACCTGAAAAGATTAATAAATATGCGTTTATAACACCCCAAATGGAGTCTATAGACAAGAGTTTACACCATTCTGTACAAGGATGCCCTAGCAGTTGCCCGCAATCACAAAGAATAACCTCTCCTTCAGGAGAATCCGCACACGGGATGCCCCTTGGGCTAGTAACCTCATCCCCCTTTAAGATCACACGCAAGCGCTTCGGCAATGGTGAACACACAGGGTAATGAGATCACGGAAACTGATTTACATTTCAGCCATATAGATACATTTACCTACACTCTTTCTGCCAGTCAACACGTAAGTTTTTATTTCCACGTATGCTACAGGTACAGGTGGGCACAATTCAGGTGCGACATGCCACCAAGAAGGTGGATGGTGAGGCCCGCCTTGATTGGTACGTATGATCGTGAGTCTCGCTGGTTTGGTACGCAAAATAGGTATTCAGCTCCTTGGCTATATTAACCCCCCCCCCTTCCCCCTATTGGGTCAAGCATCAATTGGCAATGTGACCGGGTCACCTTCTAAGGTTATAACTGGAGCGCTTCTACATGTCCCAGGGATTCCAAGACTGAGTTTCATGACATGTTGGACTTAATGTTAACAGTAAATTCGGGAGGATATTTTCTGCAATTTTGACTAAAAAAAAAAAAAAAATTTTTCACATGCAGGGATAGTTCAAAGCCATTAAAGGAACATCGAACAGGCTCCTCCAAGGGAATCTCGCCCTCACATTTGCCCATCCTTTTGGTTCGTTAGGTAGATAGCTAAATTCAGGCTCGGCGTCATGCTGAGGTACACAACCCCGCCTAGCGTGCTATTTACCACCTCCTGTATAAAGTCCAGTATTCGTTTTGACAGCCGCTGCTCCGAGATGTACTGATCAGATATACAGGTTTAAAAAACAAACAAAAAAAAAAAAATATATAAGTTCTGGTGGACACTGCTTGAGGTAGACCATACGGTCAAAACGTCGCGGTCCCTGGGAATAAAGAGGCCTCTAATTTTCTTATATATGGATAGATAAATATACAACACTAGGTTATAGTCATGATTTAAAAGGTAGCAGCATACCACGTGGGCACAGTAGAAACATAGCTAATTAAGAACACCGGATTTATCAATACAAATATCAGTTCCAGCTCTACAGGAAGCAGACACGCGTCACTTCCCAATGCAATGGTTAAGCATACACATTAGTACAACCGTAATGCTTGGGGATATATCCGTTACTACTATATAAGGCGACCAGCCTTCCCTAGCCAGGGCCCACACCTCGCAGGGCTAGCGCCAGAAAGCGAGTTTTTTGGGGGGGCACGGGCAAGTTCGCAGGCCACGACTCAACCATGGCATAGAGTCTAACTTGTTGTTATGACACATACCGGTAGTATCCTGCACCCACAGTCTACACTGCGACATCTCGCAGTACTCCTAATAGCAAGGTTATCATTAGACATAGGCTCTGCCAATGTAGGTCATGGGAAGCAAGAACTGGAAATTCCTGTTTTTTCAGGAGGGTCGAGGAGGCGATTCGACAACTTGGCTAAGCGCAAAGGTGTTTTAACACAAACCGGCAAAAAAAAAAACAAAACAATTAAAATTACGTGTATATGCGGTATTAATAATAAATATTTAAGTAAATTATAATTTAAATAATCAAATAATAATTATATATATATGGCCTCGTAATAATAGGCTGCAAAGCGGTACAGGGGGATCGACGTGTTTTCCCTACATAGAAACGTAAGTGCATTGTCACACCACATATTGGACATCCCCCCCCGACGGGGCACTTCCTGAAATCCCGACAGTTGAGATGACTGCAACTTGGGATGGTCAGCTGGCATTCCTGCAATAGGGCACCAATATCCCGTAACACTAAGTCATCCGGTTTCCAATCATATGGCAAAGGGCTGGTTGCAATATTGCGTTAGTCACCACGAAGCTTGGCTGGCCACTGCAGCATTCGCTGTTGCCATTTCAGGAGCACTACATGTTGGCAAACCAGTTAACTAGTCAGCCCAACGCCCAGAGGGGGGGGGCACGGCATGACGACGTAATAGCAGGTAACGAAGGTGTTAGAATTCACACCGGGCGGTCCAAGCAAGCCAAGGTAGATGGTCCCCCAGGTTCATCCGAAGGTCCTACATGCCCCTTGGAGGCCATACAGCAACACTGCGCTTACCGCGCTCCTCGATTATGTTTTTCAAGCATGTAGATGGTGCTCCGCTCACCATTGCGCAGTTCGCCAGTTTGCTAAAAGTCCCGTCAGCAAAGCGGGTCGGCAACTAACCCAGTACGGCACACATTCCTTTCGGATCGGAGCAGCAACGGAGGCAGCGAGAGGGGGCCTTGTCGAAACACGAGATAAAACAGGTGAAAAGATGGACTCCCTGTTTCGGTATGTAAGATCAGATTTACTGTGAGCAGGACGATGCACGTGCGTCCCCCGTCCGTTAAGACTCAGCATTCCCCTCTCTTCTCCCTAACTCCGCTACTCTACTCCTCTTCTCCTTTCGGGACTCTTCCCTCCTCCGGCTCCCCGCTTCCAGTCTCCTTTTTCCCCCTTCTTACATCAGCTGGTTCTTCTTCCACCTCGGCTCCGCCTTCCTTCCCACCTTTCCTCATTACCTTTAAAGTTCTTCTTTCGCTTTTACCCCCCCCCCCCCCCGGTAACAAGGAAGTGTAATTTTTCTTATAGGTGCCGACAGAAGGGTCTTGTCAGAAATGATGTCGGCAGACAAGCGGAGAGTAAGCCAGGAGAGGTGAAAACCTCAGTTTGCGGGATCACGATGTCCATTAAAAAACTGCAACGGGGTGCAGGTGCTCCCAGAGGCAGGGGGCACTCCGAAGGGAGTAACGGATCCAGTGATATTAGTAATACATGCCCGGGAACGACGAGTTGGTGTCCATGAGGATTCAAGAACGGTTGCAGATCATGAAGAAAGTTTCAGAAAGGTTGGATCTCATTTAATCGCACAGTGATAATATGGTCCGCTACGCTGCCCAAGGTACGTGGCTATGAGCAATGAAACCCGTCAGCGGTCGAACGCTCCAGGACACAGGTCAACGCACAAATTGCGTAGCGAGTGGCAGTCAGGTATGTAGTGGTTGTCCACCACGACAGTATACAGAATGAAGTGAAGGGTGTCCTAAGCTCGGATGGAAGCAGCCAAAATGAGATAAGGTTGATTATATTCCTGCCGGATATCCTAGACGGGGTGGAGGAAGGTCAGAAGCACGTGTGGGGGGGTCGCAGCTCTGGCTCTGTTCAGAGCAGCTCCTTGGCTGGTGGAAGAGGGAGTTGGTAAAATTCAACCTGTCCAGGACGGCCTAGGCATCGGGCGCCCCTACTACAGGGCGTCAACTGGCCTAGGACGGCCAGGGCATCTGGTTTTGCCTCTCCCTAGGACCTAAGGCTGATATGCCATGCAAGGCCAGTAGGCCGTTCAAGGCTGTTACGCCTTGTAAGACTGATACGCCTCAAGTTTATTAAGCCTCCAAGTGAGCCGGTAGGCTGTTATGCCTAAAACAACAAAGAGCTGCGGCCAAAATCAATCCACCCCCTTTCGTTAATTCCTAACAGTCCAGTCAGTTCCAGGGTTAGCGAGCGCCCACTTCCCGCCTTCCCTTTTATAGTTATCGGGTTTGTTGCGTGTTTTAATAAAGCTTTGAAACTTACAACGTTGTGGTCTCAATCATTGCATGGCGAGGGGAACCGAATATTGGGTCTCGGCAGTCTGATGCTTACAAAAAACTCAATCACTTACAAAGGGATCATGTATCGCTAGGATCCTCTCACCAAAAAATAATACGGTTAAAATGGAATATAGAGACTGGAGTCTAGTAACTACATTCAACCAGTCTCGCAGCAGTGTACAAAAACTGCTCAACCATTACTGGTTCATCCTCAAGGGTGATCCAGTTCTTGGTTCTTGCAAACTGCTTACTCAGCAGACCAAGCATAGTATATAGATACAGATAATCACAATCAAACGTCATGTAATTGCAAAAAAACAGTGATTTTTAATGATAGATAAAAACAGAGATTTCAACCACAGAACAAGCAGCAGTATGGCAGGCTGCACCACTGAGGCACAATAGGTTTACACAGAATCACACATTGTTTATAGGGCTGTTCCAACCGGAATGATAACACATCAAAAGTACATACGATATTCAATAACCAAATGGCTGTACATATGCGTATTATATACAACTTAGAACCCAGCTGGGCACAATCAGCCCAGGTACAATCAATCCTGGATACACCTATATACATATATGGCTTAATGCATATACAATTCTGATCATACGTGCTTTTTGTACTGCTAGAACCTAGTTCCATGCAGCTGCTGTATGATAACCAGCATTAAACCAACATTCCGATAGTCTGCCCCATTGTAGTTACCTATAATAAGGTGCTCTAGTGCTCATGTGCCACAAGACAGCAGTGCCCCTGACCCGACCCAACCCCATTCCGGTTGGAACAGCCCTATAAACAATGTGTGATTCTGTGTAAACCTATTGTGCCTCAGTGGTGCAGCCTGCCATACTGCTGCTTGTTCTGTGGTTGAAATCTCTGTTTTTATCAATCATTAAAAATCACAGTTTTTTTGCAATTACATGACGTTTGATCGTGATTATCTGTATCTATATCGTGTACCTAAGGTGCGATCAGTCATGTCCATGAGGGGAATAGTTTGTTTTGACAATTGTGGCAAGAATATAAACTATTCCTAAATGAAGTTGGTTAACCAGACCAAGCATAGTGTACAGGAGGAACAATTTACGTAGTTTGATCTCACCAGGTAATACTACATTAAAACTGAAGACAAACATGATAACATCTGAGCTGACTAATAAAGGTTGTTATTCCTGTAAAACCTTAGGCTGTAAGTGCTGTGGAACTATTGTTGATGGAGCCACCTTTTTGTTCCCAAATAACAGGGGAAAGATTTAGTATGAACTGCAGGATAGCTTGCCATTCTAACTACGTAGTGTATCTTCTGCAATGCACTTGCGGCCTCCAATACGTAGGTCGCACAGTGCAGGAAATGCATGCATGATTGAACAAACACGGCTCCAAGATAAGTTGTGGATATTTACTTCATAGCGTATGAAAACATTTTTGCTTAACACACCAAAAAGATCCGAAATTTTTGAGACTAATTATCATAGATCAAATACCAGACATTGCAACGAACTGCTTTAGTAGCTTAATAAACAAAGAAAGCTACTCGAATTTTAAGCTGGGCATGGGTTTAAATTTAACTATAGACAATGTGTCCAAATAATAATAATATTAAGGATAATGACCCCTTGCTGTTGCAGAATTATTTTACACTATTTTTATGCATTTTATACTGTTTTTATAGTTTTTACATATTTTCTATATATATTTTTTATAATTCGCAGTATTGGGTTTTATAGATTGTTATAGTTTTTGTATTGTACATTATATGATGTTTACATATTATACAGTTTTGACTTTCATTTTATGAGTATTGTATGACTAATCAGTTTTAATTTTATTATTATTGTTTCCACATAGCAGACCTGCAGCCAGCCTTGTAGATATAGGGTTAAATTGGCATCATTAATCGATTGTTTTTTATTGCTTGTTTTATGTGCCATTGCCCCTTCCATCCCTGTATATCCACCTGATGAAGACGGCAGGCTGCTGTTGAAATGTGTTGTGGTTGAGTAAAGAGGTTTGTTAACCAGTTATAATTGCCCCCCTGTCTTGTGTGCACTAGTGCTCCGTATCTGACCACAAATTTTACCTTCAAATTCGTTACATCCCATTGGGATCTGTGGATTGGAGTTACTGGGCACTGAACAATAGCAAACATAGGGCTAAAGGACCTTAACTGACGTCATTTCCGCTGACGCGATGTACCACATGACCGAACAGGAAGACACGTGATCCGGTTCAGTGAACGCAGCCAGCGAGCAGAGCTGAAAGGACGAGAAAAGTCTTCCTTAACAGCGCGCATCACCGGGGTTGTGCAAGGGTGCACAACCTCGTCAGGTGAGCAGTTACCCCCCTTGGCTTCTTACCCTATTCCCCACTAGACCACCAGGTGCTTCTCTAAGTATAAAAAGCATCCTCCCCTATGGGAGGTGCATGGCTAATGTATTTCTTCTGTGTTCTTTGCTGCGGTCCTGGCCTCACTCTGCTGATCTCTGCACTAGGAAGACTGTTGCCCTTTGCTCTGCATGATACTAACACCTCTGTCTCCACAAAATCCTCAGGCTGACCAGGTCTCTCCTGATGTGCACTGTACTGTCTGGATTCCTGTACCGGCTAGATAAGTCTCTCCGTGATTGAATGGAGCTCCCAGGATTCATCTCATCGACAGAACCAGTATTCCGTCTGGTCTGGGATTCCCTGCATTTAGGCCCCCTGGTGTTGGAATGGGTGTATCCCTGTACAGGAGTTACCTCTGCTGGTCGTTATCCAGTGGGTCCTCCCCTCAGGCACCTTTTCTCTTTTGTTGAACTTTTCTCAATAAATATCCTTTGCTTTACTAAAGTCACTCTCCTGCCTCTTGAGTATCGGGTATACAGCTACCACTGCACCACCAGTGATCTAGTGAGTCCATTCTACGTCATCACGCCCTGTGGGCATAACAATAACATGCTGCATTCATCTTTTCTTCAACTTTGACAAAGTTTCCTATGCCTTTGTACCTCATACATCCCCACATCATCAGCGATCCACCTCTGTTCTTTACAGTGGGAATGGTGTTCCTTTCATCATAGGCATAGTTGACACCTCTCCAAATGTAACGTTTATGGCTGTGGCAATAAAGTTTGATTTTGGTCTCATCACTCTAAATTACCTTCTTCCAGAAGCTTGGAGGCTTGTCTTTGTGTTGTTTAACGTATGGTAGGCAAAATATTTTGTGGCATTTACGCAGTAATGGCTTCTGGCGACTCGACCATGCAGCCCATTTTTCTTCATGTGCCTCCTTATTGTGCATCTTGAAACAGACACACCGCTAGTTTTCAGTGAGTTCTGTATTTCAGCTGATGTTATTTGTGGGTTTTTCTTTGCATCTTGAACAATTTTCCTGGAAGTTGTGGCCAAACGTTTTGTTGGTCTAACTGATCGTGGTTTAGTTTTTACAGAGCCCCTGATTTTCCATTTGTTAATCACAGTTTGAACACTGCTGACTGGCATTATCAATTCGTTGAATATATGTTTGTATCCTTTACCTGTTTTATACACTTCAGCTATTTTTCCTGTAGATCCATTGACAACTGTTTTGCTTTCCCCATGACTCAGAATCCAGAAATGTCAGTGGCTGGATGAAAGATGCAAGAATCTGTCTGGATCCCACAAACTCATTCAGCTTTTATGCCAACAAACAAGCAAACAGGTCACAGGTGAGGATGTTACCTTTATTAGCCATTCAAACCCATTTGTGTAAACTTCTGTGCATGTTACTATGCCAAAATCACCAGGGTATGTGAACCTTTGATCAGGGTCATTTGGATATATTTGGTTGTCATTATGATTTAAAAAGAGAAAAACAGTAGTTTGACAATAAATGGCTTCACCCAACCACTGACCATGAGTGGAAAAAAGTTTTGTGTTTATCATTTATATTCTATGAGAAAAGGCCAAGAAAGCAAAAAATCTGCAAGGGTATGTAAACGTTTGAGCACAAGTGTGATGTTCTTCAATAATGAATCAGTGTTGTAACAAGTGTTGGTCTAAACATTTATCTGTCTTGCAGTGCCCTCCTTTGGAATTACAGGCATTGCATTCTTATGATTTTTAAAGTCATAGATGTTATTTCATTAAAGCTATAAAAGATACTCTACCTGCAATAGCAAAAAGTGCCCCTCCTGGCATGTCTGATGGGTACTTTATTTGGAGACACAAGTTCATACGAACAAGGTCTTATTCTCTGTATAACCTAAATAATAATCAGAAGAAAAAGAAAAGTTGTATTCTGGTGTCAGCAAACAAAGATTACTTATCAGCTAAGGCTGGTTTCACACTAACATTTTTCCCATCCGTCACAAACTGGATGCACCCGCATCCATTTTCCGCCCCACTGATTTTCAATGGAGCCAGAGACATTTGCGGATGAATCCAGTTGTGTACTGTTACCCCTGATCCAGGTGGATGAAGGTGTCCACAAATTTTTCACAGAGACAAAATCTGCTTCTTGTTGCAATTTTGCTCCCAGTTAAAAAACCATGAACCTCTGGATTCACCCAGATACCGGTGGATCTGGATTTCCAGTCCGTGTTTTGTGAACTGTGCATGCGCAGAGTGCTGCTCTAAATGACATGCCCCATAGGTGGCGTGTCATTTCCCATCCACTGGATCCCTGTAAAATATGCAAACGGATGCTGCCGCAGGAGGTGTGGGTGTGTCCAGTTGCATCATTGCGGTGGAATCCGAGGGCATTCAGGCTTTTCCTGCATGTGCCCCGGATTCCAATATACGCTAGTGTGAAACCAGCCTCACAAATGTTATGTCTTAATTATCGGTATACAAAATACTATGTTGTGATTTTTAACTTATTATCTATCTCCAGAGGGTGAGAGTATGTACTGGCCATGTGATGACTTCACAGGAGAACAGTTTGTGCCTGTATCAGATCTCACACCTGCCATCAGTACACATGGTCATGTTATGACCAGAACTAATATTTGCCATCATGAAGTAAAAAGGAAGACATCTATTCAATGACAACAAGCACAAATTTGAAAAAACATAATCCTGCTTGCTGAAAATGGCATTTTTTATTTAGAAAATCTTCTCTGCTTAACACCAGTAGATGAGTAGATTTCATGAAAACTGGCTACAACGGTGTTAAAAGACCCTGTTAGGTTTTGCGCCATTGCTGCGTTTTTGATGCATTTTTGTGTCACTTTTTGTCAGAAAACTGCTTGTCTATCTGAGGCGGTCGACAGGGTAGGGGGTACTCGGATACCGGGACAGACGGTTGCTTCGATGGAGGAATCACGGCTGGTCGGTTCCTGGTTCTGTGCCCTAGACCCTCAGTGGTAGGGGATGGGGGGGTGATGATGAGGATGAAGGGGGAAGGAATGGTATCGTGACGCCACCTGTGGTACCTGGTAATAGGGTTACCAGCGCTGAGGTGATGGAGGTGCAGCTCAGAGTAGTACAGCTCCCCACAGGTGGAGCTTTACCTCAGGGCAGCGGGGTGGATGAGGGAGTAGTAGTAGCGGTCCTGGTGTGAACTCTGCAGGCGGCGGCAGGGAGCAGGCACACACACACAATAGTCTTTGGTTTCAGTACCTTTTTACTGTTGTCCGGTAACAGGCACGGTCCAGGAGGGTAACCAGGTGTCGGTGCAGCTTGGGGCATTCACCTTGAAGAGTTGTGAGGCCTCCTCTATTAGTGTGTGCGTCTTTTTGGGGGAAAGCTCTGCCTGTAGCTGAACCTGCCGCTACTTCTCCCTCTCAGGGTGCTGTTCCACAACTGACAATGAGGACTTCTCTGTGGGATTCCTATCTACGGCTAGGTCCCTCGTCCTTTACAAGTTTGGATTCTTCTACGGGTTACTTCAGGGGACTGGATCCTCCTGATCTGTCCGGAATATTCCTGCTACTATATCTTATCCGCAATAGCGGACTTCGGTATCTGGGTAACTAAAGGGTTCACAAGTCTGTTCCCTTCTTCTTGCTTCTTCCACTGGCCTTCGTCCCTCTCCCTAGGGCTCAGCACAGCTGGCTCAGTGTTCCCTGGTTCTGGGCCTGCTTGGTCCCAGCAACCAGATCCTTACAACTGCTCTCTTCTCTGTCTGACTGGAACTGCCTAAACTGACAACTCCCCTCAGGCCTGGATCTTTTATAGGGGATCTGGCTTAAGGACAGCCAGTGGTGCTCCCCCTCCAGGTCTGGGGTGGAAGCTGTTGTGTACAGTCATGGCCAAAAGTTTTGAGAATGACACCAAAATGATATTTTCACATGATCTGCTGCCCTCTGGTTTTTCTTTGTGTTTGTCTGATGTTTATATCACATACAGAAATATAATTGCAATCATATTATGAGTACCAAAAGGTTATATTGACAGTTAAATGAGTTAATGCAGCAAGTCAATATTTGCAGTGTTAACCCTTCTTCTTCAGGACCTCTGCAATTTCTCCCTGGCATGCTCTCAATCAACTTCTGGACTGATAGCAGTCCATTCTTGCATAATCAATGCTTGCATTTTGCCAGAATTTGTTGGTTTTTGTCTGTCCACCCGTCTATTGATGATTGACCACAAGTTCTCAATGGGATTAAGATCTGGGGTGTTTCCAGGCCATGGACCCAAAATCTCTATGTTTTGTTCCCTGAGCCATTTAGTTATTACCTTTGCTTTATGGCAAGGTACTCCATCATGCTGGAAAAGGCATTGTTGGGCGCCAAACTGCTCTTGGACAGTTGGGAGAAGTTGCTCTTGGAGGACATTCTGGTACCATTCTTTATTCATGGCTGTGTTTTTAGGCAAGACTGTGAGTGAGCCGAATCCCTTGGCTGAGAAGCAACCCCACACATGAATGGTTTCAGGATGATTTACAGTTGGCATGAGACAAGACTGGTGGTAGCGCTCACCACTTCTTCTCCGAATTAGCTGTTTTCCAGATGTCCCAAACAATCGAAAAGGGGATTCATCAGAGAAAATGACTTTACCCCAGTCCTCAGCAGTCCACTCCCTGTACCTTTTGCAGAATATCAGTCAGTCCCTGATGTTTTTTCTGGAGAGAAGTTGCTTCTTTGCTGCCCTCCTTGAAACCAGGCCTTGCTCAAAAAGTCTCCGCCTCACAGTGCGTGCAGAAGCACTCACACCAGCCTGCTGCCATTCCTGAGCAAGCTCGGCACTGCTGGTAGTCCAATCCCGTAGCTGAAACAGTTTTAAGATACGGTCCTGGCGCTTGATGGTCCTTGTTGGGCGCCCTGGAGCCTTTTTGACAACAATGGAAGCTCTCTCCTTGAAGTTCTTGATGATGCGATAGATTGTTGACTGAGGTGCAATCTTTCTAGCTGCGATACTCTTCCCTGTTAGGCCATTTTTGTGCAGTGCAATGATGGCTGCACGTGTTTCTTTAGAGATAACCATGGTTAACTGAAGAGAAACAATGATACCAAGCACCAGCCTCCTTTTTAAAGTGTCCAGTGGTGTCATTCTTACTTAATCATGACTGATTGATCGCCTGCCCTGTCCTCATCAACACCCACACCTGTGTTAATGGAACAATCACTAAAACAATGTTAGCTGCTCCTTTTAAGGCAGGACTCAATGATGTTGAAATGTGTTTTTGGGGGTTAAAGTTAATTTTCTAGGCAAATATTGACTTTGCAAGTAATTGCTGTTAAGCTGATCACTCTTTATGACATTCTGGAGTATATGCAAATTGCCATTAGAAAAACTGAAGCAGTAGACCTTGTAAAAATTAATATTTGTATAATTCTCAAAACTTTTGGCCATGACTGTATATCCCTCCCTGCACCGGTGGGTCCTGTGGCAATCCCCCGCAGGGGTGCTACATATCCTTCCCCTAACAAAGTCTATAAGAATTCTGAAGTGTTCTGCCAACAATGCTTATTTCCTTGCAGTTTAGGTGCAGTTTGTAGTCAAGACAAAAGAATGAGCATGTCAATTGTTAGGGCATTTTAGTAGCATTTTTCAGCCCTCCGAACCACTGACAATAGTGGAAAAACGCTTCACTACAAACCGCACCAAAACGCTGCTGGAACGCACCAAAAATGCACCAAAAAAAGCACACGTTTTGAGGTGCGTTTTCATGCATCTAAAAAGCCACATCAGCACATAGCCTTACATTGTGGTTTTAGTGCTGTTTTTCCCTATACACTTCTATGGGGAGCCTGAAAAAAAGCAAGTGAAAAATAAATTACAGGTTCAATTGCAGATTCCTAGCGGTTTGGTACTAAAAAAAAAAGCATTTCCAAAGAGTTGTGACAAATCTACACCAAAAATGCATAAAAAAAGGAAAAAGACAGCAAAAGACAGCAAAAATTCTATAGTCAAAAAAAACTACTATTGTTTATTTTGGTACAACACTTGCAGAAAAAAGCAGTGGAAAAAAAAACACTACATTAAAGAGGACCTGTAATCAGGTGAAAAGTTTCCAGTTTTTCTTTTTGCATAGATATATATCTCTGGAGGCAGTGGAGCAATCTGTTGGGTCCTTGGATCTCCGTTCTTGGAGACTGAGGGGCATCCACCTTCTGCATCAAATTATGGAGGGGAGTATCTTGAGACCATTTGCTGCGCTAATGAACGACTTTGACATTCAAAAAAATGACTTTTTTAAGTACCTGCAAGTCCGGCACTTCCTGGCTTCTGTCTCCCTGCTGGACCCGTCTCCAGAAACCTTTATTGGTTCTCTACAGGGATTCTTTAAGTCACGGGGTCCCAGCTCTGGGGGGGTCTCAATCATCTATAGGGCTCTGCTGTTTCTGCGCTCCAGACAGAAACTCACTTACATGACCAATTGGGAGAGGGACCTGGATTCTCAGCTCCCTTGGAGGCCTGGCAAAGAGCAGCCTCCCATGCATCTCCCTATTCTTCATGCATAAACCATCTTGAGCAGGCGAAGAAGCTCCAGCTTCTCTGGTACCTAACCCCAGACCGTATATCTAGGTTTAGAGGTACAGGACATCATAATTCCCGATTCTGTTGGCGAGGTTGCTCTTCTTTGGGGTCACCCGCCCACATATGGTGGGAGTGTCCTACTATCAGGCCCTTTTGGATGGAGGTAGAGGAGATGCTGGGTATGCTCACAGGACTGCCCATGTCACTGGAATCGCCAGTTGCCCTACTGGGCTTGGGCCTGGACTTGGTCCCTGGCCCCCTCCGCCCTATAGTCACTAACACCTTGATAGCAGCAAGAATGTGTGTAGCATCCAAGTGGAAATCTATAAGCTCTCCATCCAAGACGGAGCTGATAAACCGCATGAATTTGCACTTTCAATATGAGCTCATTTTGGCCCACGATCTCCCAAAACGGAACAAGGTATTGTCATGGTGGGACCCCTGGGTTCTCTCTACTCATAATGCTGTTCGGATCCCGGGTAATCCTGATCATATTACTTCATTTACGATTTATTTGATGCTGCAGGACTACATATTATTCACATATTATTCACGCTCTCCTATAACCCCTCCCCTTCCTTTCCCTAGCCCCTTTATCTTTTGTCCCTTTACTTTATGTTTTGGTTGGTTTCTTAATCCTCATGGTAATATGTTGTTGTGTCTTGATGTTATGGTACTCGATACCTGATTTATGTTATTGATGTACTACTGTTTGAAAATTTCTAATAAAAAATTTTAATGGTTAAAAAAAAAAAGTTTCCAGTTTTTCTCTTTGGCTGGAAACACACTGTCCGGTGACATGCGAGATAAGTTACACACGCAGATAATTGTGCAGATATAGTTCACAGATCTCTGGTTGCAGTGAAATCATGGACACATTGTTCTATTTTGTGGCCGTGTACAAATATAACAATGTGTCCATGATTTCACTGCAACCAGAGATCTGCGAACAATATCTGCACAATTATTTGTGTGTGTGACTGGGCCTATACTCGCAGGAGTCTCGGATCATTCACCTTGCACGACCTCTGCCTCCTTGAATGGGATACTGCCAGTAGTATGTTTTTCTATGTTTTTCTATGTAGCTGCACTGCACCCGTCCAGAGAGGGGCCATCCCGGGTTAACGATCGTACAGTGTGTTTCCAGCCTTATTCTACACCCGCTGTCCCCCTAAGGCCGGTTTCACACTGAGGTGTGATCAGGTCCAGGGCTGTCCGGTGTGAACTGGACAGCCCCGGACCCGATTTGCAAACAGGTCCGGTTTGCAGCTGGACTCTTGTGATCGCAGCTGCTGAAATTTCAAGCTAGCTGCGGTCCTGAAATCTCTTCAGGGGACAGCTCATGGTGCTGAAGTTTAGCAGCGCTCGTTGTGAAACTCCCGCACCCAGAATCTGGCTCCCGGATCCGATTTTATGTCGGTTCCGGCGCCATAGACCCCCATGTTAGCGGGCGCCGAATCGCGCTGGATCCAGGATGATCCGATTTTGTCCGATTTTTCCCCCGGACACAAAAACATTGCTTGCAACGTTTTTGTGTCCGAAAGAAAAATCCGAATTTTCACGGACCCTCCCAGACAGATGGAAACCGGATGGCACATAGCTGCCATCCGGCTCCATAGGGCTGCATTACTGCAAAATCGGGTCCTGGACCTGATCTTGCCATGGTGTGAAACCGACCTTAGTGTCTGTTTTGTTCTCAGTGGCGTAGTGTGGGAGGGCGGTCCGCCCCAGGTGGCACGTGTGTGGAGGCAGCAGCAGCCTGCAGGTGATTCACCTCAGTGTGGTATTATAACGCGGTCACGGTGGATGGAGGCTGCATAAGGGACCCTGCATCCCGGGGGCCCTGGGGTGATGGGCGCAGCCTTTGATTGCTGGCAGTGTTACTCAGGGCCGTATTAGCCTGCCCAGCAGAAGAGACAATACCATGGAGCAGCAGGATCTGTGATGATGTCACAGGCATATGACTCGGGTGGGCGGAGCCATGGAGTTTTGCCCAGCGTGAAGGAGCAAAATGTCATACAAGAAGCTGAAGAGAAGATGGGACCAAATAAACAAGGGTACAAGAGGTGTGTGAGAAAGGGGTGCAGAAGGTGGCTGGCTGTGCACGGGGATGAATGATGCAGGGGGGTGGAGGATGGAAACTGCAGGGGTTAGATGAGAGAGTTCAGGAGGATGAGGATGGGGAGTGCAGGAGAATGGGGACTGCAGGAAGATGGAGAGTGGAGGAGGATGAGGAGTGCAGGAAAATGGAGGATGGGGAGAGTAGGAGGATGGGGAATGAAGGAGGATGGAATATGGGGAGTGCAGGAGGATGCGGAGTGCAGGAGGAAGGATAGGGAGTGCAGGAGCATGGGGAGTGTAGGAGGATGGTGACTGCAGGAAGATGGAGAGTGCAGGTGGATGGAGGATGGGGAGTGCAGGAGGATGGAAAGTACAGGAGGATGGCGACTGCAGGAAGATGGGGAGTGCAGGAGGATGGGAGTGCAGAAGGATGGAGAGTGCAGGAGGATGGAGAGTGCAGGAGGAAGGAAAGTGCAGGAGGATTGGGAGTTCAGGAGGATGGATGGTGTCAGAGGATGGAGAGTGCAGGAGGATAGAGAATGCAGGAGGATGGGAGTGCAAGAGGATGGAGGAAAGAGAGTGGAAGAGGATGGAGAGTGCAGGGGGATGGAGGATGTAGGGAAGATGGAAACTGCAGGGGATGGAGGATGGAGACTGTGGGGGGATGGAGGATAGAAACTGCAAGGGGATGGAGAGTGCAGGAGGATGGAGACTACAGGAGGATTGAAACTGCAGGGGTATGGAGGGCCAGTGGATGGAGGGTGCAGGGGGGTGACAGAGGATGCAGGGAGAATGGAGATTGTAGGGGATGGTATGTGCAGGGGGATGGAGAGTGTTGGTTGGAGGGGGAAAGAGGGATATCTTACAGATCCCAAATATCGCCAACATACAGAACATTGTATTGCTATCATGGATAACAGTATGATAACAAAGACAGAAAAAACAGATCTGTCAGACTAAGGTGAAGCAAATGTTCATCAGTCTCCAAATGGAGAAGTCTATTGGAGTGATTGTGCTTTACATCACCACATATTAACTCTACAGGGGATTTCCAAGCCAGATGTGACAGACACTATATGGGTTATGGATAGATGGAGACAGACACTATATGGGTCATGGATAGATGGAGACAGACACTATATGGGTCATGGATAGATGGAGACAGACACTAATATGGGTCATGGATAGATGGAGACAGACTCTATATGGGTCATGGATAGATGGTGACAGACACTTATGGGTCATGGATAGATGGTGACAGACACTATATGGTCATGGTAGATGGTGACAGACATTATATGGGTCATGGATAGATGGTGACAGACACTATATGGGTCATGGATAGATGGTGACAGACACTATATGGGTCATGGATAGATGGTGACAGACACTATATGGGTCATGGATAGATGGTGACAGACACTATATGGGTCATGGATAGATGGTGACAGACACTATAATGGTGACCTATATGGGTTATGAGATGGTGACAGACACTATATGGGTCATGGATAGATGGTGACAGACACTATATGGGTCATGGATAGATGGTGACAGACACTATATGGGTCATGGATAGATGGTGACAGACACTATATGGGTCATGGATAGATGGTGACAGACACTATATGGGTCATGGATAGATGGTGACAGACACTATATGGGTCATGGATAGATGGTGACAGACACTATATGGGTCATGAGATGGTGACAGACATATGGGTCATGGATAGATGGTGACAGACACTGTATGGGTCATGGATAGATGGTGACAGACTCTATATAGGTCATGGATAGATGGTGACATCAGTGTATTAATTACAGTACACTTTTCCATTTGAAGATGCTGGATAACATCTTGCTTCACTTTGAATGTTGTTTAATTAGAGGTGCTGGGTGATTACCTAGGAGTAGAAATGTGTGAGAAATTGCTGATTGTAAATAATAGATTCATAATCAAGTACAATAAATAAGTAGATTAACAAGACACACTTAAAGTGTAGGGCATAATACACTTCTCACATATTTTAGTAAACAGAGGCCGAGAAATATGTAATGAAAATGTTTATGGTCACTATAGTGTGGGCCCCTAGCATAATTTCCACTGGTGGGCCCTAGGCACCCCAGTCCAACCCTGGATAGGACCTGTGGTGACGTTGCGACTCGGAGATCCCGAGTCACATGATCGCAACACGTGACCGCTACCCGGTCGGAAGATGGAATAGAAGACACCTCCGGCGGCTAAAATTGCGCCGGCCCCGAGCCCTCCTTGAGTCCTGCTTGTTGCCATACACTGGATTTATGCAGAGGTGGCGGTGCACAGTGACAACCCCAATAGGTGAGTGGCCATTTGGTCCAATACTTAGAGGCGGTAGCCTCTGGCAAATTTTTTGACCGCCCCGGGCGCCACAAGCAGTTGCTACGCCACTGTTTGTTTTTTTGATCCACCGCATGGTTGTGGAGATCTGCCTCTTTTGGTGATACCTTTTATGGTATTTAACAAAAGGTCGGTACTTACAGTGTAAAAATACAGAGATACACCCCAGAAACTCTGTCATGCCCTCTTATATGGACCATGAAAATAGCACTAAATAAAGAGGCCATATATCTGGAATGGTATGGCAGATTTAAAAAAAAATAAATAAATAAATAAATAATAATAATAATTTTCAGGGAGCAGAAGGAATAAAATAAGAGCAAAAACTGCCCACTTCTCACCTGGTGACAGGTCCTCTTTAAGAGACTCTCTAATATGGCGTTATTTAAATATTTCATAATAAATACATTTTTTGCTTATTCATAATTTAGTAATATTTTCCTAGTTATAGGACAAAGGTTTTAATAGCTGCTCATTTCCAGTATACAAATAAGATGCATAAAGCTTCCACACTTGGCGTCCCAATATATTTATATAGAGAGATGTTATCTGAGTGGCTCATCTGCAGGCTAGAGTCCTCACTTCTTCATACACAGTCATAAAACTTTAGAATTAGGGGTTCTCCAAGACAGCTTCTGTCAAAAATGTTCAGAGACAGAGCATCATGTATTTGAGTTTATCTTTTTATGATGCCAAAACATTCAGTTTACACATTGGATTGTGGGAGCCAGCACAGAAATTATGGGGACCCATAGAAAGTCAGAATTCCATCTATAAAAAAGTAAGTCTGCGGTGGGGTCAGGCAGGGTTACGACGCCCAGGAACCATCACAGAACAGGGACCTTCTGTTTCTTTTTTCTTATCTCAGAGTACTTCCTATTTTGCTTTCAAGTATATAGATCGCAGGTGTGTTCCATTGAACGTAGGGTCCTGTGTTTTGGGAGCAAGCTGAGATGGCTTCTAGCCTAGGTAGCAGGCCTGCTGTCTGGGTGTTATGTTTAATTCTGATCTATCCTTCACCTCCTATATACAATCACAATCTCTCGCCCGCTCTTGCCGCTTGCACCTGAAGAACATCTCTAGAATCGCTACTTTCTCACCATGGAAATTACAAAATCCCTCACAGTGGCCCTGATCCACTCCCGTCTTGATTATTGTAATTCTCTATTAATTGCCACCCTCCCTAACAAGACTCTCCCCACTCCAGTCCATCCTTAATGCAGCAGCCAGGGTCATCTATCTGGCTAACTATTACTCGGATACTTCCGCTGTTCCAGTTTTGGATTACTGAGATGCTTCTGCTGCTTCAATTTGCTTGTTCTCACCCATAAAGCTCTTCCCAGTGCAGCACCTCCCTACCTCTCTAACCTCATCTCTGTCTATCACCTGAGCCATTATTTTTGCTCTGGAAGCAACTTTAGACTAACACCTGCATTAATCTGAACCTCCCACTCTTAGCTCCAAGACTTCTCCCGAGCTGCACCAATCCTCTGGAATGCTCTACTCCAAAAAATTAGGACTATCCACAACTTACATAGTTTCAGGCGCTCCCTAACAGGACATCTTTTTAGAGCAGCCTATCATGCTCCCTAGTCAAAGTAATTTAGACATAGCCTATTCACTTCACCAGACTCAAAAGCATTACAAATAATAGCTGGTGGCCACTCATGCAGCTCTTATCTATTCCCCATTTCCTCAAGTTGGCTGCACCATAATTCTAAATATGCACCTGTAAGTTGTGTCACCCCCACCTCATAGATTGTAAGCTCTTATGAGCAGGGACATTATTATTTTGCTTTATTTATAGTAATTTTTTTTATAACTGTTACTTATGAGGGTGCGTGCACACGATCAGTACACGCAGCATTTTGGACGCTGAAAATTGGGCTGAAAAGTCCCCCCCTCGGCTTATACGCGAGTCATATACAGCCCCAGTGGTAGTATACAGCCACCCGCCCGCCACCCCCATCAGTATACAGGCCCTCCATCAGTATCCAGGCCCCCCCCCTTGCTCTGCAAAACCTGCAAAGTAAAATCATTATACTTATCACTGTTCTGTCGCCACCTTCCCCGCCGCTGCCATTGCGCTCCTCCGCCTTCATCCGTCTTCTTCCGGCTCCCTGTGGTCGGCGCAGGCAATGACGTCATTGCCTGCGCTGACCACAGGAAGCCGGAAGACGCTGGATGAAGACGGAGGAGCGCGATGGCAGCGGCGGGACGGCGGCGACAGGACAGTCCTGGGGCTGCTGTATACTACCACTGGGCTGCTGTATATACCTCTGGGCTGCTGTATACTACCACTGGGCTGTATATACCTCTGGGGCTGCTGTATACTACCACTGGGGCTGCTGTATACTACTACTGGGGCTGCTGTATACTACCACTGGGCTGCTGCTGTATATACCACTGGGGAGGCTGCTGTAACACTGCTGGGCCTGTATATACCACTGGGAGGCTGCTGTATACCACACTGCTGGGGCTGTATACTACCACTGGGAGGCCTGTATACCACTGGGGGGGCCTGTATACCACACTGCTGGGGCTGTATACCTGTGCTGGGGTCCACCCTCGGCTTATACACGAGTCAATAGGTTTTCCCAGATTTTGGGGCAAAAGTAGGGGGGTCGGCTTATACACGGTCGCCTTATACACGAGTATATACGGTACTTTGTCATAAGGCACACTGAATTATCAATGGTAAAAGAAGGTCAATATATTTTGCCTACATAGCATGTTATAATTCAAGCATCAAGAAGTCAGGGAATGCATTGTACACTAGAAAATGCCCAATAACGGAGATTTAAAATAAATCATGTAACATATACGGTAATTACTGAAGATAGGTATCACAGTAAAACCAACACCATTTTCAAAACATGTAAGGTCCTAATTATTGTAGAAAGAGGAATGCCACAGTCAGTGCCTTCCTAATAACAGGTTTGCCTTTGGCATGAGCCATCAGTGGGAGGTGCTGGGTGCTCACCTGGAAGAACCTGCTCAGCAAATGGTAGAAATGTTTACTGTGTTACTGTGTATCCACGCCCGGAAAAACAGGACAATATTGTGTTCACATACACGACCTACTAAGATGTCTCTGGTTTATTTACCCCAACGGCAGGTCTACGCAAGTGACCACAAGAAGAAACACAAACAGCCCTGTAAATAAAGTTATGGATTTGGGCTTATATTGTTTCTAATAGTATTATCTTTTGAATTGAAAGTTTTTTTGTAATAAGAAAAAAGTAACTCATGAAAAAAGAAGATATATGGCTCACCACGTGAGATGAACCATCTGCTGTATACCATATATTAACGCTGTGCACCTTCCCACTGGTGCAGTCACAAATATAGGAAAACTTGGAGGAAATTTATGGCGCCTCCAATCGGTTCAATAGAATTCAGAAGGTGCTTTATTCTTCTATTATAAGATGTTACAGGTCATCTTGCCTGCATGACAATCTGACGCTTCACAAGTCCTATACTATGACTAAGGACGTGTGAAGCGCGCCATAAATTGGACGTGCCATACATTCCCTCCAACGTTTCCTATAAGAAAGAAGTAAAGCTATGTCAATACATTTTATTAATATACGTAATAAGTCTGAAAGGTGCCCCAATCTTCAGCCATGAGCTCTGATTCTGACAGGTGCTCTTCAGTTTGTGCCCATCATAGGACAGCATGTATGGTGTGGAGGGGGCTGTCTGACCGCCAATTGCAATAGCTAAACCGTAATACTTCTCATATTTATACAGACAAAGGGCTGGCATATCTACTGAAATAGGCAGTGAGGCAGCCACCCTCAAACCCAGCTGAAATCACAAGCCATGTTAGGAAAAACCAGAAGATGCCCTACCAGGGGCCCCAGGCAAAAGAGTCTCAGTGGGTCCCTTTAATACATGCTATGATTCATGATGCCCTGATAGGGCAGAGAGATGTAGGTATAGTACAATGCTCACTTCTTACATTACATACGTGATATCTATTGTAAATTGTACAATACCATACAGCTGCTTGGATTTATGCAACTCTACCTCTTATATGCCAATTCTTCTTACCTACCCCCTCACTCAGTTTGTCAGCATATCTCTCAAGCCTGCGCCCTATCCTTCACATCCTGCCACCTCATCCTTCATATACAGTATATAACCCCCCAGTGTGCCCAGTTTGTGCCCTCATCCTTCACAAATATCACCTCCCAGTGGGCCCAGCCTGCCCCCTCATTCCTTATATAAATACCCCCCTCAGGGCCCAGCTTTCCCCCTCAACCTTTATATAATTATCCCCTTCAAGGCCCAGCATGCCCCCTCATTCTTACCCCCCTCTAGATCCATCCTTCCCCCTTATTCTCTATATATATATACATATATTACTCCCCTCAGTTCTCAGCCTGCCCCCTCATCTTTACATATAAGCCCCCTCAGGGCCCAGCCTGCCCCCTCATCCTTTATATAATTACAAGGCCCAGCCTATTAGACAGGGGCGGACCTACCATGGTGCAGCTGGTTCAGCTGCACCAGGGCCCCAACCAGGTAGGGGGCCCCCTGTGACCCTGTGTCAGAGGAGGTTAACTGAGGGAAGCTTCCTGCTTCCCTTGGCTGTTCCCGCCCCTTCCACTCCTCTGCAGTCCCGGCTCCCAGACCTGCAATACGCCCCTGCTAACACCCCACCCCCCTGCTCGTCACCTAAAGCTGCCAGCACATCCTCACCCTCACCCCGCTCGTCACCTAAAGCTGGCAGCACCCACCCCCACCCTCCCCCCCACCGCTCCTCACCTACAACTGCACCAGGGCCCGCCAGGCTGAAGTCCGCCACTGCTATTAGACATACATAGAGCTACTAAATGTACATACAGACATATACATAGACTCACACAGCCATGCAACAGGCATGTTTATTACATGCACACACACTACCCTGCAGTAGGTACTGTACATTTACTTACACATACACAATACATTACCACATCTTGCAGTTGCTGATTGGTAAAGAGCAGGAAAAGAGACACTGGGACCTGCACAAAGGCTGCAGCAGTTGAGCAGTTGTAGGATCTTTAAATCTAGAACTCAAGCACCTTCCAGTCATGTGATCAGGCACATGATCGGTCACAAGACTTTAAGGTCTTGCAAGTTCCAAGGGCAGAAGGTCCTTTAGCTGCAAGGCTCCTGCAGCCTCTGTATATTAAACTCCAGATAAGCTTTATCTCCTGCTCTGCATCAATGACACAGATCAGTGCAGGGCAGGAAAGCAATAGTTTAAATTGTTTAAGGCTGCCTTCACACTGGCGTTCCCCTCCGCAGCGTTCTGCGGAGGGGAAGCGCCATGTGAGCGCAGCCAGCACAAGCCCCTATCTTTATAATGGGAGCGCACGGTGCTGCGCTTGACTGCGCATGACCGTGCGCTCCCATTCACTCCCATATGTGATTTGTACGTAGGTGGATAGCCTGCGCACAAATCACACACTCTCCTTCGCACCAGGGACGCGACATGTTGCATTCCTGGTGCGGAGGAGAGTGTGTGATTTGTACGCAGGCATCCACCTGCGTACAAATCACATATGGGAGTGAATGGGAGCGCACGGTCATGCGCAGTCAAGCGCAGTACCGTGCACTCCCATTATAAAGATAGGGGCTTGCGCTGGCTGCGCACACATGGCGGTTCCCCTCTGCAGAACGCTGCGGAGGGGAACGTCAGTGTGAACCCAGCCTATATAAATAATTTGAAAAAACAGCATGGGGTACTCCCTAATTTTGATACCTAGCTAAAATAAAACACACAGCTGGGGGCTCTATTCTCAGGCTGGGGAGACCCATGGTAATTAGATATCCTGGCGCTTTACCCAGCTCATTCCGATTGCCCTGGTGTGGTTGCGATCAGGGTCATATAAGGAGTGAAAGAGGGTGCATTTGTTTTTTATTTCAAATATAAGATTTTTCTCTGTGTTTTGTGTTTATTTCTTTAGACTTACAGGTTAATAGTTCGGGGGTCTCATAAACCACGTCCCATTAATAACCTGGGACTTGATGAAATATGTGATTTTTGACAAATCACAGCTGTCATTAACTCCTTATATTACCCCGATTGCCACCTAACCAGGGCAGTTTTGATGAGCTGGATAAAGAACCAGGATATTGTGCATCTTATGGATCAGCCAAATGTAGGATAGCTGCAGGCTGCTATTTTTATCCTGGAGGGGGCCCATGTGCTTTATCCTGGCTGGGTATCAAAATTGAAGGCGATCCCATGAGTTTTTAAAAATTATTTAAATATTTTTTTTTTAAAAAACGGCGTGGATGTCCCCCATATTTTGCTTCCCAACCAAGATAAAGCACATGGCTTCTAGTGTCCAGCCATTGCATTTATGTATAAACATACAGGGGGTCCCTACACCATTTTTTAAAATGAATTATTTTTACACTAGTGAGTGGGCATCCAATCACAGACACCTTCTAATGGCCCATTCTTCACTTTCCTTCTGAGCAGGTGTTGGCCAGTCGCTGGTACTTGCGCTTGTCAGAGAATAATGAGGACAGAAGTACCAGGGACTCACGTGCACCTACAGAGAACGAAAATGAAGGCTGTGCCATTAGAAGGGCCAAGCACTGAGGAGGGATAAAGGGAGATGGAATATGCAGGCAACCAATATTATCTCATGTAACCAATGTCACAGGGACAAAGAAATGATGAGGGGAGGAGACATATGATAATGAATTGAGGAGGCAGTGTTTTCTTATGGAAAGGAGCCTGCCCCATAGCCTGGAAGACATCATTAACATAAAGTTAGAGATGATTTCTCTGCTACAAGAATGAAATGTAAGACAGACAGGCATGACTTTTTTAGTTAATGTATAACCTCTATGCCCATATGAATGGCTTGCCTAGCTCAAATGGGTTGACAGATTCCCTTTAGATTACAGGAAACCTGACAGCTGATACATACTGCCTGAACCACGGGCAGCCGGCATCAGACTGGGGCTGTATGAACTCAGTCAGGTATGTTTGATCCTGAAACGATGCAGAGGAAAACATGCTTTAAAAGATTCTCCACTCTCACTGCCCTGGACTGATAGATCTCTCCTTACATGCATGTACAGGGAAGTATCTGTTATATCAAGGTGGGGTTACACGTTTCAATGTCGTTGCGATATCGCAATTCAATGGTGCTGGGGCGCGCATTTAGTGCACTTTTCTCCCGCATCGCATCGGAGGTTTAGACGTTGCGATTTCTGAATCCAACGTCCGTGCGATGTCTACGCCCCCCAACCCAGGAACGACCATTTAACATGGGAGTGAATGGGTGACGTTGAACTTCACATCGGAGTTGGGCCGTCACACAGCACGATCCGGCTCCAATCTCCATTCAATATCGGAGCATTGAATAGCACACTCATTCAATCCCCGATATCGCATTGACATCGTTCCTGCATCGTATTGGACGTTCACACCATACAACGCTGGAACGATATCGGCTCCAACGATCGAACCACGTGACTTTTCATTGAAATTGGACGCCGATATCGCAACGTGTAAACCCCCCTTCAGAGTTAACAGGTAGGGAGACGTCATCGGGGACCCGCCCGTCTGACTAGTCTCCAGTGCGGCTTGATCCTTGGAGGCTTTTAAAATGTCTTTTTCTGAAACGCTGCAGCATTTCAGAGTCATACATACCTGGCTGAGCCCATACAGCCAGTGTCCGATACATGCAGCTCGATCCACAGGGAGCATGTATCCATTGTAAGATTCATTTCAAAAGGTATCCACTTTAGTACAGTCAGTTTAGTAAAATGGTGTGGATTTTACATATAGAAAATCTGAAAAAAAATCAGCATGAAATTTGTAACGTGTGAATGTAGACTAAAAGTTTTAGTTTATCTTGACACCAATGGCTATTATTGTATACACCAACTCTCCCAGAACATCCAGATAGCTCACGGAAATAGAGGAGACTTCCAAAGAGGGCAGCATGGTGGCTTAGTGGTTAGCACTGCAGCCTTGCAGCACTGGGGTCCTGGGCTCAAATCCCACCAAGGACAACATCTGCAAGGAGATTGTATGTTCTCCCTGTGTTTGCGTGGGTTTCCTTGTGGGCCCCAATGGGGACAGTGTTGCACTGTGGAATTTATAGAACTATATAAATGAATAAATAGTATTATTTATTATTACATATATTATTAAACTCACAAAACAGTAGACTCTCCAGTGAGACTTCCCAGAAAGCAACACTTCAAGATTTCAAGCTTGTTATACTGGATGTTGCGTCATCACACATTCTTCAACCAGTGCAAACTATAAGTGGAACAGTGGAACTAATCCTATAATATTTCTAAGCTGTATTGTAAAAATTCAAGAATACTTGGCTGCTATTAACAATTCCCCCAAGTTTTATCTGCATTAGTTTATTTTTATTTTTTCACCTGAGGCGCTGGGTTTGAAGGGAAGCAAATTTTAGACATCATAGAATCAAGAATGAGGTAAGGTAAGGCTCCATTAAGAAGATTAAAACAAGCTTTGGCTTATTGGACTAGGCGCCCACAATAAGTGGTGTTCACTGAAGGGGGAACCGGCATACAAAGCTCAGAGAGGTGCACTCTGAGGCACTTGATTTGGCATCAAGGAAGCTTGTACCATCCCTGTTCTGAATGTGGCAGGACGGCTTGGCCCAATCTTGAAAGTAAAAGGTATTGAGCCTTGTAGTAAAGATGTCTGTTTAAAGAGGTAGTTCCATCTTCTAAAGTTATAGCTCATCCTGGTGATCCGCTCAGTTTTATTCAGTGCAATAGACTTTTAGTGGCGTGGCACAGTCTAATGCTATTCCATTCAAACTCCTTCTGATTGGTGTCTTAGGGCTAAGGGGACAGGGGTCACCTATTCTGGTGATTGGTGGGATTCCAGTTGTTTAAACCTCTTTCGCCTATCCATTGGAAGTGTGGAATACTTTTTTAACAGGTTTTTTTGGAGGTACCAAATTAAAGGACATTTGAAGAGCAGTGGCGTAACTTGAAACTCATGGGCACCGATGCGAAAGGTCCAACGGGGCCCCTAATTCTTTCTCCAGGTCCCGGGTGCAATTGAAACCCCTGTACCTGTTGTAATTACGCCCCCATCGATGAGGATAGCCCAGTGGGATCAGACTATAGTCACCACCACAATCATCAGAGAGCTCCAGAGAGCACAGTGTTTCCTACATAGTTTACCAGGTACACCTACGTTTGGCGACGGCTCTGCCAGGAACTGAGCAGCAAGATGAAGAGCTGTTTGATGAAACAACAAAGTCTCATGTTGATGACCTATCCATAGGATTGGCCACCAATTTGGCAAACCAATAAAATTCCTCTAACTGGTGCTGTGGCCCCTTCATTACCATGAAATCAGCATTTGGGCCCCTGATAATGGAAATTATGCAATTACTTCCATTATAGAAATATCCCTTTAATAATTTGGCATGTAAATAAATATATGACATTAGTGTATCAGATTTATTTAGCATCTCACGTCCTCGGGGATTATTTCTTTGATGCTGCGGACCTTTCTTTATATTAATATAATCCTATGTTTCATCTATTCCAGCACTGTATGAACACATCAAAGAGTTTGATGGATGAGACGGCCACGCTCCCATCACAGTGGGGGACTTTTTAATTTAAGACACATTCATTTTGATTGAATGGATAATTGTTTGATTATTTCATCTAACTAGCATTACAAGTGAGGGAATATAATTACTGTACAGATCATAGTGCTGGATTATTGTTAGGATCAGTATATGGCTATTAAACACTAATTGTAAGTCACCAATATACATTTAGGATCCATCACACTCGTTTGGAAAAACAAATGTCATCACCTGTGTATGTGTATATATATGTAGTGAAATAAGTATTGACCATATCATGAATTCTCTAAGTAAATAGCTATTGACACAAATGAAGTTCGCATCAAATGCCGGTTACTGCCCTTTTAATCTTCACAGGCGAAGAAGTTAACCCATGGATGTCCATAAATTTAGTGATGTGTAATAATGAGAAATATCACAGGGAAAAATTATTGAACTCACGAAGAAAAAAAGGTGGAAAAAGCCATGGAAAGTCATAGCCCCTTGCTGAAAACTATCAGTAATTATAAAGCAATCCTGCAACTTAGTGAAAACATGTTGCATTTCTTGTGCGGACGAGACTGGGTGATTTGTGCGCGGGCATCCGCCTGCGCACAGATCACATATGGGAGTGAATGGGTGTGCGCGGTCATGCGCAGTCAAGCGCAGCACCGTGCGCTCCCATGCTAAAGATAGGGACCTGCGGTGCTGCGTTTACATTGCGGCTCCCCTCCGCAGAACGCTGCGGAGGGGAACGCTAATGTGAAAGCACCCTTATGCACTCAACATCCATTGTCCGGATGCACGCTCACCATGCAAGAGTCCATTGCTGAACACAAAGCATGTTCACATGCATTTAAAGTTTGAACAGCATTCAGACAAGCCTGTGAAATATTGGGAGACAATAGTCTGGTTAGATAACACCAAAATTGGATTCTTTGGATGCCATAATACACACCATGTTTGAAGGACAAAAGGCACTGTATATAACCCTAAAGACAGAATATCAACAGTGAAGTTTGGTGGTGGGAATACCATAGTGTGGGGCTGTTTTTCAGCATATGGCATTGGCAAACTTCATATGATTGAAGGAAGAATGAATGAATATACAGAGACACGCTTGATGAAAATTTGCTGCCATCCTGGTGTCGGCGGTTGCAGGCGGTGAAGTATGGTGGCGGTTCCTGGTGTCGGCGGTTGTGGGCAGTGATGTGCGGTGATGGTTCTTGGTGTTGGAGGTTGGGGCGGTGATGTATGGTGGTGGTTCCTGGTGGCCGCGGTTGCTGGCAGCTATGTGTGGTGGCTGTTCCGGGTGGTGGTGGTTGCGTGCAGCGATGTGCAGTGGCGGTTCCGGGTGGCGGTGCCTGCAAGTGGTGATGTGCAGTGGCGGTTCTGAGTGGCGGTGGCTGCGGGTGGTGATGTGCGCCGGCGGTTCCAGGTGGCGGTGGCTGCGGGCAGCGATGTGCAGCTGCGGTGGCTATTAGTGGTGATGTGCAGTGGTTCCAGATGGAGGTGGCTGTAGGTGGTGATGTGCGGCAGCGGTTGTGGCCAGTGATGTGCAGTGACTGTTGCTGATCTCGGCGGTTGCGGGCAGCTATGTGTGGCGGCGGTTCTGGGTGGAGGTGGCTGTGGGTGGTGATGTGCGGCGGCGGTTCCGGGTGGCGGCGGTTGTGGGCAGTGATGTGCAGTGACTGTTGATAATCTCGACTGTTGCGGGCAGCGACGGTTCCGGGTGGCTGCGACTGGTGATATGTGGTGGCGGGTGGTGATGTGCCGTGGCAGTTCTGAGTGGCAGTGGCTGTGGACAGCATCGTGCAGTGACGGTCCCGGGTGGCGGTGGCTGCCAGTGGTGATGTGCGGCGGCGGTTCCGGGTGGTGGTGACAGCAGGTGGTGATGTGTGGCAGCGGTTCCGGGTGACAGTGGCGGCTGTGGGCAATGATGTGCAGCAGTGGTTCCGGGTAGCGGTGGCTGCAAGTGGTGATGTGCAGCGGCGGTGGCTGCGAGTGGTGATGTTTGGCGGTGGTTCTAGCTGGCGGTGGCTGCACGTAGTGATGTGCGGCAACAGTTCCAGGTGGCGGCGGTTGTGGGCAGTGATGTGCGGCGGCGGTTCTGGGTGGTGGTGGCTGCGGTTGGTGATGTGTGGCGGCAGTGGCTGCGGATGGTGATGTGCGTGGCAGTTCCAGGTGGCGGCGGTTGTGGGTGGCGGCAGTGGCTGCAGATGGTTATATGCGGTGGCAGTGGCTGCGGATGGTGATGTGCGGTGGCAGTTCCAGGTGGCGGCGGTTGTGGGTGGCGGCAGTGGCTGCAGATGGTGATATGCGGTGGCAGTGGCTGCGGTTGGTGATGTGTGGCGGCAGTGGCTGCAGATGGTGATATGCGGTGGCAGTGGCTGCGGATGGTGATGTGCGGTGGCAGTTCAGGTGGCGGCGGTTGTGGGTGGCGGCAGTGGCTGCAGATGGTGATATGCGGTGGCAGTGGCTGCGGTTGGTGATGTGTGGCGGCAGTGGCTGCAGATGGTGATATGCGGTGGCAGTGGCTGCGGATGGTGATGTGCGGTGGCAGTTCCAGGTGGCGATTACAGTGGTGGGTCCTGGTGTCGGTGGTTGTGGGCAGTGATGTGTGGCGGCGGTTCTGGGTGGTGGTGGCTGCGGTTGGTGATGTGTGGCGGCAGTGGCTGCGGATGGTGATGTGCGGTGGCAGTGGCTGCGGATGGTGATGTGCGGTGGTAGTTCCAGGTGGCGGCGGTTGTGGGTGGCGATGTACAGTGGTGGGTCCTGGTGTCGGTGGTTGTGGGCAGTGATGTGCGGCGGTGGTTCTGGGTGGCGGTGGCTGCGGTTGGTGATGTGCGGCGGCAGTTCCAGGTGGCGGCGATTGCGGGCAGTGGTGGCACCGCTGGCAGTGCTGTGCAATGTATCTATACTGCCAGTGGGCGCCATATTTGCACACCCATCACTTGATAGGAGGAAAATCTGATGCTGCAGTGGATGACTGACAGGACAGGAGCATTGTGTATATACAGGCACACATACATATTTATATACACCCACTAGAGCTTGCCTCGTCCTTCCTCACACTGTACAGTACTATAGGTCCTGTAGTTCTCTCCCCACATCTGGTGATTAGGATCCAGTGACTCAAGACAATGTCCGATACCTCAGTGAAGCTTCGGTGACACAGTTGATCGGCAGCAGCCTGCACCACAGTCCCTCCAACACTAGATGTCGCTACACCGTGCAGCCGTTATTAACCCCCCATACATTACGCCGTTGCTATGTGTGATGGCGTCGTTTCTAACGTGAGACAAGAGCAGAAGGAGGCAGCAGACACGCCATTTCCGGCCAGTCGTGAAGGCGGAGTGTGGAGGGAGGAGGCAGGAGGAGCTGGAACAGCCGGCTGACAATGAGGAGCAGAGCTTTAAATCAGGGGAGGAGATAGGAAGACTGTCCTGCCTGTGTCCTCCTGTCCTCAGCTGCCTGTCTGTGTCCTGCTGTCCTGACTGACGTGCCCGACATGGACCTACAGGTGAGAAGACATCCAGCAAAGCAATGATCCTGACTGCTGCTGTCCTAAATGTGCTTAGGGCATGCTGGGAGTTGTAGTTTCGGACCTTAAAGAGGTCACACAATTGTAATACATCTGTGTAGTGAGAGACACCTGGCAGGCTTGCTGGGAGTTGTAGTACACCCTCAGACTGGCAGGACGGGCTCTGCTCTCATTGTTTAATGATTTCCTTCACTGTGACGGAAAGTTGTGAATTTCCACAATAGAACAGGTGTAGGGGACAGGATGGGGGTCTGCACACAAGAAGGCTGTGTGAGGGGGCAGGATGGGGTCTGCACACAAGAAGACTGTGTGAGGGGGCAGGATGGGGTCTGCACACAAGAAGACTGTGTGAGGGGGCAGGATGGGGGTCTGCACACAAGAAGACTGTGTGAGGGGGCAGGATGGGGGTCTGCACACAAGAAGGCTGTGTGAGGGGGCAGGATGGGGGTCTGCACACAAGAAGGCTGTGTGAGGGGGCAGGATGGGGGTCTGCACACAAGAAGGCTGTGTGAGGGGGCAGGATGGGGGTCTGCACACAAGAAGGCTGTGTGAGGGGGCAGGATGGGGGTCTGCACACAAGAAGGCTGTGTGAGGGGGCAGGATGGGGTCTGCACACAAGAAGACTGTGTGAGGGGGCAGGATGGGGGTCTGCACACAAGAAGCTGTGTGAGGGGGCAGGATGGGGTCTGCACACAAGAAGACTGTGTGAGGGGGCAGGATGGGGTCTGCACACAAGAAGACTGTGTGATGGGGCAGGATGGGGTCTGCACACAAGAAGACTGTGTGAGGGGGCAGGATGGGGTCTGACACAAGAAGACTGTGTGAGGGGGCAGGATGGGGTCTGCACACAAGAAGACTGTGTGAGGGGGCAGGATGGGGTCTGCACACAAGAAGACTGTGTGAGGGGGCAGGATGGGTCTGACAAAAAGCTGTGTGAGGGGGCAGGATGGGGGTCTGCACACAAGAAGACTGTGTGAGGGGGCAGGATGGGGGTCTGCACACAAGAAGACTGTGTGAGGGGGCAGGATGGGGTCTGCACACAAGAAGACTGTGTGAGGGGGCAGGATGGGGGTCTGCACACAAGAAGGACTGTGTGAGGGGGCAGGATGGGGTCTGCACACAAGAAGTGTGTGAGGGGCAGGATGGGGTCTGCACACAAGAAGCTGTGTGAGGGGCAGGATGGGGTCTGCACACAAGAAGACTGTGTGAGGGGGCAGGATGGGGTCTGCACACAAGAAGACTGTGTGAGGGGCAGGATGGGGGTCTGCACACAAGAAGACTGTGTGAGGGGGCAGGATGGGGGTCTGCACACAAGAAGACTGTGTGAGGGGGCAGGATGGGGTCTGCACACAAGAAGACTGTGTGAGGGGGCAGGATGGGTCTGCACACAAGAAGACTGTGTGAGGGGCAGGATGGGGTCTGCACACAAGAAGACTGTGTGAGGGGGCAGGATGGGGTCTGCACACAAGAAGACTGTGTGAGGGGGCAGGATGGGGTCTGCACACAAGAAGACTGTGTGAGGGGGCAGGATGGGGTCTGCACACAAGAAGACTGTGTGAGGGGGCAGGATGGGTCTGCACACAAGAAGACTGTGTGAGGGGGCAGGATGGGGGTCTGCACACAAGAAGACTGTGTGAGGGGGCAGGATGGGGTCTGCACACAAGAAGACTGTGAGGGGGCAGGATGGGGTCTGCACACAAGAAGACTGTGGAGGGGGCAGGATGGGGTCTGCACACAAGAAGACTGTGTGAGGGGGCAGGATGGGTCTGCACACAAGAAGACTGTGAGGGGGCAGGATGGGGTCTGCACACAGAAGACTTGTGAGGGGGCAGGATGGGGTCTGCACACAAGAAGACTGTGTGAGGGGGCAGGATGGGGTCTGCACACAAGAAGACTGTGTGAGGGGGCAGGATGGGGTCTGCACACAAGAAGACTGTGTGAGGGGGCAGGATGGGGTCTGCACACAAGAAGACTTGTGAGGGGGCAGGATGGGGGTCTGCACACAAGAAGACTGTGTGAGGGGCAGGATGGGGTCTGCACACAAGAAGACTGTGTGAGGGGGCAGGATGGGGTCTGCACACAAGAAGACTGTGTGAGGGGGCAGGATGGGGTCTGCACACAAGAAGACTGTGTGAGGGGGCAGGATGGGGTCTGCACACAAGAAGACTGTGTGAGGGGGCAGGATGGGGTCTGCACACAAGAAGACTTGTGAGGGGGCAGGATGGGGTCTGCACACAAGAAGACTGTGTGAGGGGGCAGGATGGGGTCTGCACACAAGAAGACTGTGTGAGGGGCAGGATGGGGGTCTGCACACAAGAAGACTGTGTGAGGGGGCAGGATGGGGGTCTGCACACAAGAAGACTGTGTGAGGGGGCAGGATGGGGTCTGCACACAAGAAGAGCTGTGTGAGGGGCAGGATGGGGTCTGCACACAAGAAGACTGTGTGAGGGGGCAGGATGGGGGTCTGCACACAAGAAGCTGTGTGTAGGGGCAGGATGGGGTCTGCACACAAGAAGATGTGTGAGGGTGGCAGGATGGGGGTCTGCACACAAGAAGCTGTGTGAGGGGGCAGGATGGGGTCTGCACACAGAAGCTGTGTGAGGGGCAGGATGGGGGTCTGCACACAAGAAGACTGTGTAGGGGGCAGGATGGGGGTCTGCACACAGAGAGCTTGCAGCTGCCTCGAGTGGAGGTGCAGGATGGGTCTGCACACAAGAAGCTGTGTGAGGGGCAGGATGGGGTCTGCCACAAGAAGTCTGTGAGGGGGCAGGATGGGGTCTGCACACAGAACTGGGGTCGATGGGGTCTGCACACAGAAGCTTGCTGTCTCTGGTGGGGCAGATGGTCTGCACCCTGGAGGAGCTGCCGACTCGTACAGATGGGCTGCCACAGCTTGATCGTCTCCCTGGGAGTGCCTGCCGACCACAAAGGTCTTGTGAGGTGCCTCCGCTGGCACTAGATCCCTCCTCTCTGGAGAGCTGCCTCGTCCTCTGGTCACTCTGATCTCCTCCTCTCTGGAGAGCTGCCTCGTCCTCTGGTCCACTCTGACTCCTCTCTGGAGAGCTGCCTCGTCCTCTGGTCACTCTGATCTCCTCCTCTCTGGAGAGCTGCCTCGTCCTCTGGTCACTCTGATCTCCTCCTCTCTGGAGAGCTGCCTCGTCCTCTGGTCACTCTGATCTCCTCCCTCTCTCTGGAGAGCTGCCTCGTCCTCTGGTCACTCTGATCTCCTCCCTCTCTCTGGAGAGCTGCCTCGTCCTCTGGTCACTCTGATCTCTCTGGAGAGCTGCCTCATCCTTGGTCACTCTGATCTCCTCCTCTCTGGAGAGCTGCCTCGTCCTCTGGTCACTCTGATCTCCTCCCTCTCTCCGGAGAGCTGCCTCGTCCTCTGGTCACTCTGATCTCCTCCCTCTCTCCGGAGAGCTGCCTCGTCCTCTGGTCACTCTGATCTCCTCCCTCTCTCCGGAGAGCTGCCTCGTCCTCTGGTCACTCTGATCTCCTCCCTCTCTCCGGAGAGCTGCCTCGTCCTCTGGTCACTCTGATCTCCTCCCTCTCTCCGGAGAGCTGCCTCGTCCTCTGGTCACTCTGATCTCCTCCCTCTCTCCGGAGAGCTGCCTCGTCCTCTGGTCACTCTGATCTCCTCCCTCTCTCCGGAGAGCTGCCTCGTCCTCTGGTCACTCTGATCTCCTCCCTCTCTCCGGAGAGCTGCCTCGTCCTCTGGTCACTCTGATCTCCTCCCTCTCTCCGGAGAGCTGCCTCGTCCTCTGGTCACTCTGATCTCCTCCCTCTCTCCGGAGAGCTCCCCTCGTCCTCTGGTCAACTCTGATCTCCTCCCTCTCTCCGGAGAGCTGCCTCGTCCTCTGGTCACTCTGATCTCCTCCCTCTCTCCGGAGAGCTGCCTCGTCCTCTGGTCACTCTGATCTCCTCCCTCTCTCCGGAGAGCTGCCTCGTCCTCTGGTCACTCTGATCTCCTCCCTCTCTCCGGAGAGCTGCCTCGTCCTCTGGTCACTCTGATCTCCTCCCTCTCTCCGGAGAGCTGCCTCGTCCTCTGGTCACTCTGATCTCCTCCCTCTCTCCGGAGAGCTGCCTCGTCCTCTGGTCACTCTGATCTCCTCCCTCTCTCCGGAGAGCTGCCTCGTCCTCTGGTCACTCTGATCTCCTCCCTCTCTCCGGAGAGCTGCCTCGTCCTCTGGTCACTCTGATCTCCTCCCTCTCTCCGGAGAGCTGCCTCGTCCTTTGGTCACTCTGATCTCCTCTCTGGAGAGCTGCCTCGCTCTCTGGTCACCACTCCAGAGAGCAGTCTCCTCTCCGGAGATCAGCCTTGTCCTCTTGCCATAGTCACCCAGCAGGTTTTTCTTCTGTGAGGTCAGATGTTTTGTTATTAATCGTGACCTCTCTATGCAGAATGTGGTGTGTGTGGAGCTGACTCTCTGCACATTGTTATTCATCCTAGTAATGGCATCTATATGAAGAACTGGTCTTGCTACCCAGTAATGATCACATAGTCAGCAGCTTGGTCCCTGGCCCTCACAGGGACTTTTTGCCCATAGCTTCCATTTTCAGACATAAATCTGAGCTGTGATTGGCTCCTGTGCTCCCTATGTGGAAGGGTAGTGGGAAGGAAAAATCCAGGTCTTGTGTTAAGATTTTCTCATGTATGTAGGAGAACTCTCCAATGGCCTGAAGACAAGCATGAAGACAGGTGATACACCATGATGGATCACACACACATGCCCAACTGTCCACTTGATTACCCTACTCATGTGTTGATGCCCCTGTGCTTTTTTTTTTTTTTTGGCCAACCCTTATCCAGTGTATGGCTAGCTTTGGGTTGTCTTTACTTCTATTAAATTAAGCTACCCATACACATCATATGTCAGCCAAACGATCGATCGTACGAGTTTTCTCTCCTGTCCCCTGAATGTACAGGAACGCTCTGTTCAGACAAGCTTTCCTATGTTCTCCAGGAGAGAGCTGGTGCCAGACTCCTCGTTCTCTCCCCCCAACGTTATCATCATCATCATCTATTGAGGGGGGGGGGACAGGAGGTTCATTAGACGGTGGCCGATCTGAACTACGCCCTTCCATCTTCCTAGAACTGTAAGAAAAGTGACTTATGAGCACAAGTGGATCACTAAATGTATAAAGCAAATGTGTCACCAGATTCATTCAGACATTATGAAATGGATTGTGGCCTGAAGGGGCTGATGTTCTTACTTGGGTATAGAGTGATTGCTTTCATATTAGGCTGAAGGCACACTGTCATGCATCAAACACTGAGCGTGTTTGATGCATGACAGTGATGCAAGTGTAATGCGTGATTTGTGTGAGTGTGGGTGAGTATGCATGTGAGTGTGCTGCGTGAGTGCGTGTGTGGTGTGTGTGTAATGCTGTCCACGTTCCTGAAGCAAACTTCAGTACCGCGGACAGCATTTGCTGGTGAATTTAAACTCCGTGGCTGTCAAAGCCGCATGGTTTGAATTTGCCAGTTTCCTGGTACAGTAACCAATCATCTTGCACCGCACAGCGGTGCAAGCTGATTAGCTAAAACACAGCTGATGTGTAAAGTTAAAAATCCTGGGGTTTCGCTGCATAGTAAGCCCATCTGCAGCCTCTTTGCGGCATGTCAGCACCGAGGCTGCAGGTGTTGCTAATAACCCGGTGTTTGAAGGGTTAAAACGATGTTGCTGTGGTGGCAGCTTGTGTTCAGGGAGTGTCCACACTCCCAGGACTCATGGTGACATCACACCCTGGCTGTGCAGGGGTTAATACATTGTTTAAATCAAAGCCGCTAATTTTCGGGTTTATAAATTCACTTTAAATGGTTGGCTGCGGTACTGTACGCAAATTGCATACAGCACCTCGGACAGCTCCTTTCAGGAGATGCCGGGTATGTACTATACGCAAATTGCGTACAGCACCTCGGACAGCTCCTTTCAGGAGATGCCGGGTATGTACTATACGCAAATTGCGTACAGCACCTTGGTGCAGTCTCCTGACTTCAGGAGACTGCACCAATGTACAATCCTCAAATTGCGTGCAGTACATACCCGGCATCTCCTGAGCAGCCTCTAAGGCTGGCTTCACACTTGCAGATGGATCTGCAGCGTTTTGCAGATGCATCTGCAAGTGTGAGCATGCTGACCGCGGTGCCTATGTTTATAATAGGGCGCACCGGGTCTGAACGCTCTCATTCACTCCTATATGTGTACTGTCAGCAGGCGTACGCCTGCTGACAGATCACACTCTCCCGGCCGCACTGTGGACGCGAGATGTAGCGTCCATGCTGCGGGCGGGAGTGTGTGATCTGTCAGCAGGCGTACGCCTGCTGACAGTACACATATAGGAGTGAATGAGAGCGTTCAGACCCGGTGCGCCCTATTATAAACATAGGCACCGCGGTCAGCATGCTCACACTTGCAGATGCATCTGCAAAACGCTGCAGATCCATCTGCAAGTGTGAAGGCAGCCTTAGAGAATGAATGTCGCACAGGCCCAGCGTGTGCACCAGGGGCGTAACTACAATAGGTGCAGGGGTTGCGATCGCACCCGGGCCCTGCAGCCTAAGGGGGCCCCAAAAGTCCCTTTGGCCCATAGAAAAAGACTAGTATTATTAAATATTTGCAATAATTAGGGGCCCCGTTGGAGCTTTGGCATCGGGGCCCCTGGGCCTGAAGTTACGCCACTGGTGTGCACTATCCTCCATTCTAATGGATAAACATGCCCTGTCCTACAGATAGCTGATAATAAGTAAAGGGGCTCTCTGGTGAAAATGTATTAATACTGCACACAGTGTGTGTCAGTACGTTGTCTGTCTAAATGGCCCGTGCACACCTCTCATAGACATCCCTGTGTACAGCGATCAGATGCCACACCTGCAGTATAAAGGTATTGCTACAATCGGGTATCACATCTGCACTTTACACCTTGGTCGGAGTTCATGACCTTTGTTCTGCTAATCAGCTCACCTCACAGGTCAACCTGGGTTGTTAAATGTATGCAATCACTTAACTTCTCTAGATAATGAGATCAAAACCTGATATGTTCTGGAATAAAAGTGAGTCTTCCTTCAGGTTCTTCCAGTGGCCTGTCCAGAATTGTCAGCTCATGTTTGTCCCTTGTCTCTGTATAGAACTTCCTCCTGAGCTGAGGTTATAACACGTCGTGTCTCCACCTCTTCGCTCTCATGAAAGCTGCAACTTAAGGCTCCAAACTTTTCAAATCATCATGTTATGACTCAGAAAACAGCCGTCAGCCCAGCAAAAAGTCCCATTTGCTCATTTGGCCTTAAGCAAAAAGGGGATTTTTTTTTTTGTGCAAATATTTTTTGATCTGTACAAAAAATCTAGTTATTGGGGGCACCACTATAATTTCTCATAAAGGGATCCACTATGCAAGTAAATGTAACACTTGCTATACAGTAGAGGGAAAGCTAGTTGCAATAGAAGGTGATCAACCAAATATTTTAAAAGTCATATTCATTTTATTAGACAGAACCACATGTAGACAGAATAAAAACGATTACGGTAAAAAACTTAGCAGAAAGCCTGTACCACAGTAGGTATCAATGGCTCTTTTGGAGGATCACCAATTTTGGATGTGGTTGGTGACTTTGTGTTGACATTAACCACACTACGATCTATTATCTCAGCAATTTGGCATTCTTGTCATCTCTCTGTATGACACTTACGGTACTCAATAGTCACTGGTCTTTCCTTTACCTTCCCCTACCTTTTTCTTAGGCTGGCTTCACACCATGATTTTTGGGATCCGGGCTGTCTGGTGTGAACCGGACAGCCCCGGATCCGATTTGGCCCTATTGTATCCCTATGGGGCCGGATGGCAGCTATTTGCCATCCGTTTTGCTGTCTGTCCAGCTGAATCTGGATTTCGTTTTTTGCCCTGGGCACAAAATCGGAGCTTGTAGCGTTTTTTGTGTCCGGGGCAAAAATCGGATCCTCCTGCATCCGGCGCCCCATAACATGGGAGTCTATGAGTGCCGGATCTGACATAAAATCGGATCGGTTCCCGAACAGTGGGTGCTATAAAGTGTTAAAAGCAGCCGCCGCTGAATTTCAGCACCTGGGGAGCTCCCCTCCAGATGCTATGCTGAAATGTCATGACTAGGACAGCGACAGCTGCTGATTCCGGCACAAAACAGGATTGGAGGGCATATATGCTTTTCGGTGCTTCCTGCAAAACACTGGACAGAACCTGACGGCACAAAATCATGGTGTGAAGCTAGACTTGGCCTCCTCTATTCATAGCCTATATATCCTATATATCTGCCTACTTGGGTCAAGCTTCTTGCAGCACTAGCACCCTGCACCTGGTGGTGCAATTATTGCTTTTAGATGTAAGCACTGTTGCCTACCTGTTTTATTGCTAATACCGCAAATTGCTGCATAAATGGATACTGTGGGGGACTCTGTTGTACAGGCTTCCTGCGAAAAGCCTTTTCAATTGTTTTCATTCTGTGTGCTGTCTACATGTGGTTCTGCCTAATAAAATGAATTTGACTTTTAAAATATTTGGTTTATCACCTTCTATTGTAAGTAGCTTTCCCTCTATTGTATAGCATTTATTGATCTGTACACGCATCAGCTTTGTGAAGGAATCTGTATATTTGGTCCTTGAGACTCAGAGCTTGTTCTGTTTTCGTCTGTGTTTTTCCTAAATTAGACTCTGCCATTAAAGGGCTTGTCCAGTATGTAGACCAACTCTTCTCATTCCCCATGCTTGTCCCACTTAAAGGGAACCTGTCACCCCCTTTGGGCGTTCTAAACTGTGCCCACCAGCTGTAACATGGTGTAATTAGGGTTCCTGTAACCCCTCTATGTGCCCAGACATCCCCCTGCACACCTAAGCAATACACTTTTATTGTCTCCCGCGCTGTATGGTAATCACATCGTAAAAGGTCTGGGAGGTCTTCTCTTCGGTCTGGTGTACTTGGTCCTCGCCGCACCCTGCCTGCAAAACGCTCTCTGCTGTTGCGAAATTGCCGCCCCTCCTGTGTACAGCCGCTGATTGACAGGCACTACTCATACCTGTGCAGTGGAGCGGGTCGCCGTGCTCCATTGAAGATGCACAGTGCCCAAAGTCTCGTGAGCTCCTACTACACAGGCAGAGACTTCGAGCACTGTGTATCTTCAATGGAGCACGGTGACCCGCTCCACTGCGCAGGCATGAGTAGTGGCTGTACACAGGAGGGGCGGCAATTTCGTAACAGCGGAGCGCATTTTGCAGGCAGGGACCAAATCACCAGACCAGAGAGCAGACGTCCCGGACCTTTTAAGATGTGATTACCAAACAGCGCGGGGACAATAAAAGTATATTTCTCAGGTATGTAGGGGGGCGTGTGGGCAAATAGAGGGTGTAGGAACCCCTATGACAGCATGTTACAGCTGGTGTGCACAGTTTAGAATGCCCAAAGGGGGTGACAGGTTCCCTTTAAAGGGAACCTATCACTACCTGTACAATCAGCTTCCTACTACATCCCTAATCACCCCTGTCTGAGATAAAAGTGTGCTGTAATCACTGAGAAGAATTGTTTTTTTAACTTACATGTTCATATGGTAATGAGGACCATTGTCTTCAGAGTGTAGATACTGTGGGCGTTCTCTATAGCCCCATCACACTAAGCGAGTTCGCTGCTGAGTCACAAGTTTGGTGGCGCAACAGCGACCTCGCCAGAGATCTCGCTATGTTTGACACTTAGCAGTGACCGGGCCCCTGCTGTGAGATCACTGGTCGTGTCAGTCGCCTGGACCATTTTTTGATCATTGGGGTCCCGCTGGGCAGCATGCGTCGTGTGTTTGACAGGGACAACGACCTCCATACTACAGGTCTGAGAAACGGGGTCCCAAGGACCGCCGTATCATTCCGGATCGTTGCTGCATCGTTGGTGAGATCTGACTGTTTGACATCTCACCAGCAACCACATAGTGACGCACCAGCGATCCCTACCAGGTCATATCGTTGTCTGGATCGCTGGTGTGTCGCCAAGTGTGACGGTACCCTATGGATGCATGTCTATCCTCGTTCCAGGATTGTCACATTCTGGTGAGCGTGATAACCTAATTTCCAAGTGCAGTCCCACTGTTTGAAATCTCTGTTGGCTCGTTCTTGGTGTGACGCTGTGGCACGTCATTTCCTGTCCTGCGCAGTGCGGGGGTGTATTGGCTGGCTTCAGAATGAGTAGTGCTCTAAAGCCGGCCAGTACACCCCCACACTGCGCAGGATGGGAAATGACTTGCCACAACGTCACACCAGGAACAAGCCAACAGAGATTTCACACACTGGGAGTGCGCTTAGAAATTAGGTTATCAATACAGAAAAAATGGAGTAATTTCACATACCATGTGATCTTGTGCAAAATAGTACAAAAATTCTTTATTTGACATATAAATGTTAAAACAATTTGTATCTGTATCAGTTGCTGCAGACACTTAGTCCAATGTGTTACTAAGTACATGTAACGTGCAGTAAATAGATATACCGTACACATATATCCAGAGTCCTCAATAGGCCAGTACATATACTGAATACACAGCAGGGAGAACTTAACAGGCTAGTGTATTAGGAGGAAATGCACAATGGCAGGGTACAAATCATTCCCCAGAATACGACTGACCCAACATAGTCAAGACATGTGCTATAACATTCTGCTTTAACATGCATAGTAGATAGCCCGGGTGTTCACTTTGGACAACATGATAAGCAGTTACCGTGTTTCCCCGAAAATAAGACCGCGTCTTATATTAATTTTTGCCCCTAAAGATGCGCCATGTCTTGTTTTTGGGGTTGTCTTACTTTTATCATCCCCTTGCGACCCCCAATAAAGTAACCCCATCATCTCCCAATATGGTATCAGGGGCACACCCCACACACACACACAACACAACCCACACACAACACACACACACACAACACACTACACACACACAACACACACACACACACACAGACACTTCTCACCATTCCCTGCTGCATTCCGGCGCCGCTGTCCCGGTGCTCGCCGCTGCAAGGAGGACGGCACCACTCTCATCTCCGTGCCGTAGGTGTACGGTGCCACTGGCCCAGCCATTCACAGGCCAGGAGCCGACGTCATGCAGCGAATGGCCTGTGATTGGCCAGGACAGTGGCGGGGGCTTGAAAAATAGAACGGTGCCGGTCTACATGCATCTGTGGCACCGCTCACAGCAGCGGGCCCCATGACACGAGCGTGGGGCGGGCTGGAAGTGGGGGCGGGCTGGAGGAGTCACAGCTGCACGCTGTGGTAAAGTATTGTAAAATATAGACATGCCTTATTTTCGGGGGGTGCCTTATATTTACAGGCACATGAAACCCCCTGGCATGCCTTACTTTCGGGGGCGCCCTATTTTCGGGGAAACCGGGTATATATTGTAATGCAGTGGCAGAGTCCTCCATAGCCCCATACATATACATGGCTATGTTGGGTCACTTGTATTCTGGGGAATGATTTATACCCTGCCATCGTGTATTTCCCCTCCTAATACACTAACCCCTCAAGATTTCTCTGCTGTGTAGTCAGTATATGGACGGGGCTATTGAGGACTCTGGATATACATTTAGATCTATTTACTGCAAATTACATGTACCTAGTAACACATTGGACTCTGTGTATCTGTATATAGATCTGGATCAATTGCTGCAGACACTATCTGTTTTTAACATCTTATGTAATTTTTTTTTTAAAGGTCAAAAATCATTTTTGTACTGTTTTGCACAAGATTACATGGTGTGTGAAATTACTTCATTTTTTTTCTGTATAGATAATTTTTACAAAGGAGTTGGTATCGAGTTGGTATCAATCATGCTATATTGCATATGTCAAATGTGGGAATTGGTGATATTGGAGAGACATGCACCCTTAGGCTGGAATCACACTGTCCGTGTGATACACGACTAAAGGTACCGTTACACGCTTCAATGTGTTAACGATATCACTAACGATCTCGGGGACACGCGGTCGTTGGGACATTGTTTAGACATTGTTGGTGAGATGTCACACACCTAGATATCATGCACGTCTCACCAACGATCCAGCTAACAGGTATCATTCACACAACCCAGTGAACGATACTTGTTCACTGATGTGAATGGGCGAAGTCGTGAACGACATCGCTATCGCGGTGTCACACAGACCAATGCAGCAGGTTGGCTGATCGTGGATCGTCTAATTTGAGAACATGTTCTCAAATCTGCGATCAACGATCCAATGATTTATCGTACTCTATTCTCAGGGTTACAGGCAACAACGTCCTATCGATGTCATTTGAACGACTCCAAACCTGTGACGTTTAAATGATATTATTCACGATATCTCATCGTGTAACGGTACCTTAAGTCAGACGTGTCACGGATGAGTAACTTGGTATGGCCTTCCCCTCTCTGGACGGGAGCGTCAGCTGCTTGTTTTTCTAATCAGCTCCACACTCCCGTCCTTACACGGGAGATCCATTCCAAGTTACTCATCCGTGACACGTCCAACTTAGGCCCCTTTTACACTAGCGTTTTTTTCAAATTGTGGCAGATCTGGCAGATTTACCGCATCTGCTGCCTAACAGCCGTACTTGCGGCAAGTCCCATGCATTGCCTATGGGTGCGGTATAGCTGCGGTTCCGGCAGTTGTCAGAACCATGGCTGTACCGCACCTGCCGCAAGCCCCACACCGAGTTTTTCTTCCAACCTGCAGGCCTTAATTATGACCCAGGTGGAGAATGCCTTTAGGTCATTTTCTCAGGTACAGCAGCGTTCATCTTCCTCTAAGGGTGGAGGCACACTATCATGCATCAAAAACGCCGCGTTTTTCATGCATGACAGTGATGAGTGTGATGCGTGTTTGTGGGTGTGTATGGTGCGTATGGTGAGTGTGGCTGGCTGTATGTATGTTAGTGTGCTGTGATTGTGAGGTGTGAGTGTGTGTGTGTGTGTGTGTGCTGCGTGATTGTGATGCTGTCCACGGTCCTGAAGGACCGCAGACAGCATTTGTCGGGGAATAGAAACTCTGCGGCTGTCAAAGGCCCAGAGTTTAAATTTCCCGCTTTGCTGGTACAGTAAGCTATCATCTTGTACCACTGTGACAGCAGCGGTACAAGATGTTTAGCTAATAGAATGATGATTGTAGTTAAATATTGTATTCTGGGGTTATTTTACTGATTAACCCCATCAGCATCCTCTGCACCGCATGTGTGCGCCGAGAATGCTGAGGCTCTAAACCCAGTGCTGAAGGGGTTAATATGCAGCTGGTGTAGTGACACCATGTATGTGGAGAGTGTCCTCACTGTCTGCAGACATGGTGTCATTACACCATGTGTGTGAAGGGGTTAATTTTTATGTAAAATGGATTAAAAGAACTGTCAGGTTTATAAATTTCAGAGAAAAAGCCGGCTCTGTTACTGTCTATGGGGAGCTGTCCCCTCTCATGGTGCTTAAGCCAAAGCTCCCCATAGACAGTAACAGAGTCGGCTTTTTCTCTGAATTTATAAACCTGACAGTTCTTTTAATCCATTTTACATAAAAATTAACCCCTTCACACACATGGTGTAATGACACTATGTTTGCAGAGAGTGAGGACACTCTCCACATACATGGTGTCACTACACCAGTTGCATATTAACCCCTTCAGCACTGGGTTTAGAGCCGCATCAGCATCCTCGGCGCACACATGCGGTGCAGAGGATGCTGATGGGGTTAATCATTAAAATAACCCCAGAATACATTATTTAAGTACAATCATCATTGTATTAGCTAAACATCTTGTACCGCTGTTGTCACAGTAGTACAAGATGATAGCTTACTGTACCAGCAAAGCGGTCATTTTAATCTTGCCAGCTTTGACAGCCGGCGAGTTTAAAGCGTTTTTGCCTGCACACTCGCACTTTGTGCTGTATGGGGGCGAGATTTTCTCGCCCCCATACTCTTGCATTGCCCTCACGTGCGTCAGAATCGCGTGCAGTCGCAGCATGCTGCGATTGCACTCGCTTCTGACTCGCAGTGCGAGTTAGGTGCGGGGGACTCGCACCAGTGTGCCCTGCCTGGTAGGGCAACACTGGTCCGAGTGCAATGCGAGTATCCCTCGCATGGCACTCGTGTGAGTCCCTCGCACCGTGTGCCTCCAGCCTAATGTATCTCCTCAGCCCATAGTTGAATCCGATAGGTCAGAAGGGGAGTGTAGTGTGAGTCCTCAAGAGCATCTTCAGCATCCTCTTCTGATGATGAATCTGGTAGATGATATTGTTTTTCTGTCGAGGATGTTGGTGGTTTAGTTAAAGCAATCCAAGCCACCATGGGGATTAAGGAGGAGAAATCGCAGCCATCTAAATTAACTTAATGTTCGGGTGGGTTATTACAAAAGAAGTGTCATTCCTTTCCTGTGGATGAACGACTCCAGGATCTGGTTTCTAGTGAATGGAAAAAAACAGATAAAAAGGGCTCCCTTACGGCTTTTCTAAAACGCAAATATCCCTTTGAAGAAGTGTCATGCTCATTATGAGATAAAGCACCAACATTAGACGTGGCAGTAGCTAAAGCATTGAAAAAATATGCCTTCTCGTTTGAGGACATGGGCACCCTAAAGGTCCTGTCTCACGTACCGATGCTCCAACGATCCCAGCAACAATCCTGAGTTGCTGGGATCGTTGGAGCATATGTAATCTGGTCGCTGGGAGCTGTCACACAGACAGACTTCACCAGCGACCAGGGACCATGGAGCTCCCCCCACATCGGTGACAGCCAGCACAGAGCTGGCTGTCATCCTGCACCCTGCACCCCTCCCTCCCGCACTTCAGCACCGTGCACCTCTCCCTCCCGCACCCCAGCACCTTTCCTCAGTGCCGCGGGATACACAGTGTGTATCCGGCGGGCACTAGGACCGCACGCCGCGCGGCTGCATTCATGCAGCCACGTGACGCGGAAGCAAGCGCTGGCAGAAGCGTCGGCAGAGGAGCGTGGAGGCAGCGGTAAGCTGGCTCCACAAGCCCCCCCAGTGGCCCCAGTAGTCCCCCCCAGTGGCCCCAGTAGTCCCCCCAGTGGGCCCCCCGCTGGTAACCATGGTTACACCAAGTATCTAAGCAGCGCGCGCTGCATTGTTACTGGTGTAACCATGGTTACCGGCCTGTGAGCTCGCTGATCGTTCTTCCCGCTGGTCACACACGCCGATGCGGGCTGACCAGCGGGATGTCCAGCGACCCAAAAATGGTCCTGGACACTTTGTAACGATCAGCGACCTCTCAGCAGGGCCTGATCGTTGGGAGCAGTCACACATAACGATATCGGTAAGGATATCGTTCCTACGTCACAAATAGGACGATATCGTTACCGATATCGTTATGTGAGACCTAGGCTTAAAGGATCCCCTTGATAAGAAGGCTGACCAATTCCTTAAAAATACCTGGGAGTGGTCAGCAGGTGCGCTGAGACCAGGCCTGGCAGCTATCTGTACATCCAGGTCCCTGATGGTGTGGCTGGACCAACTTGTGTCCCAACTGAAAAATAGAGTTTTTAGAGAAGAAATTCTAGCCTCAATTCCTGATATGCAAGGAGCCGCAGCCTTCCTTGCAGATGCAGCAGCAGACTTCACCATGCTGACAACAAGATCAGCAGCCTCCTCCAATGCAGCTAGACGGGCGTTGTGGTTAAAGAACTGGCTGGCGTTGTGGTTAAAGAACTGGCCGGGTGATTTGCAAACAAAAACTAAGTTGTCTTCTTTCTTGCGAGGGTGAATATTTATTTGGAACAGCCTTAGACAACATCTTGGAGAAGGCAGGGGATAAAAAGAAGACATTTCCGGAGCGTTCCTTTTCTTCTTTTAAACGTCCCTTTCGGAGTAGATGTTATTCCAGAAAATATTCCCCCAAAAAAAGACCAGTCCAGTTGGTCTGACTGGAGGAAGGGTGGAAAGGGGTTCATGTTCAAGGGGTCCTTCCGTGTCTCCCAAGAAGTCATCCAAGTGATGTTCTTCCCTGGATGGGAGGTCGACTCTCTTCCTTCCAGCCTGGGCTCGAATATCATCAAGCACTTGGGTTTTCTAAGATTATATCAGATGTTTCGGTCCACCTCAAGGAGCAGAGTGTCCTCATTGTACCATACCTGGACGATTTTTTGATAATTGGGAGATCAGCTCGACATTGTGCAGACCAAGTTTATCGGGTTCTCAAAATGTTGACCAATCTGGGTTGGCTCATCAACATGGACAAATACAAATTGACTTGGTCAGCATCCCATGTTTTTTTTTTTTAAGTGTCCTATTGGACTCAACAATGCAGGAATGTCGTCTATCGCTGGACAAAGTAAAGAAAATTCAGACGCTTGTTCAAAAAGCGATAGATTCTCCAACCATGATTCTAAGATGGGCTATGTCATTACTGGGCTCTCACAGCCTGCATTCCAGGAGTGCGTTGGGCCCAGGCTCATACCAGGACTCTGCAGTGGGACATTCTCAAACATCAAGAAGTCCTGGGTCAGAATCTAGAGTGCAAACAGACTCTACAACCAGCTACCCTACAATCTCTCTGCTGGTGGTTGGAGGATTCCATACTGTCCACTGGAGTTCCCTGGTGGTCCCCCGCTACCAAGGTGGTCACAACCGATGCCAGTCCCTTGGGGTGGGGGAGCCCATCTAGATGAGGAGATGCTTCAGGAGTATTGGTCAGATGTTCTGAAGAACCGTTCCTCCAACATAAGAGAATTGGTAGCTGTAGAGTGTGCCTTAGCGGGTTTTCTGCCTGCGTTAGAGGGTCAGCACATCAAAGTCCTGACTGACAATCAGGTATCGGTTGCCTATATCCACCACCAAGGGGGAACTTAGTCAAAAACGCTGATGGGAATAGCAGAACGGATCCTTTTAGGAGCAGAAACGCACCTAGCCTCCATCTCGGCCGTGCATATCAGGTGGAAAGACAAGGACAAAGCAGATTTGCAGGGTGAGTGGGTTCTGAATCAGACAGTATTTCGCCAGATCACAGACGTGGGGCGTCCCCACCATAGATTTGTTTGCAACCCGGTCCAACTGACAAGTGAATCGGTTTTGCTCCCTGGATCCTAGGAATCATCCAGTAGCGGTAGATGTGTTCCTGATCTCCTGGGATTTCAGACTAGCCTATGCCTTTTTCCCTCTAATCTTAATACTGACAGTCCTACTCAAAATTCGGGAGGATCGAGCACGAGTGATGTTGATAGCCCCCTTCTGGCCGAGGAGACCGTGGTTCTTCTGGCTCCAACAGATGTCGGTGTCCGAACCTTGGGTCCTTCCGGATCTTCCAGACCTCCTCTCCCAGGGGCCGGTTCTCGACCGCAGTTTTAGAGACTCTCCTTTAGGACTTGGACACACTTTCCTAGTTGCATCAGAGTTTCACTGAGGAGACTCTGAAAGGGTTGGAGCAGTGACCCTGAACGGCCTCTCCCTCTCTGGACGGGGAGTCTGGAGCTGCACAAAAACGCAAGCAGCTGACAACCCCGTCCAGATAGGAAGAAGCCGTTCAGGGTCACTGCTCTAGCCCTTTGAGTCTCCTCAGTGAAACTCTGATGAGTGTATCCGAGCCCTAAGTCTAGGAAACCGGTGACTTCCCGTATGTACCATGGACCTTGGGCGAAATTCCTGTCGGTCATGGGAGCAGATCCAGAGGGGGAAGCTCCTAATAATCTGGTTTTGGCTTTTGTACGAAAGGGGGTGGAGATGGGACTCTCGGTTAGAACTCTTAAGGTCCAGGTTTCGGCCCTTGGAGCATTATATAATTTCAACTTAGCAGGGGACCCTTGGGTTTTACGCTTCATCAAAGCATGCACCAGATCTGCACTTCAGACCATTAGTTCAGCCCTTGGGATCTTAACCTTGTACTCATGGCACTGACAGACCTTCCATTTGAACCCTTCTAGGATGTCCCTATTAAGGTCCTTTCCCTTAAGACGGTCCCATTGGTAGCGTTAACATCCGCCCGACAGGGGACATTCAGGCCCTCTTAGCTGACATGCGCTTGTGGAATGGGAAAGAGGAATAGTGGCTGGTACCACCTGATAAGCATGAATAAAATGGAAGATCTGGCACCACAAGCTTTAAATGCATGAAGATGCTTGTAATGCTGGATCTTCCATTCTAGTCATCGTCTCAGCTGGCCCTCCTTTCACTTTGTTTCGTGATGATACAGTGGTCTTACGACCTGACCTTGCATACCTCCCTAAGGTAGTCTCCGACTTTCACCGGTCACAAGAGATTGTATTGCATACATTTTGCAGTAGCCCCAAGAATGACAATGGGCTCAAGTTGCACTCCTTGGATGTCAAACAATGTTTAAAGAGGTACTTGGAGGCCACAAGTCATTGGAGGAAGGATAGGTCCCTTTTTTGTTTGTTTTCAGGGCTTCCAAAGCCACCTTAGCTCAATGGGTTAGGGACGCTATTAGCATGGCATACTCTACAAGCATCAAAGCAATGGAGAAGAATTCAAGACTGATTCCACAAGTGCCGTGGCTGCTACCTGGGCTGAAAGGTGTATCTATTGGTCAAATCTGTAGAGCAGCGACTTGCTCTTCGCCTTCTACGTTCTATAAGCACTATAGATTAGATCTTTCTGGTGCTGATATCACTTTTGGTAGTAGGGTACTACAGGCTGTGGTCCCTCCCTAGATCTATGTTTCTCTGTAATTCTCTCGTTCTGGGTGCTGTCATCGATGACCGATAATCACGTAATTACTTACCGGTAATGTGTTTTCTCTGAGCCCATGACAGCACCCACATATTCCGTCCCAATGTTGAGTGTTCGTCACTACTACTCCTCTTGGTGTTTTTGTGTTACACGTGGTGTTCGGGGTTGTGGTGGACTAACGATAATCCGGAGGTCCGTTTTTCAGACTCTGTAACATTCTGACATGGGGAGAGGAGCCGCCCCTTTTAAAGTCTGATGGTTCCCTGTTCTTGGAGGGCGGATCCCTCTCTCATTCTGGGTGCTGTCATGGACTTCAAGAAAACACATTACCAGTAATTAATTACGGTATGTGTTTCTCAGTGATTTACAGGACACATTTAGGTCAGAGAGGGATGGTTAGGGATGTGCTAGGATGCTGCAGGGACAGGTAGTGATAGGTTTGAGGCATAAAATAGCTGACCATTTCCCTTTTAAAATAAAAAATGTGTATACTTCCATCCCGGTGATGTTTCAGGTGATTTCCCTGGGCCTCATATAAACCTGTTACATCATGCGAGTCCCCGCCCGATCACCGCCAGCTTCACTCTCCTCCTTCAGATGTGTGAAACAACAATAGGTGGTGTGCGGCAGCTGCAGCTCAGATTTCCTCTTCATGTTCAATTCATCCATAGGCGGGGAGAGTGAAACTGGCAGTGATTGGGCAGGGGCTCTCGTGGTGTAACAGCTTCACAGTAGAAGTTAAGATTGTTTTCATTTTAACAGAGGGCAAGCATGGTGAATACGGAGGAAGGGGTTGTCTAAGTAGTGAGTAGCCCCTTTAAGTCCGGGGGATTCATGAGACATGGTGGACACGCTAAAGACACTTTGAACTTGAGGTTTCCATCTTAGCTTCATCTGTTTTTTAACACATCCATAAGTCAATGACTAATACAGACTGTCAGTCTACTGCTTCAGTGAGAAACCAAAAAACAGAATTAATCATTTGCACATTTTTTTTCTGAGCTGATCCCGTGTTTTTTTTTTTTTTTTTTTTTTTGCACTGATGCATTTTTATCCATTGACTCTTAACAATGTGTGGATATGGATGGACTTGTGCAGTCTGTTGTTAGTATCACCTGGCTTACATGGATACCCACTGACTCTGATTAATAATTTGCAGGGGGTTTAAGCAATTTTCTCTTTCTTGTTCTTAACCATTTTTCGTGACTTTTTGGGATGTAAGGTCACAACTTTCTCTGTCAACTTTACCAGATTTTATGACGTTTCACCCACAAACGTAAGGTACCATCACACGCGTCAATATTTCATACAATTTCATTGGCAATTTACTGGTTGCAGTGAAATCATGGACACATTGTTCCATTTGTACAAGGCAACAAAATAGAACAATGTGTCCATGATTTCACTGCAACCAGCAAATTGTCAGTGAAATTACATGCAATATTGCGTCTTGTAACGGTATCCTAAAGGGACACTGTCAAGTCATTTTTTCAGTATTATACTAATATTACCCTTGAATAATGCCTGGGCAGACCTTTTAAAAATATGTAAAATCATTATTCTTCCCTTTTGTAGTTTCCTTGTTCTAAGCATCTTCACACCCAGCAGGGAGCTGCTGCATTAGTCCTGACGATTATATTGACATTTCTATTATTATTGACATGGATTAGTCCTGCTGTGTTAAACTGTTCAGTTAATTTATTATGTACGCCTTCTCAGCATCTCTCCTCCCTTTTGCTCTGTATCAGGTTTCACTTTCAGGAGCTTCTGTTGAGGACGTGGAGGGAGAGAGCTATTGCAGGTCTGCCTTACCTGATCTAGATTCCATTTGTTTCTCTAAGCAGGAATCTCTGCTGTGCGAGATTCTGTGTTTTATTTCACCTCTTGCTTGGCTGCAAACACAGAGCAAAGAGGAAGATACAGTTCCCAGCTCCCCAATGTGGGTGATTTTCTACTGATGTGAATATGTGACATGAATATTCATCCTAAGGGGAGTGGACTGCAGAGAACTAAGTGGGTCATTCACTGTGAGTGACAGATGGAATGAATCTTGTTATTTGAAGCTTACAGAGGAAATATAAATAAAAGAATAGACAGAGTTTAGAGAAAGGAATTAGAAAATGATAGCAGTTACATATGGATTTTTGACCTGACAGATTCCCTTTTAATTGTTGTTTATTGGGATTTTATGTGACATAAGAAAACAGGGAAATTATACATGGGTTTTCTAAATGTTTTTGAAATTTAAATCTGAAAATTGTGATGTGTATTTGTATTCAGCCCCTCTGAGTCAATACTTTGTAGGACCACCTCTCACTGCAATTACTGTGGTAAGACTTTGGGTTATGTCTTTTTCAGTTTTACACATTTAGAGACTAAACTTGTTACTCATTCTTCTTTGCAAAATATCTCTAGCTCAGTGCGAGTGGATGGAGAGAGTCTGTGAACAGCAATATTCAAGTCTTGTCACAAATTGTCAGTGGCCTTTAGATCTGGAATGTGACAATCATTCATACACATGAATATGTTGGGATCTAAACCATTCCATTGTAGATTGGCAGTATGTTTAGAGTCGTCCTGCTGGAAGGTGAACCTGCCTTTAAGGGGGAACTCCAGTGAGAGAACTTTAGTACAGTCCCTGCCCTGCTACATGATGAAGCAGAGCTGTACACTGCAGTTCTAAAATCTATAGATCTCTTATAATTCAATAAAATCATACCGCTCCTCTGCTCTAGCCCCCACCACAGGGAACCCAGATTTCTGCCTGTCAGCTTTAGAAGCAGAGAAGAGGAGGTGTGTCGGGGGCATGTATGCTGGGGGGGCTTCAGGAACAGCCTACATTCATGCCTCCTTAAACTTCTGTATAGGAAAGGGGTGTGGCCACTGGCCCCATGCTCACACACACAATCCGGCCCCTGATATACCATCCTATGTGACGGGGTGGGGGTCCAGGCTTGAAATAGCAATCATGTCACCAAGCAGATACAATTACACGCTGTGATCCTCTGCTGTACGATGATAGATAATGTCTGCTGTTATTGTGAGGATACCAGCATAGACAAATCATTGGCCCAGATGGGATACACCCCAGAGTACTGCAGGAATTAAGTACCGTCCTGGATAAACCATTATTTTTAATCTTTAAAGATTCCATAACAGGGTCTGTACTACAGAACTGGCATATATTCAATGTGGTGCCAATATTCAAAAAGGGGAGAAAAACTGAACTTGGAAATTACAGGCCAGTAAGCTTAACCTCTACTGTGGGTAAGATCCTAGAGGGTTTTCTAAAAGATGCTATACTGGAGTATCTGAATAAAAATAACCTCATGACCCAATATCAACATGGATTTACGAGGGACCGATCCTGTCAAATTAATCTGATAAGCTTCTATGAAGAGGTAAGTTCTGGACCAAAGAAATGCAGTGGACGTGGTGTATATGGACTTTTGTAAAGCTTTTGATATGGTGCCACACAAAAGGTTGATGCATAAAATGAGAACAATGGAGATAGGGGAAAATATGTGTCAGTGGATAAAGAACTGGCCCAGTGATAGGAAACAAAGGGTGAATATTAATGGAATACACTCATAATGGGTCACAGTTAAAGGGAACCTGTCACCCAAAATCAGGTCCCTAACCTGTTAATACCTGTCCTTGCAGCCTTACAGTACTATCTAAGCTATCCCTGTCTGACCATTTTTTGTAATTTATAAGTAGAATAAAGTAGTTTGGAAAATTACAAAAGCCAGGACAGTGGGGCGTTCCTCTCGGTGTTTGTGACGGGTAGGCGGGTCCCCTGTGCCGCGCTACCCTCGCCTTGCCGCTCTATTACGCCCTAATCCTTTTTTTTTTTTTTTTTTTTCCCTATCAGTGCTAGAGTGGTGCTGTAAATGTAAACCCCCGTCATATACTCTCTTTGATCCCAATGCATCTCTATGAGAGCCAGAACAAGGCTGATATAGAGATGTATCGAAAAGTGACTTCCTGTGCACTCCATGAAACACTGGAGTGATCCAACAGGTCACAAATCGCAGGAGACCGACCAGGGCAGCAGCGATGGGAGATGACGAATCGAAGGCACCGGAGGGTGTGTATAAGACGGGGGCAGGGGACTTACATTTAAAGCACCACTCCAATGGTGCAATAAAAGAAAACAAATATTGGAGTGGTGCTTTATTCTCACATTTACCTTTCTAAATGCTGTTATCTCGGTTAAACTGGAATTTGCTTGTTGCACAAGAAGATAAGGTGAAATTACAAGTCTTTGCAATATCGTATAGCAACTGTTGGCAGTCGTCTCATGGCTCAGTGCCAGTTTACTAGTAAATGTCTGAGTATTATTGGGCGCTTGTGTGGTGAGACTGCACTTGTGTTTGCAAGGAAGTAGCTTATGTCACAGATGTGTCTTGTTCTCACTTGAGGCTTCATGTTATTGCTTCACTTGAGGTTTCATCTTATTGCTTAAGCTAAGAAGTTAAGATCTGACGTTCTTTAGGCCAAAGGTACGGTAGACGAAATGTTTCATGTGACTTAATCAGCAGAACTTGTAATGGAGAATGTATGAGTGCACAAGTTTTAGTTCACCACAAGTCTTCATGTGTCTGAGTAATCTGCTGATTTTTCTTTTTTTCGGGATTGAATGTGTATGACTGGTCCTGGAGGCAGGCGGGTAAAGTGAAACCGGCGCTGATTGGGCAGGAGGCTCGCATGACTTAACAACCTCACGTGATCCCCACGAGAGTGAGTGCTTGCACCACTTGAATCGTGCCGGCATGGGGGTGATTATAAGCTTTTTTATAGGGCCAAATATGGGGAATGCCCTGGGAAGGGGTTGTCCTATGCATTATACCTATGGGTGACAGATACATGACAAACACTTCTAACAGTGGTATCCATCACCCTTAGATCATAATGGCTTCGCAGTTACGTCTTGAAGTGGCTTATAGTGTATGTGATAAACGAAACTTCCTTAATCTCAGTGTGCACCTACCAATAGGCATCAGTCACAGCATGCATGTAGTGTATGTTTTGGGACCACTAAATGAAGAGGGCCTTAGGCTGCTTACACATTGCGATTTTTCTTCCATTCGTGGCTGTCCGATGTAAATCGGACAGCCACGGATTTGATTTGGCCCCCATGTTATCCTATGGGGATTGGATCGGATTTGACCTAATTGCCATCCGATTTTATGGGATCCGATTTGTGTCCGATTATTTATTTATTTATTTTTTGCTGTACCCAAAATCGGAGACTGCTCCGATTTTGGGCACATAAAAAAATCAGATCCCACAAAATCGGATGGCAATTAGACCAAATCCGATCCTCAGCCTTTAACATGGGGGTCTATGAGCGCGGGTCCAAGGAAACAGTTGATCGTTCCTGTGACCCGATTTTAGTGTACTGAGCATGCTCAGTACACTGAAATTGCTCCTAATCCTCTAATTTCACTTCTGCAATGTATAATATACGTTGCAGAAGTGAAATTAAGTAAAAGAAAGAATAAAAAATAAAAAATCAGTATTCTCACCTATCCGCAATCCACCGCTGCCTCCAGCAAGGTCCGGGTGCTTACTGGACCTGCGGTGATGTCACAACCCGGCAGCGTCATTGGGTCACATGACTGCAGTTACCGCGGTAACTGCGGTCATGTGACCCAAACAGCTGATCGGCTTGTGACGTACCACAGGTCCTACAAGCACCTGGACCTTGCTGGAGGCAGCGGTGGATTGCGGATAGGTGAGAATACTGATATATATATATATATATATATTTTTTTTTTTAATTCTTTCTTTTAGATTATATTTCACTTCCGCAATGTATATTATACATTGCGGAAGTGAAAGTGCCCCGCTGTGTCCGGATCCGTGATAGTCACGAACCCGGACACAGAGTAGGTCACCCCCTGTGGTGTCTTTTCCTGTCTGTGGGGTCCTACAAAAAGTAGGATCCCACGGACAGGAATAAATACGCAATGTGAACCAAGCCTTAGGCTGCCAATAAGTAACTTTTGAGCCCAAATTGGGTAAATGTTAATGGCGTATTCATCCTACACAGGAAAGAAAGGGGCCTTATTAGAGCCTTTGCTTTCTTGAGCTGTTGTAGACCTTTCAGGCACAATGTGTGACTCTGTTGATAGCTGTGTTCACACGCTGCGTATTTGTCAAGTTTGTTTACGCGCGTTTCTTCCAGTGCTTATAATGGGGCCTATGGAAGAAACAAGCGTAATAAACTGGAAAGAATTGACATGTTCATTCTTTTTACACGCACGTTTTTTGCTCCAAAAACACTGCGTAAAATTACGCGACGTCTGAATGTCACAAAGTGAATGTCCATTTAGTCTGTTTCCTTGGAGAAATGTTGGGAGCTTCTATCCATTCTGTAGAATACTTTCTGAAATGGGCTATCTTATCAGTCACTGAGCTGAACTCTGTACTGTATTCTCTTCTAGCTGATTGCAGTTCATTTGTCCATTTGACGACACTTCAAGCTTTGACAATACTACATCTTGGATTAAAAACTGTCTTGGCTACTTATGTTTTAAAACTGCTACATGGGTAATCATGCTCCACATCATATACATGGACAGATGCAGGGGCAAAAGCAGGTGCTGCACCTCCAAAAAGAAGTCTTTAAAAATTAAACTGCAGCAAAAGAAATGAATTGCACTCACCGGTAAGTATAAGGGCCCTTTCACATCAGCGGTAATTTGAAATCGCGGCAGATGCGGTGAAAAAACCGCATCTGCCGCGATTGCCGCATAGCCGCCGCATAACCGCTGCACTTGCGGCGCGGTTGCGGTAATCGCCATAGTAAGTATAGGGGGACTGGCGGCAAGTGCGGTTTTGCACTTGCGACAGGTGCGGCCGTGAAAAAAAAACGCCGCTGACCGCGTTTTTTTTTTCGCGGCCGCACCTGCAAAACCGCACCTGCCGCAAGTCCCCCTATACTTACTAAGGCGATTACCGCAAGTGCAGCGGTTATGTGGCGGCAATCGCGGCAGATGCGGTTTTTTCACTGCATCTGCCACGATTTTAAATTACCGCTGATGTGAAAGGGCCCTAAGACATCTTTTATTTCATCCTCCGCATAAAACGACAAGGCATGAGGGGGAGTGTAGGAGACAAGTGGATGACGGCTGCTGTTTCACGTGGGGATCACACTTCAACAGGTCCAGGGGCCTGGCATGAAACGGCAGCCGTCATCCACTTGTCTCCTACACTCCCCTTCATGCATTGTCGTTTTATGCGGAGGATGAAATGAATGAAGTTATTTCTACTTACCGGAGAGTGCCATCCATTTCATCTGCTGACTCTTGTGTTTTAGATTTTTTTTTTTTTTTTTTTATTCATTTTTTGGTTTTCTAATAAACTTTGTCTAGCGAGAGATGAGATGACTGGAGCTTGGATAAAGTTGTATAAATTCATACAGGCTCTTAACTGTAGTACCGGGCAACTAAAATATCTAATATGCAGGAGGTCACATTATCTACTTTTTATGAGGTGTTTGGCTTCCATAATTGTTCTTAACCTTCATCTATTTTTCCCATAATTTGAGTCCCCATTTTTATAAACTATCCACCGGCATATGTGTACTAATAAGTAACCAGGCTTTTCTGCAGACCAATAGCTGCAGTCCCTTGTCCAGTAGAGGAGCTCATCTATTAATGCATTTCATCCAAATCTATTTGATCTAATAGTTAAATGTGCAATTCTTCTATTTGTTTTAAGCAAAAGGAGCTAAAAAGTTTTAGAAAGAAAAGTCTTTTAATACCCTTGTAAAGTAAACCAACTGCCGATCACTCGAGCAAGTCGGGGATTTGGAATCAATAATCCAAACCTCCAACTCCTCAATTTCACTGAATGTAACTCTGACACCACCAATATGGACACAGACTACAACTCCACAACCCTAGGGAGCAGTCGGTAACTCAAATCTCCGACTCCCCAGCCCTGGTGAGCTGTTGGTACGCCAAACCTTCAACTCCGACTCCCCAGCCCTGGTGAGCAGTTGGTAAGCCAAACCTTCAACTCCGACTCCCCAGCCCTGGTGAGCAGTTGGTAAGCCAAACCTTCAACTCCGACTCCCCAGCCCTGGTGAGCAGTTGGTAAGCCAAACCTTCAACTCCGACTCCCCACCCTGTGAGCAGTTGGTAAGCCAAACCTTCAACTCCGACTCCCCACCCTGGTGAGCAGTTGGTAAGCCAAACCTTCAACTCCGACTCCCCAGCCCTGGTGAGCAGTTGGTAAGCCAAACCTTCAACTCCGACTCCCCAGCCCTGGTGAGCAGTTGGTAAGCCAAACCTTCAACTCCTTTTTATGTACTTTTGATCATTGAACTCAATAAAAATATTGAAAAAATTCACAAACACTGACTCCATAGGCTTATCTTGCATACTCTTGACACCTTTGTGTGACCTTTAGTGGATGATTTTGGTGTCATTAGTGTGGTTAGAAATTAATGGACGCTGTGCCGTGATTGGCTGCTGTGGACAGAGAAGATTTTCTTGACCCAGGTTCTAAAGAGCGTGGTGGTGTCCATAGCATCCTGAGATATAAGTGTATATCAACCCCCCCCTGCAGGTGAAAAATGCAGCAGCTGTCAGCTGTATCAACACCTTGCTGCATCCATCACAATCAGTGTTGGCACTGAACATTGCGATTTAACCCCTTAAATGTTGCTTTGAATATTGACTACACCATTTAGGTTAAGAGTGTGGGGGAATACAGAGCATGTTGTGCTTCCTCCATATGCTCATTTCTAGCTGTTTTATCCTTTTTCTTTACTTTTTTCCCCCAGAAAACATTAATGGACTATAAAGAAATTGCTCTACAATATGTGCTTGATATTAGGAGCTTTGTAAATGATTCCTTCAAAGATCTTGAACCATGCCATCTTATAACGCTGACCTTCGCATCTACATTGGTGACCGTATGGCTGTATAACTTCATATTTCAGCGCGAGAGTAAGTATTTATGGTCATTACAGTTAATTTATGGTAGAATTTGGAATAATTAAAAACCTAACCCAACCTCTGTTATTAACTTATTCATGAGGATGTGTTTTATTACTGCAGTAAATATAGTCTGTGTATAATATATGCGACATCACAATTCTGTACAGTCCGTACTACGCAAAGTGAATTTACAGGTAAAGAATCATGTGAATACTGTGGTGTGTGTGTTTTTTTTTTTTTTCTCCCCTCTATACTTTAGCTTTTCTCTTTCTCTCACTGTCTGTCTCTTTCTCTGTCTGTCTCTCTTTGTCTCTCTGTCTCTGTCTCTCTGTCTCGTCCTCACTCTCTTTTCCTCGCTCGCTTCTCTTCTCTCTCTCGTCTCTCTTTCTCGCTCTGCTCTCTTCTCTTGCTCCTTCTTCTTCTCGCTCTCTCTTTCTTCTCGCTCTCTCTCTTTCTTTCTCGCTCTCTCTCCTTTGCACAGAAGTAAAAATCACCACTTACACATCCAAATACCACCATAAATTTAAATATCCACATTGCGGATTTTGGTGCACTTTGCTGCAAAATTATTTTTGCAGAGTGGGTACATAGCCTTCTAATCCGTAGTCAGTAAGTTAACGGTGCCAGACCCCCCCTGATAGCCTTCTTTAAATTATAACGTAGACCATTCATAAGCTTTGTGCTCCTATTGCTGAGATGTCTAAATGGCTGCATAGTCTTCTCATTAAAGTGGACCAAAAGAAACTGAGCCAATGTTGCATTCAGGTGAGGTAAAGCTTGTTCCACATGAGAGTTAATAGAATGGCTCTTTGGTGCACAGCCTGGAGCAAAATAAATCTGTCACATGTAGATAAACTGGTTTACGTTTAGCAGAAGAGATGGTCTTCCAGATAAAAGCCGATCTGTATTTCCTCTCTGTGTGCACCATATTTTATACAGATGTGATGCTGCTCTTATTTCTAATCATATAGGCGCAGAAAATCAGTAGCTTGTGACTGTTTTATATTAAATCTGCAATAGGCCTCCATTATAGTGCAGAAATTAGAATAAAGCCAGGATCAGACGGCCGTATAAAACAGACGGCGATTGCATTGTAAAGCATGGAGTGGCCTGAGGCTCACCTGACCAGAGCATGACTGCTTCATGAAGTACTGTGCAGCTGTCATGCTCGGGTCAGGGAAGCCTCCGGCCACTCCATGTATTGCAATGCAATCGTTATCTGTGTTACACGGCCGTCTGATCCCAGCCTAACTTAAATGCACAGCTGCACATTGTGCATTGGGATTAAGTGCATTAATGAAGATAGATGTGGTACACGCCGCGATATCGGCGTCCAATTCCGACCCAACTCCGACAAAAAGTCACGTGGGTCGCGAGTTGGAGCCGATATCGGGTGCGCGTTGTATGTTTTAGCATCCAACGCGATGCTGGAACGATGCCAAAACGATATCGGAGTTGAATAGCAAGCTATTCAATTTCCCCGATATCGCAAGGCCGTTGTACCAGCATCGCTGCGTGTGACAGCCCAACTCCGATGCGTACTCGCACTCACCCATTAACTCCCATGTTAAATGGTCGTTACTGGGTTGGTGGGCGTACACATCGGCAGGACGTTGTTTCCCGATATCGCAGCGTGTAAACCGCGATGCGATATCGGGAAAAGCGCTCAAAAAATGCGCGCTTCCGCGGCGTTGCCTCCGATATCGCGGCGATATCGGGACGTGTAACCCCACCAATTAACACATAGTAAGACATCATGGCACATTCCACAATAAAAAAAAAAAACTTGTGCTCTTTATGAACTTTGGTGTAAAACAACCTGAGTAAGCTGTATGAGCCCTTGGTATAGCACTGGTGAGGACAGATTATGATGCCCTTTATTTTTTTGGACAACCTTCCTAATATACAGTACATCCATATAAACAGGCGGCCGGGATAAGAAGTTTACTTTCTGATGGTTTCTTGGGTCTCTGTGTGTTGGTGTATTGCGTTTCTGAGAATTTGAGCATAGACTATAGAGTGTCATGAAATGCAATGTTTGATTTGATACTTGATTATGCATATTTCAGCTCATACAGGAAGGATTCTGCGGTGGAATGCTGCTATAATGAAACACAGTACAGCCCTTCGCTTACGTTCAGATAATAATATTTTTGGACAGTGTGTTGTATGTGTTTTCCTTGAGCTGCACCCAGTCGGCAGAATGACCAGCCTTGGCCTGTGAGCTCTTCTCTTCTGTATTATAGATGAGATATGGCAGGCAGTTCATGGACTTGTCCACAAAGTAGATTAAAGCACGGAGCTCCACCATACCCACGTACAGGTCAGATAATGGCATGTAGAATAGATGTCCTCTGGAGCTGTTTTTTACCCCTGGCTTCATCTAGCTAGGTATCTTTTGTTTTTGTCCCCTCTCTCCCCCCATCCTTTGTTTTTTAGGTGGGACTTACTGAACGTAACAAAAATAATTTTTCTCTTCTTGCGATCATCCATCTCCCTCTCTTGGTGAAGTTGATGGACGTTGTCTTTTTTTCATTTCTAATTCGGTTGCTCATTCGTGATAGTCGTGCAGTCTAAGGGCACCATTACTCTACCATCGATCTCTGCAGGAGTGCCAATCACTATATGAACCAATTTAGAGGCAATCACTGGGATTATCACACACTAGTTTCTAAGAAAGAAATGTATCTACAAGTGATTGAGGATGAACATGAATGGATAAATATGAGAGGTTGTCCAGGACTGAGCAGTTTTTGATTCATTCTATTTGACTGCAAACTTGTGAATCCTCCCATTATGCAGAATTGTTCAGTTTCAGCCTCGGGAGCAGGCGGACGCGTGATGGTAGTATAGGGTATGCCTAGGATTATGTGCTGACTAGATGTGGATGTCCTCTCTATACATGTGAGCTAGATTGGACACAGTCTAGACTGAATGTGTCCAGAAGTCTGCAAATCGCATAATTGCCGTTACATAACCGTCCGTCACCGGAGCATCACAGCGCGGTGTGCGGATTCACAAGTCTGCAGTCATTTGTGCCTCAAGCCTGGATAACCCATTGAAGTAATACTTGCTCACTGCAGCCTGCAGGCCTTGAATACAGTAGACAGTAGTAGATGTACTATTTGATTGCGTGGGTAACTTGTTATCTCCTGGAGACTCATTGTTTTATAACCTTTGTATGAACAAAGAGGAAATAACCGCCCTGTTCCCAACTTCTTACTTCAGAGACGCTCACAGCAAGCCACCTGTGTGATATTTGCATTATGTAGCTGTCATTATTCAGCCTACAAAGTACAGAGCCCTGAAAATCTATGAATAATATATAGGAGCAGCTCTGCAAGTGCCAGGGAAAGCCACACAACATGTACCATTAATGTGCAGAATCTACCTTTCGTCTTAGTTTTGTACAATGTAATAACATCCTCATTGATCAACATTCTCCCTTGTGCAACAATATAATTTATGCTCTCTGTTGCCGTTAGTGTGTGTGTGTGTGTGTGTATATGTATAGAAATAGTACTATATACAGTGCCTACAAGTAGTATTCAACCCCCTGCAGATTTAGGTGGTTTGATAAGATGCAAATAAGTTAGAGCCTTTAAACTGCCAACGAGAGTAGGATTTATTAACAGAAGCATAAATCTTACAAACCAAAAAGTTATGTTGCTCAGTTGAATTTTAATAAATTTTAAACACAAAAGTGTGGGTCAATTATTATTCAACCCCTATGTTTAATATTTTGTGGAATAACCCTTGTTTGCAATTACAGCTAATAATCGTCTTTTATAAGACCTGATCAGGCCGGCACAGGTCTCTGGAGTTATCTTGGCCCACTCCTCCATGCAGATCTTCTCCAAGTTATCTAGGTTCTTTGGGTGTCTCTTGTGGACTTTAATCTTGAGCTCCTTCCACAAGTTTTCAATTGGGTTAAGGTCAGGAGACTGACTAGGCCATCACCTTGATTTCTTCCCTCTTGAACCAGGCCTTGATTTTCTTGGCTGTGTGCTTTGGGTCGTTGTCTTGTTGGAAGATGAAATTACGACCCATCTTAAGATCCTTGATGGAGGAGCGGAGGTTCTTGGCCAAAATCTCCAGGTAGGCCGTGCTATCCATCTTCCCATGGATGCGGACCAGATGGCCAGGCCCCTTGGCTGAGAAACAGCCCCACAGCATGATGCTGTCACCACCATGCTTGACTGCAGGGATGGTATTCTTGGGGTCGTATGCAGTGCCATCCAGTCTCCAAACGTCACGTGTGTGGTTGGCACCAAAGATCTCGATCTTGGTCTCATCAGACCATAGAACCTTAAACCAGTCTGTCTCAGAGTCCTCCAAGTGATCATGAGCAAACTGTAGACGAGCCTTGACATGACGCTTTGAAAGTAAAGGTACCTTACGGGCTTGTCTGGAACAGAGACCATTGCGAGGGAGTACGTTACTTATGGTATTGACTGAAACCAATGTCCCCACTGCCATGAGATCTTCCCGGAGCTCCTTCCTTGTTGTCCTTGGGTTAGCCTTGACTCTTCGGACAAGCCTGGCCTCGGCACGGGAGGAAATTTTCATAGGCTGTCCAGGCCGTGGGAGGCTAACAGTAGTCCCATAAGCCTTCCACTTCCGGATGATGCTCCCAACAGTGGCGACAGGTAGGCCCAACTCCTTGGAAAGGGTTTTGTACCCCTTGCCAGCCTTGTGACCCTCCACGATCTTGTCTCTGATGGCCTTGGAATGCTCCTTTGTCTTTCCCATGTTGACCATGTATGAGTGCTGTTCACAAATTTGGGGAGGGTCTTAAATAGTCAGAAAAGGCTGGCAAAAGAGATAATTAATCCACACATGTGGAGCTCATTGTTCTTTGTGCCTGAACTACTTCTTAATACTTTAGGGGGACCAAACAGAATGCTGGTGGTTTGAGGGGTTGAATAATAAATGACCCTCTGAATTAACTTTTAACGCTTTAAAAAAAAAAAAAAAAAAAAAAATTAAAAAATCTTTTTGGCAGCAGTGCATTTCCCACTTACAGGCTGATCTACAGTCCAAATGTCACAAGGCCAAGTTAATTCCGCATGTGTCAACCAGCTAAATCTGCAGGGGGTTGAATACTACTTGTAGGCATTGTAAAGTTGTTGGCTCCCTGTTATAATTCATAAAGCCATAAATTCACCTTAGGGCTCGGACACACATCAGTGAAACTCGTCTGAGTTTACTGTGCGGAAAAATCGCATTGCTCTCGGACCAATGTTAACTAATGTCTGAGAGCACATTTCCGAGTCTCGCACGTATTTTCCGCATCTGATTTTCGGATTGCGAGTCAATCGTAACATGCTGCGATTCTATGTGAGTCACGGACGAGACTCGACAATGCAAGTCTATGGGTCCGACAAATAAGACATACCACACTCGGGCCACATTCGCATCATCTAAGTCTGATGCGAGTTTTGATTTATACATTACCATTCTGTAGCTCAGACAACTGTACAAAATGTTCCTGTACATGATTATACTGTAAATGGCTGCTGAGGAAATAAGCGGATTGCAGTCGCAAGCCACACTGACCAAAAGTCGGATGACGCTCGTCCAACTTTCGGATCCGTGAATCGGAGCGACGGACTTTTGGTCCCTTTTGCATCCAACAGTGATGCTACTGTCTGACATTTCCTGAGATCACATCCGAGAGCTATCCAACAGTAATCAGAGTGTGGTCCAAGTGCAATCTGAGAGTTGCATGCGATTTTTGAATGAAATCAACTTGGCAAATTGTTTCAGCTGTGAAAACTGATCAGAGTTGCATGGCAGGACTGTGGTCCGACAGTGATCCAACTGTGGTGCGTGATTTTTGTAGGACCCATAGACTTGCATTGGCGAGTCTCAGACGTGAATTGCATACTGTCGCAGCATGTTGCGATTGCTTTGACGCCTGTGAATCGGAAGAGAAAAAAATGTCCGACACTCGGAAATGTGTTCTCAGACATTGAATAACATTGGTCTGACTGCAGTGCAATTTTTGTCTCGCACTACAGTCGCCTGAGTTTCACGCCTGTGTGTACGAGCCCTTATATGTTGAATGAGTATAAGGGGGCCGTCACACGCTGAGATATCTTGCCAGATATCGTTTAAGCGATCTCCTTTTTGATCGCTTAAGCGATATCGGCAAGAAATCGTTGCATGTAATCAAGCGATTCACGATGTGAAATCGCTTGATCGTGACATCGCTGATCTGAGCTCCGTTCTCAGATCTAGCGATGAACGATGCAACGATCTGCATCATCGTGGTGTATGACACCACGATGATCCATCTCCCAGCGACCGCGCCTATGCTGGGAGATGGTAACTATGGTACACGTCGGGTAACTAAGCGACGCGCGGCGCCTAGTTACCCGATGTGTACCATAGTAACCAGCGAGATCGCGGCTCCACATCGCTGGTGAGTCTGTCTGTGTGACATCTCACCAGCGATGTGAGCGATATTGTAAGCGATTGCGCGTGCACGTGATCGCTTACAATATCGCTAAGGATATCTCAGCGTGTGACGGCCGCCTAAGTCACAACTGCTAGTATCAAGAAGTTTCAGATGACTGTCTAACATATAAGGGGTCTTAAAGTGTAACCACCGTTTAAATTTTCATTTAATAATGTAGAGCAAGTGATTCTAATAATCTTTCAATCAAATATATTTCATAAGAGAAGAGAAATCTGTTAGAAAACCATTCATAACCCTTCTAGAAGATGTCCCCATCCCAATGTTTATAAACCTTATAGATGAGTGGGGGGGGGGCGCCTACACAGCGTGACTGGGTACAGATCAGTGTATTAAAGTACCTCAAACAAAGGACTCCATGCTGTTAGCACAAAGCTGCTGTGAATGTTCTGCATTCAGATCGCATTGCTCTGTGCTGCAGCCGATGACCCCCACACTGCTCCTCAGGTAATAACATGGAGCAGAGCATGTGGATGCAGAAGATAAGCTCTCCTGCCTTTAGTGCTGTCAGCCTGGAGCTCCCTGTCCCTGATGTAATCTGATACAGGGATCATCTGTGGACTCTGTGTAGGCCCCTCCCCCTCTAGCCTTATTTGGTTATATGTCCTTATTCAGTGTGCAGAGCTTGAAGACTGATCTCGCTGAGAATGAGCTTGAGACACAGTCTAGTGGGGACATGTTGTGGAAGGTTTATGAATAGTTTTCTGCCAGATTTCTCTTATAAAGTATGTTTTAAAGTTTTTTTTTTTTTTTTTAAATTACTAGCTGTACATTATTATTACATAAAAGTTTAAACGGAGCTTATGCTTTATGCCTTTATCTGTCAAGGAGATAAGGATCCAGCATGTCCAGTTTTGGTTGGCTAATCCTTTTATTCTCTTAGAGAATCCATCATAGAGCTTTCTGGCAAAGGCTCTGATAGTGCACACATTAGCGCTGTGCATAGCGAGTGCTCCTGTGTACGGGCGAGGCTGCTGCCCGCTGACCGAGCAGCTGAACCTTCGCTAGATGTATGGTAAAAGCAGCTTTATTTTCTGTGCAGTTTTTCCAGACCCAATCTGCTGCTTCTTGGGGCCTGGGGAAGATGACAGGTTTTCTTTACATCCTTCTTGATGTATTTCAGCAGCAGCATAGTGTGTTTCTACCAATGGCGTTCAGACATAACGTTCTCTGTGAATTCCTTATTACAGGCCTAAAGTCCCGATGTAAGAAACAATTTTTCCGCTTGGTCAGGAGATTGCCCATTATTGGTTCAAAAGTAAGTAAACTCGAGCCTAAGTTTTTCTTATTGGATGTTGTGGCGTAAGCGGATTGTTATTTATAGGACCTGGCGCACCGTTATCTGGGAACAATCGGAAGCTGCATTGTTCTTTCTCTCCATCAATCTTACTGCGGCTCTTCACATTATACTGGTGACCTCATTATCACGGGACGCTTGTTCCTCCAGACTTCAGAGTTTACTTCAGGTCATTTTACTGAAAGGCAGTAAAGAATAAAGTGCTGCGTGCTGCAGATTTCTGTGCAGTGTATAGGGGAGGATTCCTGCACATTATGCTAGTGTGGATTGTTCTGATTCTTTACCCTTCCTTTATCTCTGAAGATAACCATACACTTTAAGTAGTTGACAGTTCATCCAGCAGCCATTCCTCCTGTCTCCAGCACACCCAATATTGGGAGTGGAAATGAGTCTCTGCCACACTTTGACTATGGCTTATCTCCTGCAGGAAGAACTGATTTGGCACATTGAACTTTAACATTCCCTGTGCCCTACATCTTGTATCATCACACATTCCTTAGAAGTCAAGTGTCTCAGAGATCGATGGTTTGCTGACTTTCCTCAAATGTGAATGGGTGTCATATTATCTTCTTTACTATACTGATTTCCTCTATATTGGTGCCCAGCAGCGAAGAAATGAATATGTTCTGCCTATAATGCAGGATTCTCAGTACCTTCAGCTATATGTAAAACCGAATACCTTATGTGTCTCTTGTCTTTGGGAAATCCTATAACTTTCCATGGACTAATAATCTGCACATATTTAGAAAGCATACACATGGAACACCTGGTTTCTGTCTATAATATAGGAAATATACAGACTATTATTTAAGCCTTACACACCAAAGTAATTGAGAAAAGCTTCCTAAGGCTGCTTTCACGTCTGCGGTACTTGTAATTCGCGGCAGATACGGCAGATGTGAAAGCAGCCTTAGGAAGAAAAAAGTTGCCTTTGTCATAAATTTCTACAATTTAGTCTCTTTTTTTTTTTCTGGCTTCCTACTTAGGCTGCTTTCACACAGCGATTTTCTGTGATCCGTGGCTGTCCGTTGTAAAACTGACAGCCACGGATCAGATTTTGGCCCCATGTTATCCTATGGGCACGGATCACATCGGATTTGGCCTTATTGGCATCCGATTTTGGTCGGATGCGATCCTGGCCGATTTTTTGCTGTGCCCAAAATCGCAGCCTGCTGCGATTTTTGGCACAGCGGGTCAGATCGGACCGAATTGGATCCGACCTGATCCGCGCCAAATAACATGGGGCCTATGGAGCGCGGATCCGAGGAAACAGCTCATGTCTCCTCGGACCCGATGTTAGTGCACTGAGCATGCTCAGTACACTAACACCGCTCTGTGCCATCTAATATCACTTCTGCAATGTATATTCATACATTGCAGAAGTGATATCCAGTTAAATGAAAGGTTTAAAAATAAAAAAATCATTATCCTCACCTCTCTACGATCCAGCGATGCCTCCAGCGCTCTGTGCGTCTAGGACCTGGCCTGACGTCACAGTTGAGTCACATGACCGGTTACCGCGGTAACCGGTCATGTGACTGTGACATCACGCCAGGTCCTGTTGATCAGAAGAAGCTGGAAGCACCGCGGGTGTCGTGGAGAGGTGAGAATGAAGATTTTTTTTATTTTTAAAGGCCTGGAAAGGGGGGAAAAAAGGGGCAAAAGAGGGGCGAAATAGGGGACAAAGAGGGGGCGAAATAGGGGACAAAGAGGGGGCAAAGAGGGGTCCGAAAGAGGGGAGACAAAGGGGACAAAGAGCGGTCGAAAGAGGGGAGACAGAGGGGGCAAAGAGGGGAGACAGAGGGGGCAAAGAGGGGAGACAGAGGGGCCAAAGAGGGAGCGGAGGGGAGGAAGGTGACAGGAGGAGCAGGGAGAGGAGGAGAGGATCCAGACTGATGCTGCAAAATATCGGAATCGGATGCCTATTTGGCATCCGATTGCAGTCATCAGTTTGGATCCGATGCTGTCCGAGGGGAGCAGCAAAAAGTCTGATCCCCTCGGACAGCATAAAAACGCTGTGTGAAAGCAGCCTTAGACTGTGTGCTCAGGATCAGGAGACGCTGCATTCTAGACACACTGTCATTCCTCTTGTGGAAACACCACAGTGTACTCTGGGGAGAAGGCGCTGTCCGTGACCACGATCAGGACTCTTGGTGCAGCATATTTTTGCTGTATTTTTATGCTCAGAACACTAGAGTCTCCACAAGTATAAATTGACATGCTGTGGCTCAGGGAGCTGCTCCGCATGTCCGTTTATACTGCAAAAAGAAGCACAGCGGGCATAAGATTTCTATAAATTCATCCACTGTGTTGGCTCTGTACAATGCAGCATTTTGGACAAGGCAGAAATATGCTGCATCCAAAATGCTGCTAATTTTTGTCGCGGGCGTGTACCCTGACACATGCACACATGCACACATGCACAAAGTGGCTCAGTGGTTAGCACTGTTGCTTTGCCGAATTGGGGTCCTGAGTTCAAATCCACAAAGGACAACATCTGCAAGGAGTTTGTATGTTCCTCCCTTGTTTGTGAGTTTCCTTCAGGTTCTCTGTTTCCTCCCACACGCCAAATACATACTGATAGGAAGTTTAGATTTTGTGCCCCGACGGGGACAGTTGTTGCTTCTGTATGTAGAGCGCTGTGGAATTAATAGTGCTACATAAGGGAATAAATATCTCTCTCACACACACACTCTTTCAAGATGTTTTCGACTGACTCTTCAACTTTTTAACCCCTTCTTGACTCATGATGATGTACAACGTCATGGGCAGTGTCCCGGTGTTTGATGTGAGCTCCGGCGCGGAGCTCATATCAAACACCCGACATCTCAGCACCTGGGATCCGATCGGTGCTGTTAACCCTTTGGATCCTGCTGTCAATCACTCACAGCAGGATCGAAAGGTGCCACGGCAGGGAACGCTTCGTTCCCTGCCTGCACTGGAGATGCCACGATAATATTGCGAGATCTCTGGCGCTCACGTGACAGTACCGAGGTCCTGGCTTGACCCCGGAAACTGTCACGAAGCACTTCTGGTGAGTGGTTGTCAGCACCTGCCACCTTCCGCAATTCTGGCAGATACCAATGTGCTGCAGCTCATCTGTATCTGCCAGAAGCGATCGGATGGTGCAGCAGGGTGCCTCTCTATGGGGCAGTGTGAAAATAAGAATGAATTTGTAAATAAAGTTTTTATAAAAATGTAAAAAAAAGAAGGCATAAGTTCAAATCTCCTCCCCCCCCCCCCCTTTTCCCCCATTCACAATAAAAGTATGAAAAAAATAAAAAAAATACACGTTTGATATCGCCTTGTTCAGAATCACCCGATCTATCAATATATTAAACCAATTAACCAGAGCCATAAACTGCGTAACGGAAAAACAGGTCCAAACGCCAAAATTATGTTTTTTTGTTGCTATAAAATGTAATAACAGGGGATCAAAACAGCACATCCACCTAGGAAAGGTATCATTAGAAACATCAGCTCAAGACACACAAAATAAGCCATCACATAGCCCCAAATCCCGAAAAATGAGGACGCTACAGGTCACAGAACATGAGGCAAAAAGTGTGATTTATTTATTTACTAGTAAAAAGGCCCGATGCAATTGCATCGGGAGAGCGGTGAAATGAATTGTGTGTATACAGGCGGGTCAGTGGGTAGCAGAGTATACAGGGGGCTCTGTGGGTAGCAGAGTATGCAGGCGGGTCTGTGGGTAGCAGAGTATGCAGCGGCTGTGTGTGGGTAGCAGAGTATACAGGCGGCTCTGTGGGTAGCAGAGTATACAGGCGGCTCTGTGGGTAGCAGAGTATACAGGCGGTTCTGTGGGTAGCAGAGTATACAGGCGGCTCTGTGGGTAGCAGAGTATACAGGGGGCTCTGTGGGTAGCAGAGTATAGAGGCGGCTCTGTGGGTAGCAGAGTATACAGGCGGCTGTGTGGGTAGCAGAGTATACAGGCGGCTCTGTGGGTAGCAGAGTATGCAGGCTGCTCTGTCGGTAGCAGAGTATGCAGGCTGCTCTGTCGGTAGCAGAGTATGCAGGTTGCTCTGTCGGTAGCAGAGTATACAGGCGGCTCTGTGGGTAGCAGAGTATACAGGCGGCTCTGTGGGTAGCAGAGTATAGAGGGGGCTCTGTGGGTAGCAGAGTATAGAGGCGGCTGTGTGGGTAGGAGAGTATAGAGGCGGCTCTGTGGGTAGCAGAGTATAGAGGCGGCTGTGTGGGTAGCAGAGTATACAGGCGGCTCTGTGGGTAGCAGAGTATGGAGGCGGCTCTGTGGGTAGCAGAGTATGCAGGCTGCTCTGTCGGTAGCAGAGTATGCAGGCTGCTCTGTCGGTAGCAGAGTATGCAGGTTGCTCTGTCGGTAGCAGAGTATACAGGCGGCTCTGTGGGTAGCAGAGTATACAGGCGGCTCTGTGGGTAGCAGAGTATAGAGGGGCTCTGTGGGTAGCAGAGTATAGAGGCGGCTGTGTGGGTAGGAGAGTATAGAGGCGGCTCTGTGGTAGCAGAGTATATAGGGGCGGTTCTGTGGGTAGCAGAGTATAGAGGCGGCTGTGTGGGTAGCAGAGTATAGAGGCAGCTCTGTGGTGGAGGGGTGAGGAGAGAAGCGGCTCTGTGGTGGGTTGGTGAGGAGAGAAGCGTCTCTGTGGTGGAGGGGTGAGGAGAGAAGCGGCTTTGTGGTGGAGGGGTGAGGAGAGAAGCGGCTCAGTGATGGAGGGGTGAGGAGAGAAGCGGCTCAGTGGTGGAGGGGTGAGGAGAGATGCGGCTCAGTGGTGGAGGGGTGAGGAGAGAACCGGCTTAGTGGTGGAGGGGTGAGGGGAGAAACGGCTCTGTGGTGGAGGGGTGAGGAGAGAAGCGCTCTGGCCTGGAGGGGTGAGGAGAGAAGCGGCTCTGGCCTGGAGGGGTGAGGAGAGAAGCGGCTCTGGCCTGGAGGGGTGAGGAGAGAAGCGGCTCTGTGGTGGAGGGGTGAGGAGAGAAGCGGCTCTGGGCTGGAGGGGTGAGGAGAGAAGCGGCTCTGGGGTGGAGGGGTGAGGAGAGAAGCGGCTCTGGTCTGGAGGGGTGAGGAGAGAAGCGGCTCTGTGGTGGAGGGGTGAGGAGAGAAGCGGCTCTGTGGCGGAGGGGTGAGGAGAGAAGCGGCTCTGTGGCGGAGGGGTGAGGAGAGAAGCGGCTCTGTGGCGGAGGGGTGAGGAGAGAAGCGGCTCTGTGGCGGAGGGGTGAGGAGAGAAGCGGCTCTGTGGCGGAGGGGTGAGGAGAGAAGCGGCTCTGTGGCGGAGGGGTGAGGAGAGAGAAGCGGCTCTGTGGCGGAGGGGTGAGGAGAGAAGCGGCTCTGTGGCGGAGGGGTGAGGAGAGAAGCGGCTCTGGGCTGGAGGGGTGAGGAGAGAAGCGGCTCTGGCCTGGGAGGGTGAGGAGAGAAGCGGCTCTGGGGTGGAGGGGTGAGGAGAGAAGCGGCTCTGGGCTGGAGGGGTGAGGAGAGAAGCGGCTCTGTGGTGGAGGGGTGAGGAGAGAAGCGGCTCTGTGGTGGAGGGGTGAGGAGAGAAGCGGCTCTGTGGCGGAGGGGTGAGGAGAGAAGCGGCTCTGTGACGGAGGGGTGAGGAGAGAAGCGGCTCTGTGGCGGAGGGGTGAGGAGAGAAGCGGCTCTGTGGCGGAGGGTGAGGAGAGAAGCGGCTCTGGCCTGGAGGGGTGAGGAGAGAAGCGGCTCTGGGCTGGAGGGGTGAGGAGAGAAGCGGCTCTGGCCTGGAGGGGTGAGGAGAGAAGCGGCTCTGGGGTGGAGGGGTGAGCAGAGAAGTGGCTCTGGGCGGGAGGGGTGAGGAGAGAAGCGGCTCTGGGCTGGAGGGGTGAGGAGAGAAGCGGCTCTGGGCTGGAGGGGTGAGGAGAGAAGCAGCTCTGGGCTGGAGGGGTGAGGAGAGAAGCGGGTCTGGGGTGGAGGGGTGAGGAGAGAAGCGGCTCCGGGCTGGAGGGGTGAGGAGAGAAGCGGCTCTGGGCTGGAGGGGTGAGGAGAGAAGCGGCTCTGGGCTGTAGGGGTGAGGAGAGAAGCGGCTCTGGGCTGGAGGGGTGAGGAGAGAAGCGGGTCTGGGGTGGAGGGGTGAGGAGAGAAGCGGCTCTGGGCTGGAGGGGTGAGTAAAGAAGCGGCTCTGGGCTGGAGGGGCATCCGATTGGTCCAGGACGCCGAGTCCTGGTCAATTGGATGGGCGTGCTGTGTTTACAACACAGCGCCCAATCCGCTTGCAGGGGCGGCGGCGGCCAATGGGAGTGAGTGGGGCGTGTGAGGCTTTGGAGGCAGAGATGCCCCGCTCACTCCCATTGGCTGGCGCCGAGCACAGGACGACTTCAGTGGGTTGCGGCAGGCGGCCACAGGCCCTACACGGCAAGTCCAGCAGCAGTGAGGCCCCAGCGGTGAGCGAGGGGCGGAAGGCACCGGCGGCATCCGGGCAGCGTCGACTTCGTGGCGGGGCCAAGGGTTGGCAGGATGGCGGTGGTGTGAGGTAGTGCGGGTGCGGCTCGCGATGACGCAAGCGTCATCGCTCGCAGTGCCACAAAGGATTATGGGATTCGGCTTCAACGGGCGAATCCCAAACTGGTGATTATATAAGTAGATATGTGTATAAACTGTATATGTACATCTATCTATATATGTGTATATACAGTATATGTACAGCTATCTATATATGTGTATATACTGTACATATATATCTGTGTGTATATGTGTATATACTGTATATATATATGTGTATATACTGTATATCTATATATGTGTTGTGTATATAGTGTATATGTATATGTGGGTATATAGTGTATGTCTGTGTATATACTGTATATCTATATGTGAGTATACACTGTATATCTATGTATATGTGTATATACTGTATATCTATGTATGTGTATATACTGTGTATCTATCAATATGTGTGTATATAGTGTATATCTACATGTATATATGTGTATATACTGTATATGTATGTGTGTATATACTGTATATGTATGTATATATGTGTATATACTGTATAGCGATATGTGTACATACTATATATCTCTATATATGTGTATATAAACTATAACTACATCTATATATGTGAAAATACTGTATATGTATATGTATCTGTGTGTATATACTGTGTATGTATGTGTGTGTATATACTGTATATGTACATCTATGTATATATGTGTATATAGTGTATATGTATCTGTGTGTATATAGTGTATATCTAAGCGTATGTGTAGATACAGTATATGTATATATATGTATAGATGTGTATATACTGTATATGTATATATGTATATAGTGTATATCTATCTGTGTATATACTGTATATCTATATATGTGTGTATAGACTGTATATGTGCATGTATGTATATATGTGTATATACGCTATATGTATATGTGTATGTGTTTATATACAGTATATCAATATATATATATGTGTATATAGTGTGTATCTATGTGTATATACAGTATATCAATATATTTATGTGTATATAAGGTATGTGTATATACTCTATATCTATATGTGTGTGTTGAAATAGTGTATATGTATATAGAGTGTATGTATGTATATAGAGTGTATGTATGTACATAGAGTGTATATGTATATATAGTGTATGTATGTATATATAGTGTATGTATGCATATGTGTATGTTGTGCTGCTGGTTAGTCGTCCTGTGTGTGGGGGGATTTTTGTCCCCTGTGGTGTGTCTCTCCCGGATCTCCTCTCTGTCTCTCAGCTGCTGTGTGTGGGGGAGGTGCAGGGTGTGGGGCCGAAGCAGAGCAGGGGTAGACTGTAGAGGGGCAGAATGGGCTCCCCCCCCCCCCCCGTTTCCCCTGGGCTCTATTTGCCCCTGCAGTGTCTTAACTCGCCCTGGCCCCTCTGTGGCTTCTTACCCTTCTTCCCAGCTCTGATCGATTAATAGAGGGCCTGAAGTGATGTCTGAGTCATGTGAATGATCACATGACTCTGACATCACCAAAGGTCCTTTAGCCTTGTAGTGAAGATGATCGGAGCAGAGAGGGATGCAGGAGTGTGCCGGAGCAGCAGGAGAGGTGGAGGGGGATCTACGGCTGGCGGGGGTGTATGGCTGGCGGGGGTGTGCAGGCGGGGGGTAGTTCTCCGGGAGGTGCAGTACGGCTGCGGCTGTCAGCTGCTGTGTGTGGGGGTTGCTGTCCCGGGGGATGGAGTGTGCGGGGCCGGAGCTCCTCTCCCTCTCTCTCTGGCCGGGTCTCCTGTGTCTGTGTGTGGGGGTTGTTGTCCCGGAGGTGCACTGCGGCTGCTTCTCGCGATGACGCTACGCGTCATCGCTCGCAGTGGCGCAAAGCATTCTGGGATTCGGCTACAGTGCCCGAATTCCAAACTGCGGATTATATAAATAGATTTATTTTTTAAACTTCTGAATTTTTTTCACAACTTAAAACTTTTTTCACACTATATGGTAAAATAAATGCTTGCATCTGAAAGTACAACTCTTCCCGCAAAAAAACAAGCCGTCATATGTATATATTGATGGAAAAATAAAAAAGTTATGGCTGTTGGAAGCAGGGGAGCAAAAAACGAATATGAAAAACAGAAAATTCCCGGGTCATGAAGGGGTTAAGAAGTCCCTAATGTTATTGCACAAACACTCTTTACCCCAGAAGGGTTTTGTGTATAGCTGTAACTTTTGCACTCTTCTTGCAACATTTTCCAGCACAATATTCCTCGTGTTCCACTACAAAGCAGCAAGAAAGGTTACAAATAAAATGAAAGAACATTTTTTTTTTCTTTGCACAAGACTCCTTTATCATGTGAAACTTTTTGAAGACTTTGGCACAACAAATCTACATCACAACAAAATAAATAAAATGCAGATAGGGTGTTGGGTCCATGGTCTCTAAACTGGACTGTAGACTTTGCACCCAACCGTCTATAAACCTCCATATTACCTCCTCGGATGACAAGTGTCCTAATTGACCGATAAGATAATTGTTGCACATTATCTATTATCTCCACCATAATGCGGCAGTGTATTATTAGAAGTCATGTACACGACTGCAGCCAGATCTGATACACATTATGTGAAATGTAAAGCTATTCTGCTAATGGTGTTTATTCCAACCCCACTGTACTGTCTGCTCCGCACAACAATGTGTCTCCATGGTTACAGACCACAAAGAAGCCCGGAGTAGTCTGCATCTACCGTCGTGCTCTCCCATCCATCTGATCATTCTCGCTAAGGTGTGTTTTAGCAAGAAGTGGATGACAGATGGAAGATATAAGAACGTTGGAGCTGACTGTGCAGTTTGGTTGAAGTTTATTGTCGTTCTTGGGTGAAGGGAGGATATTTCCAGGGCATGTACAAGTATAGATCCGCACTCCTCCATTCATAAGGAGGAGCTCTATGACGATTGAACGAGGCAAACCATGTCTATTACAGACAGGAGTCTAATATCTACACTTTATTTGCACAGATCCAGAAGGAGCTCGATAAGGCTTTGGATGAAATGGCTCATCGACTGTTAAGTTCCAAAGATGGAAGCAGCTTTGTGAAAACTCTCCCGCGCGTTGGACTAAAGCAAGAAAAAGTTATGGAGAAGTTGAAAGAATATTCCGCCCTAGGTATACCGTTATTAAGACTACACGGAATATCTGTTTATAAAATGAGACCACGGTTGATCCAGAACAAATTTTGTGGTTTCAAGGGTAATCTGTCAGCAGGTTGTTGCTATGTAATCTGAGGCACCATGATGTGCAGACTGAGACCCTGATTCCAGCGATATGTCAGTTACTAGACTACTAAATGCAGATTTGATAAAAATCCTTCTTTTCTCTGCTGTAAATGTACAGTATCAGGGGTCAGAATGCTGAACGTTGTATAACCCCATCCACACCATTGATTGGCAGCTTGTGTGCATAGGAAACTGTCACTCAGTAGTGGGGTGCTGTTAGAGATTAGCCTGGCTCTCCCACATGTGAGACCTAAGGCCCTGTCTCACATAACTATCACTCCAGCGATCCCGACAGCGATAACGACCTGCCAGGATCGCTGGAGCGTTGTTACCTGATCGCTGGGGAGCTGTCAAACAGGCCACCACCTCCCACATCGCTGAAGGCAATGTCAGCGTCCTCCCTGCTAAGCAGGAGAACGCTGGTAACTATGATAAACAGCGGGTAGTCCAGCAGCGCGCGCTGCCTGGATACCCACTGTTTATCATAGTTACCAGCGTTCTCCCTGCTTACAGGCAGTGCTAAGCAGGGAGGACGCTGGTAACCATGTTAAACACCGGGTATCTAGGCAGTGCGTGCTGCCTAGATACCCGGTGTTTACCATAGTTACCAGCCAGTGAGGTCACAAATCGCTGGTTTCTCGCGGTCAGACGCAGCGATGCGTGCTGACCAGCGGTAAACCAACAATCAAAAAATGACCCGCAGCATTTTGCAGCGATCAGTGACCTCACAGCAGATGTGTGAACGCATCCTTTGTCATACGGTGGAATGTTGCAGTTTTGTTAGACACTTACTTTTACAGTAGGATATTCTTGTTTCCAATCTCAGTGTGCCATCTGTGTGTTGTGCAGGACGAGTGATGAAAGTTCACATTCTTATCTGTTTCAGGGGAGGTGTCCTGGGAACAAGGCAAAGTGTCTGGAACGGTGTATAGTGGAGATGAACGGCTCACACAACTGCTTGTGAAGGTAGAGATGAGCACAAGTACAATGTGTGCTAGGATTTTTTTTTTTTTAAATTAAAAGTTCCTCAGTGGAGATAATCTTGTAAATGTTCCCGTGTGCACCGTGTCTAATCATACAGGGACATGGTCTGATCACACCACATCTCCTGTGTTGAGATAATATTATGAATGTGTCCTTGCTGTATACTGTGTAATGGATGTGTCTGACCGTACAGGGACATGGTCTGATCATATCACATCTCCTGTGTGTTACATATTGATTTCCTTGTAAGTATTTTGGGAAGGCTGTCCTTGTGTGTTTAAATTAAGCTTTTTTTTTCCCCTGTTTTGTGTGGAAAGAAGAAGCTAATGAGCGGGAGCATAGTGCAGGTGTTTGTGATGAATGTGACTCATGCTTGGGTGACCTGAGGGCGTGCCTGGGCTGCTTGCTCCCCACCCCTTGGCTATAAATGGGTCAGCTCACATCCACCTGGTGTTGCTGATTCAGTTCACTGCTGTTCTGTGACCCTGGAGTGCAGACGTGATATCAGGCTGCTGCTGTTTTTCCCATTGGAGGTTGCTGGGTACCGTGGTCCATGGGTGGAGATAGGGGTCTTATTCTTAGGGCTTCGTAGAAGTTTTAGGGTCTTAGGCTTGGGGCTCGGACCTCCTCACCTTCAGAGGTACCTCCGAGTACAGGGCTAGTCAGGACCCCTGACTCCCTACGCCCAGCTCCATCCTACTTTTGGGCACATTGCCTCCCCCCTTCCAACGTGACACTGTGCTGAGATAACATTACATATGTGTCCCTGCTATGTACTGTGTAATGGATGGGTCTGACCTTACAGGGACAAGGTCTATCAGACCACATGTCTTGGCTGAGGAGGAAACAGAGTATACAGAAATTACACCGTGGGAACACATCTGATTCTTTCTGTGAGATGATAAAACATTTCCCTGCCTGTTTTAGCTCCCAGGAAGAATCAGTTGTGATCCCGCCAGTCCTGTCCAGCTGATGATCATGAGTGTTCATTTGCCAATAATTATTATTATAATCAATCCTTTACCTCTCCTCAGCAGGCAATTACACAAAACTTGACTAGTTGGATTGTTTATGCAGACATGAGTCATTGTTGGCAGCACAGAACAGCTTGTAAATGGGATGCAATGCCGACAATATACATTCAGAAGGTTTCTATTGGCCCATGTGAACAGGTCAATAAAGGAGAGGTGATGACTTGTGTATGGTTGATGGACACTCGTTACCCTGCATAAGTGTACGGCCACACAGTGCGGGCATAGACTGCATGCTGTCATGTCACAAAGCCAGCAATATCATATGTGGCACAACAGTCATAACATATCCAAACCTCTTACATTTATGTTAGTTGGTTACAAGTCTCTTACGACTTTGTCATCATTGACCAGAGATCAAATCTTCTATGACTCCTAGACCACTTTTTTTTTTTTTTTTTTTACACCAATATTATAGCAATAAATTGGACTCCTCTATGGCAAATATTTTTGATCACATATCAACCCATAGCTCTAGCTTTTCTCCTGAAACCCACCTGAATGACATAATCATGTTGTAAGGGCAAACCTCAACTACATAATCAAGTCCGAAACTCGTGTTACAATTTTTCAGCACAAAATTAAAGCCCCTCGCTATACACGGTCAACGACATGTACAGGCCCCCTCTTTTGCAACTGTAAAGAAATATCATCAACTATCGTGCCCGCGCGCCTGTCACCGCACCGCGCTATCGGTCTCATGCTCCTTACGACGCACGAAATGAGTCATGTCTGTGCCAGAAGAAGCTAAGACCGTATAGCGCGTGACGGTGAAGGCGACTGGCGAACGATAAGTAATGAATCTTCTTACAGTTGCACAAGCAAGGGGCCTGTATCCAGGGGGCTGATACACTAGTACCCGTATACACTGGCTGCTGTATACCCTCTGGGGCTGCTGTATACCCTCTGGGGCTGCTGTATACACACTGCTGGGCTGTATACTGTGCGGTCCACCGTTATACACGAGTCAATAGTTTTCCCAGTTTTGGGGGCAAAGTAGGGGGTCGGCTTATACACGTATATACGGAATGTAGTAAAATAGCCAATGCACTAAAATGATAACAGTTGGAATAATATGTGTGCCCTGCCTCACTTTTTTTAATCGAATGATGAATTTGTTGGCTGCCAGAAATGATATTAATGATGGAGGAGTATGTAATACACAGCTATACAGTGCTGGTCGGAGCTTCTCAGCAAGAACGACTGAGAGACCTTCCGCTGTATTCATATTTGTGTAATGCAGAATTGACTGCACAATGAGGGGTGCAGCTGATGGCTACTTCTCAATGCACCCAAGGTTTGATTCTCATACAATGAACGTTTCTCTATTTGTACAGGTGTATGGAGAGTTTGCATGGAGCAATCCTCTACATCCTGATGTTTTCCCTGGTGTACGTAAAATGGAAGCCGAAATAGTCAGAATGGCCTGTAACCTGTTCAATGGTGGCCCTGAGACCTGTGGAGCAGTAAGTAAAGTATTTAGTATTTTCTCATGAATATCCTTAGGTTATTACTCTTGGGCTATCCGCCCACTGTGCGTTTATGCTACTTTTTTTTTGCTGTCTTCTGCAGTAAACATGCAGTACCCACAGCTTTAACATTAAAGTCTATGGACTTACATAAAGCTGTGCCCACATGTGCATTGGTGGGTGCGGTGTTTTTGTTTAAGAAATCACAAGTGTTTTTTATATATCCCTGCAATTCAGCATGCCTGTTTTTGGGTTGCGTTTCCCCCTTAAACTCCATTTTTACCCCCCCCCCCCCCCCAAACAAAAATGACTAATGGATAGGTATTATCCACAGCCCATTTGTGATGTTTTTTTACAGCAATTTCCAAAACATAAAATGCTGCAATATTACCCTCCCCAGTGATTTTTCCTCTGGCATCAGCAGGAGATGTGCTTATCGAGCTTCCAGGACCTGCAATGTGTGACTCAGGCTATTACATGGTGCACAGGTTCTGTAAGCTCAATAAACACATCTCCTGCCAGTGCACAGAGGAAGACATCGCCGTAAGCTCACCGGGAGAGTTGGTGCTGTCTCTCTGTTCTGTCTCTCTCTGTGTCTGTCTCTCTCTGTGTCTGTCTCTCTCTGTGTCTGTCTCTCTCTGTGTCTGTCTTTCTTTCTCCCCTTATTTGTGCTGTGTTTGTATATGCAATATTTTTTTATACATAGCTGTGTTTGTACGCAATAAGGAAGGTATTCAGGCCTCTTTAAATTCCCTCACTGTTTCATTGCAACAGTTTGGTAAATTCAAAAAAAGTTAAAATATTTTTTCTCTTTAATGTACACTCTGCTCCCCATCCTGACTAAAAAAAAACAAATGTAGATATGTTATTCTTTTTTAATACATTTTGCACAAATATCACATGGTCATAAGTATATATACCCTTTGCTCAGACACTCCTATTTAAGTCACATGCTGTCCATTTCCTTGTGATCCTCCTTGAGATGGATCTGCTCCTTCATTGGAGTGCAGCTGTGTTTAATTAAACATGATAGGCAGCAAAGACACACGGCTGACAGTGCTTGTCAGACCAAATGAGAATCATGAGGTCAAAGGAACTGACGAAGTAGATCAGAGGCAGAATTGTGGCAAGGCATAGATCTGGCCAAGGTTGCAAAAGAATTTCTGCAGTACTCAAGGATCCTAAGAGCACAGTGCCTCCATAATCCTTAAATGGAAGAAGTTTGGGATCACCAGAAGTCTTCCAGCCAAACTGAGCAATCATGGGAGAAGAGCGTTGGTGAGAGAGGTAAAGAAGAACCCCAAGATCACTGTGGCTGAGCTCCAGAGATGCAGTAGGGAAATGGGACAAAGTTCCACAAAGTCAACTATCACTGCAGTCCTCCACCAGTTGGGCCTTTATGGTAGAGTAGCCTGACTGAAGCCTCTCCTCTGTGCAAGACTATGAAAGCCTGCATCGAGTTTGCAAACAAACACCTGAAGGCGTGCCAGAGTATGGCAAATAAGATTATCTGGTCTAATGAGATGAAGATAGAATTATCACCAATAAGTTCTAAGCGGTATATGTGGAGAAAACCAGGCACTGCTCATCACCTGCCCAATACAATCCCAAAGTGAAAGATGGTGGTGGCAGCATCATGCTATGGGGTGTTTTCAGCTACAGGGACAGGATGACTGTTGCAATTGAAGGAAACATGAATTCAGCCAAGTACAGATATATCCTGGATGAAATCCCCTTCCAGAGTACTCTGGACCTCAGACTTGGCTGAAGGTTCACCTTCAAACAAGACAATGACCCTAAGCCACAGATAAAATAACAAAGGAGTGGCTTCAGAACAACTCTGTGACCATTGTTGACTGGCCCCCGCAGAGCCCTGACATAAACCCAATTGAGCATCTCTGGAGAGACCTGAAAATGGCTGTCCACCAATGTTCACCATCCAACTGAAGGAACTGGAGAGGATCTGCAAGGAAGAATGGCAGAGGATCCCCAAATCCAGGTGTGAAAAACTTGTTGCATCACTCCCAAGACTCATGGCTGTACTAACTCAAAAGGGTAGCTTCTACTCAATACTGAGCAAAGGGGCTGAATACTTATCACCATGATTAACTTATACTTATGACATGTGATATTTCAGGTTTTTTTCTTTTTTTTAATAAATTTGCACAAATTTCTACTTTTTCTTTTTCAGTCAAGATGGGGTGAATTTGCAAAATGGCTGCAATGAAAGAGTGAAAAATGTAAAGGGGTCTGAATACTTTCCAGACCCACTGTAGTCTTAGGCTTTTAGAAGAGGAAATAGTGTTAGACTCTGAATAACCCTCAAATGTACCTCTGCATGTCCATGAGGGGTTGGAAATCCAGCTCCAAGATAGAGTAAAATGTGAAGTCTTTCTGAATTTTAATGGATTAGAAATAAAGTGGTATACATACTTCGCAAAAAAATGGATCTAAAAACCAGTGTGTTTCACATTCAATAACACTCTTAGTCCTGGTGACTAAGTGAATGGTGATAGTATCTTTTAAAATCTGTCTGTTCACAGATTGATGGAGATACAGGAAATACATGCAAAATGAAATGTTACCAAGCACCTGGGATAATTCACATATATTCAGCATATAGCGTAATAATAACAATTGTAAAAAAAAAACCTAGACTGTCAGACATGAAAAAATAATGAAAATCATTATTTCCTAGATTTAAATTTAACTCTGGACTCCTCTGATGTTTCCACTGAGACTGATTGCAAATCTCCATACCATGAATCACAAAAGTAATTGCTACTACAGAAAATCTGGTTCTGAATTTAAACTATGAAAAGACAGGGCCAACAGGGAGGCAGAAAACATAAAAATGTACCCGAAACTAGAAAAAAGCATATTATCGAGAGCTATGAACCTTGCACCTAAAAATATCATACTTTGATTCTGTACAGTCATCGAAGCTGGAACAAGTGTAGAGATGCCCATCGGACTGGAGCGCCTCATATGTAAATACAAGTTAACACTAGAACTACAGGAGGGGTCATATTGACCCTTTTGCTATTTCTTTTTCCTATTTCTAAAATTTTAACAAATGAGTTATGAGTGTTTGTGACTTTTATTTATTCATGGTAGAGTATATTTTAGAACACTAAAATGAATTGTAACTTTTTCAGGGCCCAGATTTTACAATTCATACCTATAAGTACTGAAAGGGTCAATTTGACCCCATACCTAAAAGTAGTAGTAGGCAAGTCACCTAATATTACAGAGTACAGAAAATCACAGTGTTTCTCCCTAGTTGTAGAGTGTAATTGGAAACGATAAGAAAAAAAAAACCGAAACAGTAATATTTTACAATAAAAACTGAATTAGTCCTTACCGGTAATTCCTTTTCTTGGAGCCTTCCACGACAGCATTGGAGGATGCCGTCCACGCCCTATTGGGGGACAGGAACACAGAGAGGTTAAAAGCCCCTCCCCTTCCTCCGCACTCCAGTGTATTACCAAGATCACCCTTAGCCATGGATTACCTGATGCAAACCGGAATCAAACAACAACAAGGGGGGGGAACGGATGCTGTCGTGGAAGGCTCCAAGAAAAGGAATTACCGGTAAGGACTAATTCAGTTTTCTCCATTCGCCTTCCACGACAGCATTGGAGGAATACCACCGATACTCCTCAGGGTGGGACTATTGCCTGTAGGACTCTCCTACCAAAGGACAGATCCCGACTGAAGGACAGATCTAACCTATAGAGGCGAGAAAAAGTGAGGAGAGGCTGCCACGTAGCCGCTCTGCAAATCAGCTCCGATGAAGCTCCAGCCTGCTCCGTCCAGGGAGTAGCAGCAGCCCGAGTTGAAGGAGCCTTCAACCCCATCGGAGGAGCAAGGACCGGAGCGACGTAGACCTCACAGATCGCCTTCTTGATCCAGGAAGTGATGGTAGCCTGGGAAGTCTTCTTCCCTGTATTATTCCCAAAAGCCGAACAAACAGGTTCTGATCTAACCTCCAGGAAGCAGACTCTCGGAGATAGAGGAGGACAGTCAGACGAACATCCAAGGAGTGAAACACGGCCTCAGCCGCATTAGCAGGAGATTGACAAATTGAAGGCAGAACCACATCCTGGGACCGATGGAAAGCTGACAACTTTCAGAAGAAAAGATGAATGCAACCGAAGCGTAATGCGAACAACGGACACCACGAGGCACGGAGCCTAGACAGAGAGTGCCTGCAGTTCTCCAACTCTGGGAGCAGAAGTGATGGTCACCAAAAACGCCACCTTGTGAGAGAGACGTAAGGGATGCAGCAGACAAGGGTGCAAAGGGACTTCGAGCAAGCCCTTGGAGAACAAGCATCAAATCCCAGGGAGGGACAGAAGGCCGAATCCGGGGACGCCACCCCCAAGCAGAAGTAAAAAACTGCTTGAGCCACGGATGGGAAGCAAGATCCTGGGCAAAAACCCGCCCCAAGTGCCGACCTCTGGACTTAAAGAGTGCTCGGCCGAAGCCCCAAATCCAAGCTACGCTGCAAAAATCCAAGAGTTGGGCCACATTAGGATGACGCATGGTCGGGATGGAAGGAGCACACCAGGACAGGAACTGATTCCAGCCCTCCCGTAAATAGTGTTTGTCACAGGCTTCCTGCTCTGCTGAAGCGTGCGGATCACTGCCTGGGAGAGACCCTTGGTCCTCAGGATCCCGGCCGCAACAGCCAGGCCGCCTGAATGAGCCACTGAGGGCCCAGGTGAAACAGAGGACCCTGGGACAGTAGTTGAGACTGGGCTAACATAATCGGTCCCTCCAGGCCAAGGTCTCGGATGGCGTCGTACCTCGCCAGTTTGGGCCCCAGGGGAGCCACCAGGATAGTGTCACCCCCTCCGCCCTGAATCCGTTGCAACGTCTTGGGAAGTGACGGGATTGGAGGAAATGCATACACTAACCAGAAGTCCCAGGGATGGGCAAAAGCGTCCAGCCCCCGAGGATGGTCCAACCCGCGTCAGGGAGAAAAAGGTTGGCACCTTTGTATTCGAGCCCAAAGCGAACAGGTCGATCGAAAGGACACCCCACCTGTCCGTAAGAGAGCGAAATACTTCCGAATGGAAGCACCATTCTCCTGGTGGACCTCCGTGCGGCTCAAGAATCTGCCTGTACATTGGTCATTCCCTTCAGATGTACTGCCGAGGAGGAGAGAAGATGGCGTACTGCCTACAAAAAGAACAGTCTTACCAGCCCCTGCAAGTGTAAGCCACGAGTACCCGCCTTGGTACCGCAAGAAAGCAACCGTAGTCACATTGTCTGACAGGACCTTGACATGATGACCCCGGAGAACGTGAGCTGCAGCAAGAAGCGCTTCCTCCACTGCCAGAAGTTTGAAGACTGGCGACTGACCGAGCGACTCCAAATCCCATGGAACGGTGTGGCGAACTACCATCGTGCCCCAACCGGACCCGCTGGCATCAGTGGGAACTGAGGTCACAGGAAGGTGTCTGGGATTCATCCCCAGGAAAGCGAGGTTACCACCCGCCCCGGGTCCGGACCCGCGAGTTTAAGGAATCCAGACGTCTGTCCCAGGAACTCAGTATGTGTTCCTGGAGCAGTCGGGAAGGAGCATGAGCCGATGTTACTGACTGAATGCAGGCCATCATGGCCCCTAACAGGGACATTGCTTCCCACAAGGAGGGCGACCCCCTTGCCCGGAAGCGGGTCAGATTCACGTGGCGCAAAAGCTGATATGCCGCAGGAAGGAACGAGGTCTGTCTGGAGGAGGCCAGCAAGACTCCCAAAAATTGACGTCGGGTTGCAGGCACCCGTTCCGATTCCCGAAGATTGGGTACCCATCCCGGGGACTGAAGAATCTCCAATGTGTTGGAGACCTTTGTGCGCAGAAGCACTGCCGAAGGAGCCGCCACCAACATGTCGTCTAAATGGGGAAGCATACATATCCCCTGGGTCTGGATGAATGTGATCGCTTCCCCCATGAGTTTGGTAACCTCTGGGACCGAAGAAAACCCAAAGGGCAGCACATTAAGCCGAGAATGGACTGTCCCGCCTGCCCCGGAGATCGTGAATCACAGAAAGCGCTTGTGGGACGGGTGAATGGGGACATGAGAATACGCGTTCTGGAGGTCCACAACAACCTGGAGTAGCGCCCCTGGCCCTCCTCTCCAGGAGGAACCGGGGACCCCACACCCGAATCCACAGGTGTCGCAGACCCGACAAGAAAAACCGTGCGAGAGTCCCCCTGAGGAAGGGAGAGGACTCGAAGACACGGAGGGGCTGGCTCTCAAATTCCAAGCGTAGACCCTCCCAAATGGTCGAGAGGATGCAAAGGCACAAGGAGATTGCTTGCCACTGTGGCAGAAACCGCAGGAGCCGCTCCGCAATGGGGAAGGCGACCTTGTTTAGGGGCGGCTGGTGATGCCGCTGCTGGGGGATCAAGATATTATGGGTCTTGTTCCGGTACTGGAATGCCCAGCGACCAGACTTACCCTTCCCTTTAGACTGGGAGGGTTGGCTGCGCTCAGGCCAAAAGGACTGCCTCCGAAAGGGCTCCTGTTCCGGGAGACACCTTTTCCGGTCTGACACCTTTTCCAGGATGTCATCCAATGCCCTTTGCAAGGGGAGGCCACACAGCTGGAGCTTAGACGTGACCTCCCCATTCCACCTTGTAAGCCACACTGCCCTGCGAGCTGTGTTAGCCAACACTGCGCACCTGGCGCCAACGCAGAATGACTCAGCAGAGGCATCGGCCAGGAAGCCCGTAGCACGTCTCAGAAGTGGAATGGAGTCCAAAGCTCCTCCCTGGGAGTACCCTGCAGGATGAATTCTCCCAGCTGGGTGAGCCACTTAAAGAGAGACCTGCTCACATGTAGAGGAAATGTACACCGTTAAAGACATAGCTGCCGCCTCCCAGGATTTTTTGAGGACACTCTCCATTTTACGAACGAGGGGGTCCTTCAACCGGGAGGAATCTTCAAAAGGCAACGCGGTCTTATATGCTAAGCTTCCCAAATGGAATACTGCCATAGACCTTCATGTTAGAAGTCCCATTGACTTTATAGAGACTTCCATAGAGATTCCCATTGGGTCTCTCATGAGGTCTCCCATCCAGCCCGTGACTGAGGCTCCTGTTGCTTAGCTTCAACAGTGGTTAAGGGCATGCACAATGGGTTTACAATAGCAGCTGATTGCTACCCTGGCCACCTGGATGTCCACCTTCGGGACCTCCCAGACAAAGTCATCACCCTCCAATCCACTCGGATGGGTGAGCCGCTTAGCCTTCAGGCCTCTGAACATTTAGTCCTGCACAGAAGAAGGGGATTCCACCACCTCTACTCCCATGGTACAATGGACAGTATCCACCAATGCACCCATGGACTCCGTGGAAAAATAGTAGTGTCCAGATTCTCGTGTCTGGACAGAGGCAACAGCGGCAATATCTTCGCCGTCCTCTAATGCTGAGCTCTGGCAGCCTCCATGAGATCCACAGAGTCACAATCCTGGAGCTTCCTCTCTTACGGAGGGGAAGGCCCGGAAGCTGCAGCAAAACCCCGCAGTGCCGAGATAGAAGCCTGAACCTCTTCCCTAATGGATTGGAGCTCCTCAAGCAAGGATGGGGAGTCCATCCTGACAACCCTGTCAGTCACGGCCGACACCTTGTTGTAGGAAGAGGGAAATTTTGTGCTGCAGCCATATTATTGCTCCCTTTCACAGACAGCCCTCGTCTCCCTATAGACAAAAAGGGAAGAGAAGGGGGTCCCAGTGTGAGTGCAGGGCTTAAATAACTCTACTCCTTGTGACCACCCCCAGAAACACTTACATGAGCTGGGGGAACGCTGGGCTCTGCAGAAGCAGAGGCGGAAGCCTATCACCTTCCATGTTTCAGGGATCAGCCTTACCTGGGTGTAGCTTCCGGCGGGTACTTATCCAGAAGTACCGTGCCCCCAACGAGGAACACCTGTTCCCTCCCTCCTCCTGGTCACCGGCCGCGGGCAGTAGCGCGCGAAAGTCCTGCTGGGTTCCCTGGAGCCGCGCGCCAGCCTGCCACAGCCCTTACAGGAGCCGCCGCCCGAAACCGGAAGTGACATCCCGGAACCGGAAGTACCACCCCCCACCCCCCCCCCCCCCCCCCCCCCCCCCCCCCCCCCACACACACAAAACCGGAAGTGCCTCCGCGGCACCTCTGATGCATGCCCCAGGGACCGCAGCTGGAGGAGGGAGACGCTGGAGAGCTGAACAGGCCTCCGGCGTTGCAATACACGGCCTGCTTTGCCCCGTAGGACGCAGGAAGGCCGGATGGTCCCACCACGGGAGCCCTGAGAAGGAGGAGGAGGCCGCCCCTGACGTCCATCCCTGGCCCGGCTGTAAGTACACCCCAATGCTGCCTCTGCCGGCCTGACAGCACTGGAACCTCTCCATGCCCCAAGGGGGACAGGAAGACACTGGAGTGCGGAGGAAGGGGAGGGCTTTTAACCTCTCTGTGTTCCTGTCCCCCAATAGGGCGTGGACGGCATCCTCCAATGCTGTCGTGGAAGGCGAATGGAGAAACAAAGGTTGGAGTGGACACAGTAGACCAGATGGCTTGAAAGTACACCACAAAATCTGGAAGCCGCCGATGGCCTGTTCAGGTGTTTTGTAATGTACTTGATTTAGCAGCTATAAACGCAATTATACTCTATAAAACAGCAACAGGGAGTAAAATTAGCAGACGGGAGTTCATTCTTCAGCTGGCATTAGACTATCGCAAGAATTATTTGGAATCAAGAAGTGGCCCATCAGCCGCAATGTCTGAACCACAAACAAAAGGACAAGAAATCCACAAGCGTCCAAAATGTGGAGTTAGAAGATGCAACGAAAACAAAACAACTAAAACTTGCGCAAGCTGTAACAAACCAGTTTGTGGAAAATGCACTGGGAAAGCGGAAGAAAGTACTGTTTGTGTTAACTGTTGGACACCGCATGCTATGACCATGTAAAAGGAAAATGCATTTAAACTGCTGTACTTGATCTCAACACTGTTCCTACTAAGGCTGCTTTCACATCAGCGGTAATCGCTGATCGCCGGAAGTTGCCAAGAAAAAAAACGCAACTTCCGCGATTACCACATAACAGCCGTATGCCACGTTTTTTTTCGCGGCCGCAAGTGCCGAAACCGCACTTGCCACACCTGCCGCACACTTACTGCAAGCCCCATAGACATTGTATGTGGCTTGCCACAAGTGTGCCACGATCGCGGTCGTTATGCGGTAATCGCGGAAGTTGCGTTTTTTTTCACTGCAACTGCTGCGATCAGCGATTTACCGCTGATGTGAAAGCCGCCTAAGTTAAAATAAATGTTTTTAATTTATTGTCAACAAAAAAGTTATTTTTACTCCAGAGTCAGTACTTTTGAATGGGGGTCAAAATGACCCCTAATGGTAGTTATAGGTATTATGAAACATGCGGTAGTTCTAGTGTTAAAGCTATTTTTTGTGCCTTGCAGAGCAGATTGAGGACATTGTTGTAGCACACTAGAATGCTGTATATGAGGATTTACAGGTGATGTCTGTACTTTATATGGGAAAACTTGGTGATAGGTTCCCTTTTTAAATACACTAGTTCCGATGGGACTACATTTTAAGGATGCAAATTATCTTTGTATCATCTGTTCCTGCTGCGCCTATCTGTGATCCAAGAGTTTTTTTTTATTAGGATACCATCACTGTTCGCTTACCAAACCCCAGGACTAAGGGTGCTTTCACATTAGCGTTCCCCACCGCAGCGTTCTGCGGAGGGAGACTGCAATGTGAGCGCAGCACCGCAAGCCCCTATCTTTATAATGGAGCGCACGGTGCTACTTATGACCGTGCGCACCCATTCACTCCCATATGTGATCTGTGCGCAGGCATTTCTTTTGCGGACGAGACTGGGTGATTTGTGCGCAGGCGTCCGCCTGCGCACAGATCACACATGGAGTGAATGGGTGCGCACGGTCATGCGCAGTCAAGCGCAGCCACGTGCGCTCCCATTATAAAGATGGGGGCTTGCTGTGCTGCGCTCACATTGCTGCGCTAATGTGAAAGTAGCCTAAGAACGCTTATTGAGTTCAAAAGCACTGGTTTTAACGAAGGGTTTTTATCTTAATTTTTAGCTTGGCATGTACACAATTTTTGTGTTTAAATGATTATGAATAAAGACTTCTGCTTTTTTATCTATTTTGGAAGCTGGATGTTTCTACCCCTCTTGGACATGCTTATGTGAATGCCATGCAGTGGGGTGATCTCCGGGCTTCCTCACTGATTAGATCAGCTTTGGAAAGGTCAAGCTGGATTGTGTTGGCTATTTGGATGTCACATCTGACTGTATCACTCTTGCTTCACAACAACCTTTACACATGCTCATTACATGTTTCAATTCAAAGAACAGGGTTGAAGTCTGACCACTTTGGTTATGTAGTGTAGAGGTTAAAATCTTATAAAAAAAAAAAAAAAAAGCTTAGTGGCCAACATGAAAATTGAAAGATTTCTGTTTTTGTTTTTAATAAAAGATTGTGAATCAGAAAAACCTGATTGCCAAAATTAAAAAATGCAAATACATGTCACTCAAAAACCTCATTTTGAAAAATAGATAATTTTTTGATGTTGGCTTTTGTGACATTTGTCTTGGACTCCACTGAGTCCTACAACCATGGGAATCTGAAGCTTGGTGGCCACACGACGTCTGCTTATCGAGGCTTTCACCCTGATGCTTGAAACGTGATTCCTAAAATTCCAGCTGCAACTCCAGTGTTTCCTTTTTCTTGTTTCTGAAGACAAGATCAAAGGGCTAAGGAGATAATTTTCAGGAAAATGAAGATGAAGAAACTCAGCTGCACTTGCTAGGATAGGTTTGTCGGTGAAGGTCATGGCAGTCTTTCTTTCCGTGCTGATCTGAGGACACTCTGGCTCTCCGGCACAGCTGTGTTTGTGACGTTACACACTGTATACCGTCCGCTGGGTATTGAGCAACACCTAAACAGGCATATGGAAATTCATTGCTGGGTACTATGATGACTTTTGCTATGTTTACAGATTTTAAGGAGATGGATCCTACTTTTATTTTGAGACCAATAAGAACTTATAAGTACTTTGTCTGGTTTAATTTTAAGCATGTTATGTCTCGTCTCTTAAGAATATCGTCCGCCAAAGCTCCTTGTAGTAGGACTGTCAGCCAGGCACCCACATTGTGGGGAAATGCTGAGACACAACCACATGACCAGCAATGAAAACCAGTGGAAGGAACTGATTTTTACTTTTTAGGTTTCTTTTTCCCAGTCTTTCTCCCTTCAGAGCATCATTGAATGCTGAAATAATCATTGTCCTCACCTCAATGGATCAACATTAACTCATATATGGTTTATTTTTTGTGCAGGTGACATCTGGAGGAACTGAAAGCATCTTGATGGCCTGCAAAGCCTACCGAGATCTAGCATATGAAAAGGGAATCAAGTACCCAGAGATGTATGTACCAAGTTTTCTACTAGAAATCGCAGTGCAATACAGGCTTCAGAGGACACATGTATTTATGTTAAAACTTTCTTTCCACACTTGATTGGTGGTAAATATTTTGTTTAGTAGGCATTTCAGCAATTTATTTCCATTTCCATGCCGGTCAGAAAGACCAACTCCCACTAAGACCAGAGACACACGATTTAAGACACATGTGAGATACTAGCATGAGACTTGCATGACTCACCTGGAAAGGCTGCCATCTCTCCAAATGGGAGCATGGAGCTGCAGAGAAGCATATGCAGCTGCTACACTCCCATCCAGAGAGATGGCGGCTGTTCCGGGTGAGTCATGAAAGACTCATGCTAGTATCTTGCGTGTGTCTCGCATAATGTGTTCCCAGCCTTGCACTGTGTATTTGGGTGTGCAGGTCTTAGACGATATAAAGGTATGATGGGTAAAGTGCTCCCATCATATATACTAGATCTAGATTTATATAAAAGGAGGACCAGATGGCGAGCAATGGAGACAGCCGGAGAGTTTTCTTGTAAGAAAAGGCTTCTGTCTTTCCAACTTACGAGACAGACGCGACATATGAAGAATACATGCCGTATACAACCAGTACTTGCCAGAAATTCCTTCAGCTCCTCCTCGGGCAGCCACCAGGACCAATTTTCTTTGTGTTTTTTTCATTGATTTTTGAAGGACGGTTAGTTCTCGGTTATGTCACTCTTGTGTCGTAGATAAGCCTCTTATTGATGATCATCATTGTTCCATTCTAAATCAAATGTCTTAGAGAAAAAAAATGTGCACTTCTCTATTGACAATTTTCAACAATGAGATCCCTTTGCTGTGTTGTAAGCTGTTTGCGGACCATGGCTTTTGCTATACAATTTCCGGAAAATCCTACTAGACCAGTTAAGCCTTAAAGGGATCCTGTCCCCTCCAAAACGCCTCCTAAGCTATCAAAACATGTCCCTGCAGCATCCTATCACTAATCTCACACTCCTTTTGTCTCCTAAAAGCATCCGTGAAAGTGCATAAAAACGTTTTAATACTTACTCATTAGTGATTATAATTAGCGAGTGACTATTCTTTAGTCACCAAGGCGGGGTGTTTTGCAGCTCCAGGATCCACCCTGTCTCTGTGTGTTCTGCTGTGGTGTGCAGGCATTACCCTCCCCCCTCTCTATCACTCACAGAATGCAAATCATTAGTCCTGCCTTCAGTTTCAGTTTCACAGCAGCACAGACAGAGAGAGGGAGGATCCTGGAGCTGCAAAACAACACCCCCTGGTGTACTAAATAATATGGCCCCTGCTAATTATAATCACTAATGAGTAAGTATTAAAACGTTTTTCTACACTTTCACAGGATGCTTTTAGGAGACAAAAGGAGTGTGAGATTAGTGATAGGATGCTGCAGGGACATGTTTTGATAGCTTAGGTGGCGTTCTGGAGGTGACAGGATACCTTTAAGAGGTTAATCAGGATCACTGTAAATGATGGTGGCTGTTTACTAACTGTCATTTACCATAAGTTTAATTGTGGTTAATTCTGAACTCAACCACATCCCCAATTATAAGAGGGTGTTCACATTTACGTAACCACATCATTTTATTTTAGTTATTTTGTATTTCAATATAAAATAATAATATTCACTTATGTAACACTATTAATTCCACAGTGCTTTATGTACATCAGCAATTCTGTCCCTATTGGGGCTCACAATATAAATCTCTTATCAGTATGTCTTTGGTGTGTGCAAGGAAATCAGAGTATCTGTAGGCACACAAACACGGGAGGAACGTACAAACTCCTTGCAGATGTTCTTGATCCCAGGACCCCAGTGCTAACCACTAAGCCACCATGCCACCCCATCATGATTTCAGTTTGTTCTTTACTAGATTTATATAACGTATAGGTGTCATTAAATTGAATATAAAAGACACTGGATATAAAAAGTGTGCTTGCCCCGATTTCAGTGCCAGGTTAGAAAAATCATACCAAAAAGAATAACTTCACAACTTTTATGTAGAGAGAATGGCGCCACCTGCTGTTTCAAGTCTATAACAATGATCACACACACACACCTAATGAGCAGCAAAGAGCATAGTCTTGGCAGTGCCATATCAGTATGACTGAGGAGACTCATTGTGTCCTACTAGAAGAATAGATTGATTACTTCCAGCAACACAAATTGGCAGCAGCTCATTGAGAGACATGGTAAAGACAACTCTACTTATATAAGCTGGAAAAATTGAATGAATTCCTGGTCACTGCTTACATTTAGACACCACTCACTGACCCATTTAAAGACTTTTTCTAAAAAAGAAACTACCTTTCATGTACTACCTACACATTACTAATATGGAGAAGGATGGTTTTCCTTTAGCACTAATGCTGTAGGTCATTAGTGCTGGGTCCTGTGACACACTGACCTATATGTGAGAGGTGTGTTATACAACATAAATAATAGCTTAAGACTCCTGTAAGAAAGGGAAAAGAGACCAGTGCACATAGAGTGATTCGGTGTAGTAGGGGATGAGATACTGCTCACCTCTATGGCGCTCCTCATAGGTAATTGAATGCAGGACAGGCGTCAGAACTCCATAAAGGTACCTTTACACACCGCCACTGCGGCGTAGCAACTGCCAGACAATTGTTTTTTTTTGTCACGGTTGCCTTGAAATTGCTACGAAGTTGCGGCGTGTAATTTGGGAAAGTGATCAGGATTTTTGCAGTTGCTCCGGGTTGCGGTTTCAGAGCATTGGTGTAAAATCAGAGGCAACCCAGATGGTGAATTGCCCTGGTATTGGCGTGTAAAGGGGCGATAGGGATGGAATCTGCGTCTCCTAGTGATTTCCAAGGGGCGTGCCACAGCGTGATGTTTTCCGCGCCCCATCAGCGATGATTGGTGGGGGCTACTGTGTTACCATTGGCTGTCCCAGCACAGGGCGCTATCTTTGATGAGCTGTCACTTCAGCACCACCCGCATCTGCAGCTACACAACAACACACTACCTAAGTCCAATGACACGGCCATTCAGTAGCGCAAGATAATGTATTGTGGTTCTGATGATGTGCTGTGTACATTATCCTGGGCCACATGGCAGTTCATGAATGTACGTACTCATCGCAAATGGGTGTCATAGGGCACGTACTGCCATGTGGCCCGATTTTGGTGATGCTGTTGTGTTTACTATGCGACTCCCGCTCCGCAGGCGGCTGCCTTGTTATTGTACACAATGTTGTTTGGCGGCGCTAGTGTGCGTCGTGATGTCATGACGTTAATTTCGCTATCGCTCCGCATGCCAGGTGCCTGCACATACCAGCACAGTCATGGTCGCCGCACAGCACCTTGGGGTCTTGCGGAGCTACTGCTCCTGATAGATATTGCTGACCGCCATGACTACTGGTGTGAGCACCACCACCGCCACCCACGGCTGCGCAAACGCAGCATCCTGCGAAGGATACAGTGTGCTCTGCTGAGCAAACTGAGTGTGGAGAGGACCTGCAAGCATATCCAGAAAAAGATTGCGGACCTGAGGCACAAGTGCCCAGGCCTCATTGTTGATCTGCGGGCCAGAATGGCAAGGCTTCGTGGTGAGTATGTCACAAGGCTCAACACACACATTGCAACCTACATATACTAAACAATACAAAACCATCATGTATGTTTGTACTAGGCCACATAATGTGGCACCAAACACCATGTAGAGTCATCAGCAATGTGCCTTTGCATGTTGCCAACACTGCAACATGTTAGTGTGCGACTAAGTCATTAGCCATAGCAATGTGCCTGTCTTGAGTGTACCTCAACGTGTTTTTTTGAAAATTAAGTTTGGTGCAGCTGCTCAATGCCATGGACATATTTAGCCACAAATGGTATCTTCATTGTGCCTATATTCCCACATTTAGCTACAGACGCACACATAGCAAACCACATTGTATGGTAACGCACTGACTGTGTAACCCCAAACCGCTCCTGTGTGACGCGTGAGCGTCTCCTAAGTGGATATAGGCACACTTCGACATGCCACAAGCGTCTATTCTGTGTGACAAGCCAAACACAATTGCATCACATATTCGCCAGCCTCCCTGTGCACCCTGACCAATCAGGACGCTATTGTGTTGGCCAATGATTGTAGTTTGGGCGCGGCGTAACGGAGTTTGGCACGCCTTAGTGTTGTAGCTGCTGCACAGGTACGCCCATATTCCTTTGTGGATTGCGGCGTGTGAAGCTGCGACGGTATTCAACTGGAAGTTAACCGCAGGTTCTGTGTCAACTTCTGTGAAACCACGATACCTTGGGTTGACTACGCAAATGCGGTGTGTACATGCGGCATCGGCGATCGTTAGCAACCGTTAAAAACGTGCACGCGCACGAACGGTTGCTACCGATCGCCAGTGATGGTTGCAGCGTGTAAAGGTACCTTAAGATTGATGTGTAGTTTTGTGGAGAATGACTTGGTATACCTTATTGACTTAAATCTTTTCTTCTAAGCTTAGTAGTCCAGTGGGCGACCCTCAACCATCCTGCTATAAGTGAACATACAGAGACTGTCCATTGGGCTCCTGGTTCCGCTGATGTTCCATTATAAACATGCATACTCATGTCCGGAGAGCCGTCGGCCATTCTGGGTGATGCGATGCAAAACTTGCACACGTCTCTCACATGTCTGACACCGGCTTTGTAGAAAGAGCAGAGGTTTATGAGATTCAGTATGACTAGGGTTAATGTTTTGTGGCAAAAGATGAATTACATCCTTTTCTTGATCTCCTGCTTCAATGCAACAACAAATAACATATTCAGTATGACAAATTCCTGGATGGGTATGAGCAGCACTTACATGACGCAGCTTTCATTGCTGCTTTCATGTAAGAAGTAAAGCTAACATCCCCTTTTCATATTTTCTGCAGGGGCTTTTTATTATCACAGTTCTCACATTACATGGCATGTATGTCTTTATATACCTCGGTAACCCTCCAGCGTTTCTTCATTGTAGAGTGGCTCCGGTCAGTGTACATGCAGCATTTGACAAAGCGGCAAGTTATTTTGGAATGAAGATGGTTCACGTTCCCCTGGATAAGAAGACTATGAGAGTGGATGTGAAGGTATTCCATTTATTACAGGGTGCTGACACCTTTTCAAACCATTTTTTTCATCATTTTTTCTCTGCGAATAAAAACGGCTACATAAATGACCAATTAAATTACATTCCAGCAGGACGTCCTTGCCGTGGTTCTGTCCACAGTATTTGGGTGGCAGAGAATGCAGCGATATCTTGAGCGTAGAGCCCATGGTGCTGATGTGGAGATTCAGCTGCCGATCCATCCTGCTGGAATATACCGTATAAGACACACCCAGGTTTTAGAAATAGAAAAACGGGAAAACAAAATTTGAACCAAAAAATGCGGTAAAATATTTATTAACATACTATGATATGTTGTGTTATTATATATAATAGTATGTTATTTAGTTGGAAGCTATGGGCAGAAGACTGTGCTGTGGGACTGGAGGGGTGTCAGTAAAGTACCATATGAAGACGCAGGAAGGCGAGTATAACAATGGGTTCACAGGGCCTATATTTAAAGCACCACTCCAGCACTGAAAAATAACACTGGAGTGCTGCTTTAAGCAGATCCTATGGCATGCTGGGAGTTATAGTTCACCACAGGAGTGGTAGAGTGCTTTTTTTATGGGCTGTAATTAATAAACTTTTAATTAATTCTTACTTGTACAGGCTATGCTCACATCACTGCAGGTCCTGCAGACACACTAAAAACCCAGAGGTATCTCTTTCTCTACAGCAAAGGGCTCTCCCTCTTCATTATGTCACCACAAGTCCTGTAAAAGGAAGCCTCATTGTTTCTAGTGTGGTGTCTGCAGGAACTGTGGTGACATAATGAAGAGGGAGAGCCCTTTGCTGTCATGTGATGCTCCAGCCCTACCTCGTCATTATGTAACCACAGGTCCTGCAGATAACACAGTAGAAACACTGCAGCTTCCTCTTTCAGGATCTGTGGTGAGGTAATCAGCCCTTTGCTGTCATGGGATGCTCCAGCCCTCCCTCTTTATTACCTCACCACCGGTCCTACAATGACAGGAGCGCTCAGCATCAGCATGGACTGAGCGATGTGCTGTCTATGTGACTGCGACGATCCTTACTGTGGCACCCTGCTCCTGCCACCTCCTCCCCAGCCGCTGCAGGAATTCGGCGCTGGGTAAAGCACGTGTCTGATGTTTATGAGAAGGAATATTCATTTGCTGCTCCCCACCCACTGCTCGGCGCTGAAGCCTGCGCCTAATGAATGTTTTTTCACTGTAAGCAGCGGGAACACATGGTTTCCCCGGCGACGGAATCCTGCAGCAGCAACGTTTTCCTGCCTCCTGTGATCCCACTCCACTGCTGCACCCTCCCCACATGTTACATTCGGACCATGAGACGCACCCCACACTTTCCTCCAAAGTTTGGAGGAAAAAAAGTGTGTCTTATGGTCCAAACAATACGGTACTTTTAAAGGGAACCTGTCAGGTGGTTTATGCCCCTCCAGCTATCACTGTCTGTAGATGTAGTTTTATAATACTATTCTAATCATCCCTGTCTGAGCTCATAGTGTAATGTGACAGGTGAAATAAAAGCATTTATACCCTTACTTTTCCTTATGTAATGAGGCACAGTCTACATCTTGGGAGGACGGAGACTGTTTGGCAGGTTAATAGTTAACATTTCAGCCGAATGTCAGAACATGCTGGGAGACCTGATGTGATATCACAACCATGTGACTACAATAGGCGGAGATAAGTCCCCATAGGACATGAGTTTGCTTGCTTAGCTCTGCCCACTATGGTCACATGATAGGGGCATCACACTGGTCCTTTAGACCAGAGGTCCCCAATGTCAGTCCTCGAGGGCCGAACCAGTGCAGGTTTTCAGGATTTCCTTACTATTGCACAGGGATTGGAATCATTGCCTGCTGTGCAATACTAAGGAGATCCTGAAAACCTGCACTGGTTCGGCCCTCGAGGACTGACATTGGGGACCTCTGCTTTAGACAGACAAGGTAATAGTGAGTTAACTATTAACCTGCCAGACAGTCTACCTCTTCCAAGATGTAGACTGCGCCTCATTTACATGAGGAAATATAAGTGTATAAATGCTTTTTTTTCACCTTTCACATTAAACTCTGAGCTCAGACAGGGATGATTAGACTGGTACTTAAAGGATCTAAAATTTAAATAAAAGTACAAATTATTTGGGTGTTTGGCTCCCTGTGTGCAGACTAACCCTGAGGTTCAGTCATGCCCAATGACCAAACACATGTTCAGTATGGGTAAGTAGCCGGAGGACGGGTGAAAGATGGTATGAATTTAGGGTTAGGCAAAGTAACGCATTGTATTTATACATAATTTCATGATGTAACCCTAGGAAGGATTGTTCCATGAAATTGCACATATTGTATATGCTTGACGTCTTAGACTATGCAATTCTGTAACATGTCCATTTTTATTACAGGCTATGAGAAGAGCGATCTCTAAAAACACTGCAATGCTGGTTTGTTCAGCTCCTCAGTTTCCACATGGCATCATTGACCCCGTAGAAGAGGTAGCGAAGGTAAGTTCTCTGCTGTACCAAGGTCTACATGATCTTTGTGACACTTTATTGATTACCAAAACTCAATGTGATTACAATATTATATAATCTCGGTAATGAGCTGTAAACAAAAGGAAAGTGTTTATCTCTTAAGTACAGTTGTAAATTTCAACAAGCAATATGTTGCAAAAGTGCTCGTTCATCCCAACACTATCCTACAATATCGATCTACCAAGATGTGCTTAATCCTTAAACGCGTTAAAATAATTTGAGTGCGTAGGGATTTTTTGTCCTTGTTTAATGCTGTGTTCTTGTTTTGCTTTTGTCTTAGCTGGCAGTAAAATACAACATCCCTTTTCATGTGGACGCCTGTTTAGGTGGATTTCTCATTGTGTTCATGAAAAAAGCCGGTTACCCTCTTAGGCCATTTGACTTTAAGGTCAAAGGAGTGACCAGCATCTCAGCCGATACTCATAAGGTACGATGAACAAATGGAAGTACGGGTCACGTTTTATCCAGGCAGCCCTCTTACCCCATCATGTGTTATATAAGAGGTCCTGGGAGCTGTGCTAATAAGGAGTGACTCCACAGGATTACCTATTGGTTGCCCAACAACTTTGAGTTTACTTTGCTTTACATCATTTTTAGAAATTAAATTAGTGTAACTTCTAAGCATTTTTTAATAGGTTATAGTCACGTAAAAGGTCTCTAGATTGTTGGGGTTTAGAGTCCGGTCTTGAGACCTCCAAAGTATAGCTCAAAAGTGCTCAGCTCATGAGCAAGGACATAGCGGTGATTGACTAAATAGAAGGCCACAGGTCCAGACACCAGCACACCAGTCTTGCTTTAGCTGAGGACCTGTAATGACCTCACTGATCACTCAGTCAACAAGGTATAAAGTCAGAAGGTGTTTGTAACATTAGGTAACTGCTGCTGTTCTTGTTCTTCTTTCCAGTATGGCTACGCCCCTAAAGGGTCTTCAGTGATACTGTACAGCCACAAGGATTACAGGCAGTACCAGTTCTTTGTCACCTCAGACTGGCCGGGTGGACTATATGCGTCTCCCTCTATAGCCGGCTCTCGCCCTGGTGGGATTGTAGCTGCCTGCTGGGCAACAATGATGCACATGGGAGAAGATGGATATATTGAAGCGACCAAGAAAATTATCTCAAATGCCCGATTCATCATAAAAGAGTATGTGAGCTTGTGTAAACTATGCATTTTATTCATTTCTGATACATGTATTGATTATTTATCTTTTTTTGTTGCTTTTCTTCACGCCCAGTACACTATTGACTCTACAGACTTGGGCCATGTCCTTATCGCATTTACAGTTTGCTGTAGAGTTATAAGTTCCCCAATATATACCTCAGACGTATGCCTCTCTCTCTCTCTTTATTCACTTGTATGTATAGTGGTATATGTCAGCTAATGACCACAAGGCAAAGGCAAAATGGACCCTCTTGGAATTCATTACATAATTAGGGGCCTATGCACTGGGAACTTCCCTGGAGTGCCGCTCCATATGATACCTCATTGTAGAGTGAAGAAAGCCTAACTTTCTCCTTCGCCTCATTGGGGGACACAGGACCGTGGGTGTTATGCTGCTGTCCACTAGGAGGCGACACTAAGCAATCTGCAAAAGAGTAACAGTGGCTCCTCCTCTGCAGTATACACCCCCTGGAGCAGGCACTGCCTCCCCAGTTTTTGCTTAGTGTCGAAGGAGGCACACGTCCATTTTCCTCTTGGTGAATTTTCATCATAAAGAAGAAAAGTGGGTCCGGCGTGGCCCCCGGCATGCTCCCTCCTCGGCCACCCACTGTTGGGGCGCTGGGTTGAGGTTGAGATTCGTTACATATGCCGTGCTCCTTTCTCGGCCTCCCACTGTTGGGTTGCTGGATTAAAGTTGAGACAGCCCAGCATAACATCCACCTTCCTCATTCCCTGCGGTCTGAGGTGAAGTAGAGATGACTGCCTGCCAGATGACGTCCCCCTAATCACCCCTGGGTGTTTTAGGCAGTGGCAACACCAGGTATCAGCAGCACAGGCTGCATGGGCTGGAGACTGCATGACTGCCTGCAGCAGCGCAGGCTATGCAGGAGCCTGCACAAGGGATGCTGGGCTGGATGAGAGGGCACTTACTGCAGCCAGGCCTCAGGCACAAGGCTGACAGGGGCACAGCAGCAGGACACTTGCAAGCTGCATCCATGTGCAGCTTTTCATGCTCAGTACAGATCCTCTGCTATACTGGCGGTTCTCCGCCAATGCCAAGGGGGGACATTACATTTCCCCCGTTTTTCTGGGCCCCCCAGCGGTTTTTTTCGCGCCTCCGCGCCGGCCCCTCACTATTTCCGGGGACCTCAACTAATTGAGGCCCCGGCTTGGGCCTAGCGCGGAGGTCGCCTCCCCTGTGCCGCCCCCGTCCCGCCCCGCTGGATGACTCTGACCGCGCGTCATAGCGGGGGCGGAGCCGAGAACGGGCGCGTTTTCCAGGCCGGATCCCGCCCGTTTAGCTCCGCCCCTTCCTCCTTCTCCTCCACGGTCGCCATTACAGCACGTGGAGCGTTCAGCCATCCAGGGGGGACACAGGATCCGGGCGGCCTGTTGGACAGCGGCGCTGGGACTGGTAAGACCTCTGCAGGGATCTGCTCTGCAGAGGTTCTCTGTCCCTCTCTCTCTCTCTCCGTCTCCTCCACATCCCCTCCTGCAGCAGGCACTGTTACAGGGGGAAAGTCTCCACAGTGACCCTATTCAGCCCCACCACTAAGGGTCCAGGCACCTAGCTGGATAGCTAGAGAGTGCCTGTTTACTCAGGGGTCTCCTGGTTATCTCTATTTCTGTACTATAGCCCATACCACAATGTCTGGCAGTAAGAGTAAGAAAGGCTCCAAGGCAGCCAGCACTTACTATGCTACCTGCACTATTTGTCAGGCTGACCTCCCTGCAGGATGCACCTCGCCACATTGTGAGAGCTGCACGCAGGCTGCAGATACTGAGACCCCCACCGCCCGGACGGCTACCAGTGCCCCTGACCCTACCCCTGCATGGGCCGCAGTTATGTCTCAGAATATGACGCAGTCCATTGACAGATTGTCTGCCACACTGCTGCAGTTTATGCAAGCCCGTTCGCCTCCTGAACCTGCCGTTCAGGCTTCTGCGTCTCAGCCAGAAGTCTTGGAACCGCGACATACTGCCGACCCTGCCCCGTCAGTCTCCGACTCTGGCCGTAAGAGACCTCCTCCATCTCCAGAGTCCCCTGCGGGATCTGCATCCCGCAGGCGTCAAGATGACGCGCAGGAGTCCGAAGGTCTCTGTTCTACGGACTCAGAGGGTCACTTAGATGAGTCCCTAGACTTAGATGCGACCGATACGGTGGCACTGGTGGAGGATTTGATTACTGACATCAACCAGGTCCTGGAGGTGTCAGACCCTCCGGCTGATGTGCCGGAGCACAAGGTGTCCTTTAAAAGAGCCAGGAGACCACACAAGCATTTCTCGGACCATCCAGAGTTCCAGGAAATTCTTAAAAAGCATAGGTTACATCCTGACAAACGGTTTGGTAACCGTAAGGCTCTGGAAACGCGTTATCCTTTTCTGCCTAAGGTTACCTAGGATTGGACAGATCCGCAACAGGTGGACCCGCCCGTATCCCGTCTCGCTACCAAGACCCTCCTGTCCTTACCGGACAGTTCATCCATAAAGGACGCCACTGACCGTCAGGTGGAGCAGATGGCGAAGTCCGTTTTTGAGGCCTCAGGCTCTTCTCTAGGCCCAGCCTTTGCTTCAGTCTGGGCCTCTAAGGCTATTATGACTAGAGCTAATTCGGTACACTCGGCTCTTCGGTCCTTGCAGGTCGACCCGGCCTTGTTAGACCAGGTTACTCAAATTGCGGTTACCGCCGAATATTCTATGCATGCTGCCTTCGATTCGGCTAACTGTGCCGCGGCTGCGGCTTCCAACGCCATAACTATTAGGCGAGCCCTCTGGTTAAGAGAGTGGAAGGCAGATGCAGCGTCAAAAAAGTCGCTCACATGTCTTCCGTACAATGGTGGCCGTTTATTTGGCGAAAAGCTGGATCAATTGACTTCAGACGCCACTGGGGGTAAGAGTACCTCTCTTCCACAACGTCAGATTAAGCGACCCTTCACTCGTCACCAGCAAACCCGTTTCCGATCCTTTTGGAACTCCTTTGGTTGGTCAGTCTCGAAGCCCCCGACGGCGGCCAATAGGTCCCCCCGTAGGGAACGCACCCAGATGACACGGAAGACTGGCGCAAACTGGCAATCCCATTCTCGCCAGTCCAGATCTAAGGGCTCAAAGCCTAGCAGATTCTCTTCTTCCTGACTCTCCCCCTTCGGGAGACACTATTCAGGTTGGCGGCCGACTTTCTTGCTTTCATCAGGTCTGGCTCGCTTCTACCGACGACAAGTGGGTAAACACCTTGGTGTCTTCCGGATACACCATGGAATTTACGGCCCTTCCTCCAAATCGTTTTTTTCTGTCAATCCCACCTGCTCATCCGTCCAAAGCTCGCACCTTCTTTCAAGCGGTAGATTCCCTTCTGACAGCCGGTGTCATCATACCGGTACCGCCAGCCGAACGCTTCCAAGGGTTCTACTCAAACCTTTTTGTGGTACCCAAAAAAGGAGGAGCGGTTCGCCCCATTCTAGATCTAAAACCGTTAAACTCCTTCGTGAAGGTTCGGCATTTCCGCATGGAGTCACTGCGCTCCATCATAGCGTCCATGGAGAAGGACGAATTTCTCGCGTCCATCGACATACAGGACGCTTACCTTCATATCCCAATCGCGGCAATTCACCAGCGGTTTCTCCGCTTCGCCATCAACCAGGACCATTATCAGTTTGTGGCCCCCCCGTTCGGCCTAGCGACGGCTCCCAGGGTGTTCACCAAGGTCATGGCGGCTGTCATGACCATACTGCACACAAGAGGAATGGTAGTCCTCCCATACCTAGACGATTTGCTCATCAAAGCTCCCTCCTTCAGGGAGTGTCAGCAGAGTGTTTCCATCACGGTGGACACCCTGCGTCGTCTAGGCTGGTTGGTGAATCTGCGGAAGTCGTCACCAGTCCCGTCACAATGTCTAACATTCCTCGGGATGCGCTTCCACACCCCCAGGGGTCTGGTCCTTCTCCCTCAGGAAAAGGCGAAGGCCCTTCGACAGGGAGTCCACACCCTCCTACGGCCGTTTCCTCAATCGATCGGTTCGCCATGCGAGCCTTGGACAGGATGGTTGCCTCTATGGAGGCGGTGCCGTTCGCTCAACTTCACCTCAGGCCTCTCCAACGGGCGATTCTGACTTCGTGGAACAGGAACCCTTCTGCCCTGGACAGATTATTCCGGTTGTCTCCTGCAGCAAGGAGCTCCCTCCATTGGTGGCTCAAACCTCGTTCCCTCACAAGGGGAAGGTCCTTTCTACCGGTTTGCTGGAAGATAGTCACCACCGACGCAAGTCTCAGCGGATGGGGAGCGGTACATCGTCATCACACGGCACAGGGAACATGGTCCCCAGCGGAGTCGGCCGAACCCATCAATCTCCTGGAAATCCGAGCCATATTTCTAGCTCTGAAGGCTTTTCATTCCATGCTGGCAGGAACACAAGTCCGGATTCAGTCAGATAATGCCACGGCCGTGGCATACATCAACCATCAAGGCGGAACCCGCAGTCTCCAGGCCATGCACGAAGTGCAACGCATTCTACACTGGGCAGAATCGACGAACTCAACGCTGTCAGCAGTTCATATCCCGGGAGTGGAAAACTGGGAAGCGGATTTCCTCAGTCGCCAGGGCATGGACTCGGGAGAGTGGTCTCTACATCCCGACGTGTTCCAGCAAATATGCCGTCGCTGGGGGACTCCGGACGTAGATCTGATGGCATCTCGGTTCAACACGAAGGTTCCCATGTTTATAGCCAGATCTCACGACCCGCGAGCTCTAGGGGCGGATGCCCTAGTTCAGAATTGGTCTCAGTTCCAGCTGCCTTACATCTTCCCTCCTCTGCCTCTCATTCCCAGAGTGGTGCGGAAGATCAAGCAAGAGGGCATTCCAGTCATTCTCATTGCCCCAGACTGGCCCAGACGGGCATGGTACGCCGATCTCGTGCAGCTCACGGCGGACGTTCCCTGGCGCCTGCCTTGTCGCCCCGACCTCCTGTCTCAGGACCCGTTTTACCACCAGAATTCAGACGCCCTGAATTTGATGGCGTGGCCCTTGAGACCTGGGTACTAACCCAAGCAGGTTTCTCCTCTGCCGTTATTCAGACCATGATCAGAGCACGGAAGTCGGCATCGGCAAAAATTTATCATCGCACCTGGAAAGCCTTTTTCGCGTGGTGCTCTTCTCGGGATCAACCCCCTCTTCCCTATTCCTTGCCGTTAGTTCTAGGGTTCCTTCAGTCGGGGTTAGAATCTGGTCTCTCCCTAGGTTCCCTTAAGGGTCAGATTTCAGCTCTTTCAGTACTTTTTCAATGCCGCCTTGCTGTAAAGCCACAGGTTAAAACTTTTCTCCAAGGAGTCAATCACATTGTCCCTCCGTACAAACGCCCTTTAGACGCATGGGACCTTAACCTGGTACTTACGGCTCTGCAGGAACCTCCCTTTGAACCTCTTCGGGACACCTCTCTCCTCCTTCTGACTCTGAAGGTGGTTTTTCTAGTGGCTATCACTTCCCTTCGCCGAGTGTCGGAACTCTCTGCGCTTTCTTGTAAGCCACCCTTCCTGGTTTTCCATCAGGACAAGGTTGTACTCCGTCCGGTGCCGTCATTCCTGCCTAAGGTTGTCTCCTCATTTCATTTGAATGAGGATATTTCATTGCCCTCCTTTTGTCCGGCTCCGGTTCACAGGTTCGAACGAGCTTTGCATACTCTGGATCTCGTCAGGGCGCTTCGCATTTATGTGTCTAGAACTGCGCATTTCCGTAAGTCAGATACTCTGTTCATTCTGACGGAAGGCCCTCGTAAGGGTATGCCAGCTTCCAAGGCTACACTGGCTAGGTGGATTAGATCAGCTATCCAAGAAGCCTACAAGATGAAAACTACTCCTCTTCCAGCGGGGATCAAGGCACATTCTACCCGAGCCGTGGGGGCCTCTTGGGCCGTTCGGCACCAAGCCTCGGCTCTCCAAGTGTGTAAGGCGGCCACCTGGTCGAGTTTACACACTTTTACCAAGCACTACCGTGTTCATACCCAGTCCTCGGCGGACGCTAGTCTGGGTAGGTGCATCCTTCAGGCGGCAGTTGCTCACCTGTAGGTATTTATCTGTTTACTGACTTGTTCAGTATCATTAGTTCCATTGTCTTTCCCACCCAGGGACTGCTTTGGGACGTCCCACGGTCCTGTGTCCCCCAATGAGGCGAAGGAGAAAAGGAGAATTTTGTGTACTCACCGTAAATTCCTTTTCTCTTAGCCTCTAATTGGGGGACACAGCACCCGCCCTGTTGGCCGTACCGGCTTTGTTACTTGTAGTTTTTGTTACTCTTATATTGTTACATGTGGCCTTGCCAGGCTTTGTTGGTATTTGGTTAACCTTGTTGATTCTCCTACTGCTTTAGCACAAAACTGGGGAGGCAGTGCCTGCTCCAGGGGGTGTATACTGCAGAGGAGGAGCCACTGTTACTCTTTTGCAGATTGCTTAGTGTCGCCTCCTAGTGGACAGCAGCATAACACCCACGGTCCTGTGTCCCCCAATTAGAGGCTAAGAGAAAAGGAATTTACGGTGAGTACACAAAATTCTCCTTTTCTAAATCACATTTTATTTAACGGGTCAAGTATCTATTTATTTCAATAGATAAATCTCGATCCTTTGTCCAAAATTGAAGGCAGTTTTATCCTGCGGATGTTATAGATACCTTTTGTTTTATTGGTAATTTGGTATTATGGCACCTTCATCATTTTTTGAAATTTGAGTTAGTGTTACCCATGGAAAAGCTCCTGATGTACCATATATCTACAAGTGTATAAACAATCAGTGCTACACATTACCCATACTCTCCCATTCTGAGAGAGGGCATCTTGATAAAGGGAACCTGTCACCCCCTTTGTGTATTCTAAACTGTGCCCACCAGCTGTAACATGGTGTAATTGGGATTCCTGTAACCCCTCTATGTGCCCAGATGTCCACTGCATACCTCTCTGCATACACTTTTATTCTGTCCCTCATAATATGTAAATGACTCCTAAAAAGGTGAAGGAGTCTGCTTTCTGTGCTCCTCGCCGCCCCCCTGCCTGGAGTACCCGCTGTTTTAAAATTGCCGCTGCTCCTGTGTATGCATGTTGAGTGACCTTCAGTACTCTCGCTCCTGCACAATGCGGGGGTCACTGTACTCCATTGAAAACGCAGTACCCAAAGTCTTGCGAGATTTGTGAAGTCTTGCGCCTGTGCAGTAGAATATCGCAAGACTTCGGGCACTGTGCTTCTTCAATGGAGTACAGTGACCCATGGCACTGTGCAGGGGCAAGAGTAGTGCCATAAACAGGAGGGCCAGCAATTTCAAAACCGCAGGGCGGGTATTCCAGGCAGGGGGCGGCGAGGGCCACATAGAGCAGACCCCCAAACCTTTTTAAGAGTCATTACCATACAGCACGGGGCAGAATAAAAGTTAATTTCTTAGGTATGCAGGGGGACGTCTGGGCACATAGAGGGGTTACAGGTACCCCAGTTACATCATGTTACAGCTGGTGAGCACAGTTTAGAACGCCCAAAGAGGGTTACAGGCTCCCTTTAAATGTCCCCAAGCTGTGAACACTCAATCAATAGGATCACCATGTGTAGGGGACACATCCTATTGACAGGTGCAGTAATAGCACCCAGCTGTCAATTTATTTGTACATTTTCAGCAGACTAACAATGGCACAAGGTGACACTCCATTAAGAAACTCCAGAAATGCAAGTTCCTGTATGTAATATGGGTGCAAATGGCACATCCTGAACATATACTACTGAATATTCTGGAGTCTATTTGATGACCAGAATGGAGAATATAACATGGCAAACCTCCTGAGGAATGTGCTTTCTGGTAGTGGAAGACTGTTATTCATGAAACCCCCTACAATGGATGATCTAATACTGTATGTAGACTAGACTGTTCACATGCCCCATTCAACATACACTTTGGGGAAATATCCCAGTGAATGCCTTTACCACACTGGGAAATCTAATCTAACCAGACTGTACTTTCCTACACAATATAAGAAAATAAAACATTTCAAAAGCTCTATTTGACTGTCAAATGTTAAAAGGACCCATTTAATTTTCGGGGGGTATCTAATATACATGTGCCTTGTATAAAGTCTTTTGCACTTTTATATTGGCTGTGAATGCTGACCTATGATGTAATAATTTCCAGACAATATTTTTTTTCTTTTTTTAATTCAAGGTTGCAAAAAATGAAAGAAATCTTTATTTTTGGAAATCCTGAGGTTTCAGTGATCGCAATTGGTTCTAAGGTTTTCGATATTTATCGATTGTCCAACTCTTTGACAGCAAAAGGCTGGAATCTGAATACGCTGCAATTTCCACCCAGGTAAGTGATTTACAGTCGCTGAAATATATCTATAAAAAATAAACCGATCGCACAGTCCATATAAAATCTGTTGGGTCACACTACAAAGAAACTACATTAAGAAACAATGTAAAGTGGAACGCGTGCAGCCGCCGGTGTCCGGTTCCCGGATCCTCTCGGACCGGTGCAATCCGGCCCCATAGGCTGCCATGTTAGGGAGCACCGGATTGCATCAGATCCGGGGGAATCCGGGGTACGGCAATTTGGGGAGATCTTTCTCCCCAGACACAAAAACGTTGCAAGCAATGTTTTTGTATATGGTGAGAAAAATCCGATTTCTCCTGGATTCTGCCGGAGAGATGGAAACCGGACAGCAGAGAGCTGCCATCCGGCTCCATCCGGCCCCATAGGATACTATGGGGCCAAAATCCGGTCCGGGGCTGTCTGGTTTACACCGGACAGCCCCGGACTGGACTCTGCCGTGGTGTGAAGCCAGCCTAAAAGAAAAACGTTTGTGGTTTTCACTGTGAAATTAATGACTTGGTCACAGGGGGAAAAATATTTTCCATTTTACATACAGCTAAAAAGCCTAAAAAAATAGTTGTCCTGCCTTTTGTGAAAGGAAAAATGTCTTGGATTCACCTTCTGATCAGTGTTCTGTGGTGAATTAAATTAAGGCTTAAAGAGATTTCCAGATCATTTTACACTATGTCCCAACATTTTTGTAATTAGATGGTTTTGGCTACAACTTCAATTTGTACCTAATTATGTGAATTGTTTAGTGACTGTATGTGATGTGGTGAGTGTAGGTATCATATTTACAACCTTTCTCATTTTTGTTTCCTCAGTATTCACATATGTCTCACATTGCTACACACAAAGCCTGGAGTAGCCCAACTCTTTGTGAAGGACGTTCAAGAATCTTTGTCAGTGATAATGGAAGATCCAGGAGCCAAAACCACTGGAGCGGTAACTTTGATATTATTCAGTACTTAATGAAATTATATGAATTTAAGAATTTCTATTCTGTAAATAGTTAAAGGGTTAGTCACAGACAGCAACATTTTTCCTATCTTCCTATTTAGTTTATCCTTACAATGTAGGTTTTCTAATCTGATTCCTTTATTTCCCTACGGTTCCCTCTCTATACTATTTTTTTTACAGCTATTCACTATTTCTGTTTCCTGTTTGATGACTCTTCATGTGAGAGCGCCAGTGCATGTTTGGATACTCGCATAGCACGTCTTTGAGCAGGGTGACTGGCAGCAGGCACTTCCTCAGCCCCTCCCTGAAACAAAGCGTCATGGTGACACTGGTTTCAGTGGGCAGGGCTGTCAATTTTGCGTTCACAGAGGTCTCCAGCCACACTATCTGCAGTGTGGGGTCTCGGCCCCCTCTTCTTCCCCCCTCCACGTAGTATGGGGTGTCTGCCTCCTCTTCTTCCCTCATCCCTGCCGTGTGTGGTCTCAGCCCCCCTCTTCCCCCCCCCTTCGCAATGTGTCATCTTAGCCCCCCTCTTCTTCCCCCCCCCTCTCACCGCAGTGTGGGGTCTCAGCCCCCTCTTCTTCCCCCCTCCACGTAGTATGGGGTGTCTGCCCCCTCTTCTTCCCTCGTCTCTGCATTGTGTGGTCTCAGCTCCCCTCTTCTTCCCCCCTCCCTCTCCGCAGTGTGGGGTCTCAGCCCCCCTCTTCCCCCCCCCCCCTTCCTCCGCAGTGTGTTGTCTTAGCCCCCCTCTTTTTCCCCCCCACCTCTCACCCCCTCTCTGGATCAACATGTTAGGCTATGGGTTGAACTAGATGGACTTAGTTTTTAAGGTTGAAGGAAGACTATGTTACAGTGTGGGGTCTCGGCCCCTCTTCTTCCCCTCTCCCCGCAGTGTGGGGTGTCTGCCCCTCTTCTTCTCCCCTTCCCGCAGTGTGTGGTCTCAGCCACCTCTCCTTTCCCCCTCCCCACTATGTGCTATTGTATATTCTCTATGTCTTGTTCTCCCCTGTGCAACGAGTGCACTGAAGTGTCGAACCAGCGATGCCGGATGACATAAGCGCCGCCCACAAGTGACGTCATTGCTCTATCAGCTTGTGCACACTGATGAGCAGGGAGTTTCCACTAACATCACTGGTGGGCAGCGCTTAGGTCCTCCAGCTTCACTGATCTGCACCGCGGCCAGAATACTGACACTTCAGTGTGCTCATCACACAGGTGGAGACGAGGCATGGGGAGAAGATGACAACACACAGTGAAATGTCAGTGTTCGGGTGCGGTGCATGTTTTTTTTTTAGTATCGAAGTAGAATGAAATCTGAAAACTCTTCTAATTATGATTGGATTTATTTTTTTTCTTTTCAGGGTGCAATATATGGGATGGCACAGACTATTCCTGATAGGTCCTTGGTCACTGAAATCTCCAAAGCCTTCCTGGACTGCTTGTATCTTACAGAATTGCCACCTAGTGCCAAACAGATAAATGGCTCCCATGGACAGCACTAGACCATGACTACTTTCCTTTAGGCGGTACTATTCACAATGGTTCCACAGGGCAGCAGAATCTCACAGACTGCTTTTTACTGCTTTTTACTTTTGATGACTTTTAAGGGACTTGTTTGTTTTTGATATTTTTATGCCTATGAGTAAGGTACTTATTACCTAGAAATATTTTTTATTTTTTTGCTTTCCTACAGAATACAAAATGTGGGTAATTTCAGTGCCTGAGAATTGTGGATAGAAATGTCCTGATCATTCAACACCGTCTGTCCTCTGATCTGTTTACCATGTGTCCCTGTCTGCTTGTTGAAATCATGGCAATGTAACCTATTTGTGATGTCTGACTCCATAATACATAGAAAATGCAACATATATCTCCAACAGAAGAACAAGATGGCTTGCTAGAAAACTAATGGGAAAGCCCAAAAATGGGCAATTTTATGTAGTGATGGAGTTAGGTCACAGTGGTCAAGCTTTTGTTGACCAGGCATTGATGGCATATCCTAGGATCCTGAATGAAGTTAGAAAAAGAGCGGGCAGTCAATAGCTGACATAGCATCACTTTTCATAATGGCAATTCCACACAGTATTAATGTAAATGTAGTCAATCTTGACAATTGTTCTACATCAGATTTGTTTTGTATTCTCTTTTTACATGATCAAACTTGTTCTGCAACGGTTAGTATTGTGTGCCCTTCCTATCAAGGACCACCACCGCAAATACTTGTAAGTACATGATATATAGATGCTCAGATGTTCTTGAACTTTCCATAAATAGCCATGTTAGTTATTTCAGGTTAGAGTTTGATCCCCATTGTCTTGCCCAGTAACAGAGGGAATTTGTCATGTCCTTTTTTGTTATTAAACCACCCCAAATGTTGTATTTATAAAAAAAAAAGCATTTTAGGCACCTTTCACATCTGCATTTAGTGCCGTTCTTGGCAGGTCCAGCAGTTTTGCCGCATCTCCACGTAACTGCTCACTTGTAACAAGCCCACTGCAAGCCCTATTCATTCCCTATGGGACTTGCGGTCAGGTGCGGCAAGGGAATGAATGGGGACAGGACAGGTTCCCTTTTAAACTTTACTTGTACAATATTATTCGCTGCATAGGATGAAGTGGATTTAGACAAGCCAACAGTCTTTCATCTGATGATAAAACCACTTATGCCACCATAAAAAAAAAAATCATTATTCTCAGGAGTATGTCGCCCCATGTAACCAGCGATGTTCTGCTGATTACACATGGGGATGACACGCTCGCACTCTGTTCAAATCCGACATTTTCATCCTATGTAATCAGGTCAGTAAACGAATTTCCATTGACTTGTGCATGATTTACTGACGCTCAAAATGGGCCCTTCTAAATTGACCATTTGTAACAAGCAGAGCTCAGGCAAGTGTTCTGTGCATGGTCACAGTGGGACCGTGGGTGCCACAAAGTCCCTAGAGCCAACTATTATAAATGTCACCCATGTGTGATTGGAGGGGAGACGGCGTTATAGCTTTCCATTTGGAGCCCAGGAACGTCACAGATCCTACCATACTTTAACAGCATGAAAAAAGGGAAATGAGCCCCAGCCCTCTACATTATTTTGTTCCTTGTTTGATTGGCAGGTCTATTCTTGTATGGCACATTAGACATATGATAGTGAAAGATCTGTCATGAAGAGGGCAATTGATTGGATTATTATTATTTTTTTTTAGCAATATTGTTAGACGAGTGCAGACAAAACCCTTCGTCTTTTTGTAACTATCCTCAATTGTCCAAGATATTAAAATTAAGACCAAACTATTTTTAATGGAATCTGTGAGCAGGGCTTTGCTATGTAATCTGAAGACAGGATGATGTAGGGGTTAAAACAAAGATTTCAGTGATGCCTCTCTTGTTAAGGATCCTTCTATTTTTACCTGCAATTTTTGTTTCAGCTTAAGGATATTATCCTTGCCGGACTAGGTCAGCTAGAGATCAGCTAGTCTTGCACGCCCCTGCTGTGATCAGCAGCTCACTGTCTATAGAGAGCCTGGTGTGGGCAAGGCAGCTTTCTCAGCTCTGTTGCATGGCTAAATCTAAAAACTCTGTGTCAGAACCCAGTAAACTAATCAATGCATTGTTGGAATCGGGTCTCTCTGCCTACATCATGCTGCTGTCCGATGAGGTAGCACAAACCTGTTGACAAGTTCCCTTTAAATCGGAGGATTATTCTAGGGAAATCTGACAGATTATGGCACAATATCTCTGCTTCTGCAGGTTAACTGGGTTCTGTACAGCAGAACAATAACTTTAAGGTTAATAAAGGGACCGTGTGCATAATTGTAGGGACACTTATATACCAAGGGCACTTTAATCAGGATAAGTATCGTAGGCGCGGGAGCAGTCTACCTGTATTATTACACCCTAGGGCATGCAGTAAGGGAGCATCATTGAGTAATAGATAAGTGCACTTAGTAGCGTCTTTTTCTGTGTTTTTTATGTATATTAACTGTTTAATATGTGTGAAAATGCCTTTAGAATTACTGTATTCCCAGCAGCTGTTTTAATGTTGTTTAATTCCAACACAGGCTGTCTGAAGTCTCTTTGGGGAATGAATGGAAATAAATAAACTGTTAGAAACCTACATTGTCAATGTGCAATGTACTGCACTTATTATAGCCGGCTTCCAGCAGACACCTATCGCTAGTGGGGTTTAAAGGGAACGTGCACGTTGTAAATTAAAGAGTTGATGTGCAGACTGGATGCTATAGAACAGGAGCTGAGCAGATTGATGGACATTATGGTGGGAAAAGTGTCAGTAATACTTGTATTATATTTATTGAAATCCCTGGTGATTTTATACCTATGGGTCAGTGGGTGATTGTGATTAATAGTCATCTTTGTATAGTAGGACTGCCCACTGGACTTGTGCTACATCAGGGAGTTCAATAACTAAAATACAAGTCACCCTGAATCCTTTCCAACAAACTTACCGTGCATGTTATTCTGTTCAGCTCCTCCTTTTCCATAAAGGTACCTTTACACGCCGCCACTGAGGTGTAGCAACTGCCTGGCAATCGGGATTTTTGTCACGGTTGCCTTGAAATTGCTACAAAGTTGCGGCGTGTAATTTAGGAAAGTGATCGGGTTTTTTCGCAGTTGCTCCGGGTTGCGGTTTCTGAGCCTTGTTCTAAAACCAGAGGCAACCCAAATGGTGAATTGCCCTGGTATTGGCGTGTAAACGGACGATCGGGACGGAATCTGCGTCACCTAGTGATTTCCCAGAGGCGTGCCACAGCGTGCTGGATACCGCGCCCCATCAGCGATGATTGGTGGGGGCTACTGTGTTACCATTGGCTGTCCCTTCACAGAGCGTCATATTTAAACAGCTGTCCATTCACACTACACAATTGCAATGGCGTCATGTATTGGCCAGCCTTCCTGCACAGGCTGGCCAATCGTGACGCTATTGCGTTGTCCAATCAGCGTGTTAGTGTCACGGAATACACAACTCTGTCACACCTATGTTCTTGCGGCGCTAAAGATGTACGCCCATATTCCTTTGTGGATAGCGGCGTGCGAAGCGGCGATGGTATTCAACAGGAAGTTATCCGCAGGATCTATTTCAACTTCCGGGGAACCATGGTACCTTGAGTTGACGACGCAATTGCGGCGTCTTCATACGGCATCGTCGATCGTTAGCAACCGTTAAAAACGTGCATACACACGTACGGTTGTTACCGATTGCCAGTGATAGTGGCGGCGTGTAAAGGTACCTTAACAGGCTGTCCACAGATTGGACTGCTTGGGATATTTTCACACATTGGATACATTGTGCTGAATTATTTCCTGGAATGCATTTACAATCAGCATCTTACAGTAACAGCAAAGCTAATTATGTTTTTAGAAGTGTCATCCAAACACTGCAACTTACTTACACATGGGACAGACTTCATTGTAGAATGCTTGGTCAAGAACCTGGCTAGCGTTATCAGAAGAGGTGAGTATAGAGCTGTTATTTCACTCTACTCACAGCATCAAATATGCACTAAATTTTGGAAATCACGGCATAAATTTTCCACAATAATGTCGCTCCATGTGAACGTACTTGTAGACTCATTCTAGACTGTAACTTGTACTCAACGTTAACTCCTATAAAGTTTGTAACTGGACAGCAAAACTGTATGGCTCAAGATAAGCACAAACATCATAGGATAGGTACAAAAAGGGGACTGTGAACAGTATCCCTAACCTGGCATTCTTCACTGGCTATATGAACCCTAACAGCCTTACACCTTATTGTACCATTTACACCGCGCAGCACTGAAGGCCAGGCTTGCTTTCAGATACTGTTTCAAGTTGCAAAAATAAATCGATTTTCAAAAGCACATTAATATTATGAAAATGTTACTTGAAACTGAGAAACCCACTTCTGAATCCCTTGTAAGCCCTAAAAAAGGTATGTTCTCTAATGGCTGTCTTTGTTGTAGTTACAAACCAACATATGACCATGCTGTACTCCAATGGCCGATGCGTTATTATCTTGAGGTCTTCAACTTAGTGTCAGATGCCTTTTCCTTAAGTATTGATAATACTGAATATATTGCTTTTATTGTCTTCGAATATGCCATTTTGTTGTTTTCTTCCAGTTAGTTCACATTTTAATGTTCTTCCTGTCATCATTTAAGCATAATTTTTTTCTTTGTTTATCATGTCATATTTAAAATGCCATAATTTTTTTCATGTTGTAAATTAATATGTAGAAATTGTTGAGCTAAATGTCAAGTGCCTTTTCTCACCTTGTAGGTGGCAAATTAATTTTAATGTAACTCAATGTAATTAAACTCTTACATTTATTATTCTACATTGTTGTCGTTCAAGAGATTTAAAGTGCTTTTAAAAGAAAAATTTTAAAACTCAAGTATCGGGTCTCCTCATCACAGAACATTTGTTTTGTAGGTCTTTTCTGAAGGCTATTTCCCCCCCAATTCCCTCACCCCCCCCCATCCATATCTAGTCTGACATATGGCCAGCTTTAGCCATGTGCGAGTAGTGCAGCCGCACAGGACGCCGCCAGCCATGCTTCACTGGGACGCCAAGGAGTCACGGATGCTACTTTCAACTGTATCAGTGTGCACATTGACCAGATACAAATCTCCCTCTTTTGCTGCTGTCTGTTCTATAGATTGCAGGTCAACTTAGGCTACATTCACACTGTGCGTTTTTCCTCGTCAGTTTTTGTAGCCATAACCAGGAGTGAGTGATAAGTACAGAACTGGTGACATGTTTCAACTATATTTTCCTCTGATTGTTCCACTCCTGGTTTTGTCTACAGAAACTGATGAGCAACAACAGACAAAACACGCACAGTGTGAATGTAGCCCTAGACCAGCAGCCTACAGAACTGAAGGTCCACAGCGGAGCAACACAATGATGTAATTGCGCCGCACCAAGCACCTGACTTGAGTCCAGGCACTGTGACCTCACCGCATTTGTCTGCCCAGGACCTGCTGTTGTCTCAAGACAGCTCACTGGGGAAAGGCAAGTATTCATATTTTGTTTCTCTTTAATGTGTTATGGCCATAATAATTGGAGGCTACTAAGGAAGGGGGAGGGTGTGTGCTATTAAACTGGGTGGGGGGCTACAGATGGGTCATACACTGTGGCAGCTACAGAGGGCCTCAATACACAGTATGGGGGCTACAGTGTGGGAACTATGGAAAACCCAACAAAATCTGCACTCCCAAATCCAAATGCCCACGACCCTTCAACTCACAAATTATGCCTAAACCACATTTAGTGTCCATGTTTGGCATTTCTGTGCCAATGAGATCCCTCTAAATGTACTTGGTACTACAATGTCAGATTTGCAATGTTATATAAAATATAAGGGGAGACAACAGAGGCGCAATAGTGCCCTATCACTCAGTAAGAATAGGGTCTTATAGGTGTAAACAGGTTGCACTAACCTGATCCAGTTGTGACTCCCACAACTGGAATAAAGGCGTTGGTTTTAGTATTTGTAGGCTGCCGCTGGACTTCCACCTCCACAAGATGATGAGTACTTCAAGAGTTTTGGGATCAATAGGTGTGCTACAGTCCGCGCTGCCCGGTCATCCAAGGAGTCACACGGGAAACAGTGTTCCAAGTAAAAGTTTCTTTATTCTTCAAAACCGACGCGTTTCGGCGCCCAATCCTGGCACCGTCCTCAGGGTATCTACCCTGAGGACGGTGCCAGGATTGGGCGCCGAAACGCGTCGGTTTTGAAGAATAAAGAAACTTTTACTTGGAACACTGTTTCCCGTGTGACTCCTTGGATGACCGGGCAGCGCGGACTGTAGCACACCTATTGATCCCAAAACTCTTGAGATTTGCAATGCTCACTCGATAACATCCATTGCTGCATGTTTATGGAAAACCTCCATGAAGTCTAAATTGTCACTGTGCCTGTACATAAATTCCAAGAGGGGTGTAATTTCCAAAATGGTACAACCTAGCACTTCGGAGCTCTGTGCATGGAGTCAGTAAACTATTCTAGGTAAATCTGTGCTCAGTTATATTTCGCTCCTTCCCTTGCATGTCTGAGTGGATAAGCAGTACTATACCGCAGCATTTGCAATATTACCGCGTTCAGTAGAAATTATGGAACAAATTTTGGTGCCATTTGTACGCATTTTCCCTTGAACAAAAAGTGTAACACCTGGGCTAAAACTTTTTTTTTCCTCTTTTAAATGGTAAAAGCCATTATTTTTCTTCATCTCCCAATGACATAAAACTGTGACACACCTGTGATTTCAATATCACTGAACCCCCAGATGATTTCACTGAGGGGTATAATTGAAAAGTGTGGCGATTTATGGGGTGTTCTGCTTTTCTAGCATAACAAGGGCTCCACCAATGTGACATGGCCAAACCATTACAGCAAAATCTGTAACCCAATATGGCGCTCTTTCCATTTACTAGCCTTCCAGATATGTCCTTCATCCTGATATGTTCTCCATCCTTGTCGATATGGCTCGCATCCTGGGCCTATCATTGTATATATGGCCCTCATCCAGGTACATATGATGCACATCCTGATATGTGATGCCCATTTAGTTATATGGACCTATCCTGGTATATAGGTCCCCACTCTGATATACATATACACCTGGATGTGAGATATGATCCCCATCCTGTTGTATATGCACCCATTTTTCATGAGCTGGACTCAAAGATTTAAGACTTTTTTTCTTGTGTTGTTTACAAGTGTGTCTAAATCAATGTTGGTGAGCACTTCTCCTTTGCCAAGATAGTCCATCCATCTCACAGGTGTGGCTTATCAAGATGCTGATTAAACAGCATGGAGTTTTGCACCGATGTGCCTTTGGCTTGCCACACCAAAAGGCCACTATAAAATGTGCAGTTATATCACACAGCACAATGCCACAGATATCGCACATTGAGGGAGCGTACAAGTGGCATGTTGACTACAGGAACTGTTGCCTGTGAACTGAATGTTCATTTCTCTACCTTCAAGTGTAAATTTTATTTCATTGAGGAAAAAAACAATAATTCTGCACTGGTTGTTAATTATAGATGTTATGTGACCTAAGAATGCTTTTTTTGTGCCATGTAACTTATTTTCTCACTTTTTTGTGCTTGTTTAAAAACTGCATTTTAGGGCTTTGTGGGAATGGTCAGCAGCTGATGGGGAGCAGTGCAATGTGACAGCAGAGAAGGGGTAAAGAGATTGACTGATACGTGTGGAGCCAGATGCCAGAACAGAGATGCTTGTACACAGTTTACATCCTGACATTGCTTAGCTCTGCTATAATCTGATACATTGTTTCCTCATCAGCTGCAGTCAGCAGTGTAGGCCATGCCCCCTCCCTTATATGGTTACATGCTCGATATTCACTGAAGGTGGATCTGACCGATCTGCTTCACACCTAGTGCATTGGGGACACCTTGTGGAAGGTTTATGGATGGTAACCAACCAGAATTTTCTAATGATGTATATCTGAAAGTTTATTGAGATCACTTGTTCTACATTAATAAAAATGTAAACAGCGATTATGCTTTAAGCTGTCTCAATAGGCATTTCAGAGAATTTGCAGTATAACAGTTTGTTTAGCCAGGTCACCCAGGTGGAATTCTTTTCCACTATCCTGTCCTGTCAGGGATCCGCACGGAGTGAGGAAGGCACATTCTCCTGCAGTCACTTCAGAACATAACATTCTAGCGGGGGAAGCCCTTCATGCAGTATTAATGTTCAACTAATAAATGGATTTTGTTAAAATTTATTCGGGGGGAGCGTGGCTAACCCATGAACAGGATGGCAGCACGGTGAACGAGCTCCGCTCACCGCTGCTCTAAAACCCACTCCCTCACTCATAGAACCGCTTAAAAACGGAATGGGCAAGACCAAGAAGTGCCCAGGAGCCACCGGTACTGCGGACACCCCTCAAAGAGGAACGATTGTTAAGTTCCTCCGCTCTCACACAGCCGCATCTCCCGCGCATTCACCCTCCAAGATGGCGTCTTCCTCCCAGCGTGAGCCGACTCCCAGAGCTGAACACTCACAGAGACAAAGGGGGAACCGCTTTGCCGTTCTAGCAGAGGAGCAGCAGCACATGGAGGACACAGATGGAGCCTTGACACACCCCCGGAGGGTGCTTCACAAAAGGAGATAAGAGCTTATTTAAAATCTCTCCCCACAAAAGGGGACTTGGAGAGACTAGCATTCAGGCTAGAAAAAAACTGTAAAAAGGAGCTTCACTCACTACAGAGGGAATTTACTACTCGGGTGGAGAGGTCTCAGGACGCGGTGCTAGATGAGCTGAAGGCTCACAGGAAAACCATAGAGTCCCACTTGGCCCTGCTAGAGGATCTCCTCTATAATCAAGAGGATCAGGAAAACCGGTACCGCAGAAACAACATCAGAATCGGGGGGCTCTCTGAGGAGGTTCCGGCTCAGGACCTGGGAGATCAGTCCAAGAACTTTTCAAGCAAATATTGGGAGATGTGGGTAGCCCTGATATTGAGCTGGACAGGGTCCATAGGGCACTCTTCCCAAGACCCACGGCAGGAATGATGCCCAGAGATGTGATCTGCAGTGTGCACTTCTTCACCATAAGGGATGCCATCATGAACGCTGCAAGAATCTCTGGCCCCATCACTTATGCCAATTCATCTGTGACTCTCCTTCCAGACTTGGCCAGAAGAACTCTTCAGCAGAGGAGAGGACTGAGACCCCTGCTCTCTGTCCTGAAAGAGAAAAAGATTAAATACAGATGGGGCTTTCCTTTCCAATTGATAGCAACCAGTGATGGCCGCTCTGCATGTTTCCGCCGCCTATCTGACCTCCCTACATTCCTAAAGACCCTGGATCTGCCTGATGTGGAACTGCCAGACTGGCCCTGACACCTGACCTTGCCGGCCCCTCAGATGAGATAGTCCTGGGGGATCTGGACCAACACCTCTGGAGAAGCCCCAACTTGACTGCGCCTTCCTTTCCTTATTCCTTATATACAATTTCCATAACTCCCGTAACAAGAGTTTATTGATTAACCTAGATGCCAAAGAGTTAGTTGGCACTATTGTTTTTGGGCTCTTAGCGCCACCTTGTGTTATTTAGAGACTGGTCATTACGGTGTTAAATTTTCTTCCCTACATGTAATCCTCTCTATACTTTTCTCTCCCTTCCTGTTTCCTTCCCCCTATCAATCCTCCCCCTCCGAGCTTTTGGCCCTTCTCTCTTACCAACTTCTTCCTACTACCTCCCATCCCTCACCGGGATAGTCAGACTTAACACATGAGATGTGCATAAATACACTTTCACATGATATTTCAATCCTCCACACAATACCTATCCCCACCTGTATACAGACAATTCCTCTCCCCCTCCCCCCTTCCCTATGCTCATACTGACCTCTCTCGCATCTCTACCATCCATGTTACCCTTTCAAATCCTTCCCTTCAGTCTCCTCTTAAACATTACAAGACCACTTCTCTCATATACAATCAAACCCTAAGAACCCATCTTGGGCCTCTTTTTCCTCTCCCCTTTTCACCCCTCAGTACCCGTTCATTAACCTCCGATCTATATTCTACTCTACTTTATTATATATTACTCCATACTTGTTAATTTTCCATTCTCCATTAAGTTACATAGGGGTAATGTTTTCTGTTTGATGGGGATTAATGTACTAAATTCAACTAGCAATGTTGACAATACAGATGATGCATGTTTGACTTCAATGAACGAACTATTAGATAAAAGCATTTTCCATATGTTTACAAGTTTTATTATAGGGAGTGGGAGTCGGGCGGTGGATCACATATTTACCGCCTGTCGTTCCCACACATACCCCAAAGTGCTGGATAGGAGTTTCTATCCATTTTTTGCACACCTCTTCTCTCTCATCTGAGACACATGTCTCGATGTGGACACCTGTTGGTCCTCATTCTCACAAACTTTCTTTTTTCTTTTTTCTTTTCCTCTCCTCCCCCTTTTTTTTCTCCTATTCTCCTCTCTCCATCCTTCCCTTTTCTTCTCCCTTCCGTTTCCCCCCCTTTCCTCTTTCCCCATCCCTCCCTGGACTGGGACGTCACATAACATGAGACTTTTAAGTCATCATTAATATGTCACAAATCTCTGATTTGAATTTTTGTTCTTTCAATGTGAGAGGACTGAACAAACCAGAAAAAAGATGGCAGGTCCTGATAGCGGCCAAGAGGTCCAAAATCCACATCCTGTTATTGCAAGAGAAACACTTCAGGACTGATGCTCTCCCAATACTCCATAGTACTAATCCTATATCCAAATCTAAAGGGGTATTGATAGCTTCTTCCAGGCTATTCACCCCGGAAATACTGGATCAGAAGATAGATCCTGGGGGAAGATACATTTTTATTAAAATAGCGTGGATGTCTCATACATATGTCATAGTTAACTTGCATTATCCCAATAGACACATGCTACGATTTGGCTCCAGGGTCCGCAGGTCACTCGAGGAGTTCGCTGGCACCACACCTATCATACTGGGGGAAGACTTCAACTTCCCATCAGACCCGAAGCAAGACACCTCTGCTGGTAAGTCGTATTTATCGGTACCATCTCTCCACCGCCTATCTAAACAATGGAACTCGCTACGCCTGGTAGATGTATGGCGTATATTACACCCTGATGATAAAGATTTCACATTTTACTCTCAACCTCACCAAGGGTACAGTAGAATAGATAAATTCATGGCATCTCACTCACTACTGGATCGGGAGGTCGTGTCTTTCATAGGGAATATTATCTGGTCGGACCACGCCCCAGTATACTTTTCCTTGAAGCTTGGCCCTCCGGGCAGAAGAGACTATACGTGGAGGCTAAATGAGCACCTCCTAAGGGATCCCTCCTGTGCGAGTGACTTGACCTCCGCGATCCAGAATTTTTCTTTATACCACTAACACGACACCACCTCCCCCCTTGCCCAATGGAGAGCTTTTAAAGCGGTGCTGAGAGGCATCCTAATATCACATGGCTCCAGGATCAAGAAATTGAGGACACAGGAAATAGAATCCTTGCTTCAACAGATTTCTGAACAAGAAGCTAAACATAAACTGGATCCTACCCCCACCATGTATGCTCAGTTCTCCACTACAAGACATAAATTGCTCAAAATCCTTGACCAAAGGGACAAAATACAAAGAGACCGGGTAAACGTAAAATATTACTCCTCGGGCAACAAGTCGGGCAAGCTATTGGCTCGAGCACTTCACCCTAGAACCCGTCGTACTTTTATCCCACACTTGTTATCACCAGAGGGAGTCAAATTACACTCAACTAAGGACATGGTGAGCTGTTTCCGCTCCTTCTACGTCTCTCTATACAGTTAGGGCCAGAAATATTTGGACAGTGACACAAGTTTTGTTATTTTATGTTCAGAAATACAATTATATATATAATATGGGCTGAAAGTGCACACTCCCAGCTGCAATATGAGAGTTTCTACATCCAAATCGGAGAAAGGGTTTAGGAATCATAGCTCTGTAATGCATAGCCTCCTCTTTTTCAAGAGACCAAAAGTAATTGGACAATGGACTCTAAGGGCTGCAATTAACTCTGAAGGCGTCTCCCTCGTTAACCTGTAATCAATGAAGTAGTTAAAAGGTCAGGGGTGGATTCCAGGTGTGTGGTTTTGCATTTGGAAGCTGTTGCTGTGACCAGACAACATGCTGTCAAAGGAGCTCTCAATTGAGGTGAAGCAGAACATCCTGAGGCTGAAAAAAAAGAAAAAATCCATCAGAGAGATAGCAGACATGCTTGGAGTAGCAAAATCAACAGTTGGGTACATTCTGAGAAAAAAGGAATTGACTGGTGAGCTTGGGAACTGTAAAAGGCCTGGGCGTCCACGGATGACAACAGTGGTGGATGATCGCCGCATACTTTATTTGGTGAAGAAGAACCCGTTCACAACATCAACTGAAGTCCAGAACACTCTCAGTGAAGTAGGTGTATCTGTCTCTAAGTCAACAGTAAAGAGAAGACTCCATGACAGTAAATACAAAGGGTTCACATCTAGATGCAAACCATTCATCAATTCCAAAAATAGACAGGCCAGAGTTAAATTTGCTGAAAAACACCTCAAGAAGCCAGCTCAGTTCTGGAAAAGTATTCTATGGACAGATGAGACAAAGATCAACCTGTACCAGAATGATGGGAAGAAAAAAGTTTGGAGAAGAAAGGGAACGGCACATGATCCAAGGCACACCACATCCTCTGTAAAACATGGTGGAGGCAACGTGATGGCATGGGCATGCATGGCTTTCAATGGCACTGGGTCACTTGTGTTTATTGATGACATAACAGCAGACAAGAGTAGCCGGATGAATTCTGAAGTGTACCGGGATATACTTTCAGCCCAGATTCAGCCAAATGCTGCAAAGTTGATTGGACGGCGCTTCATAGTACAGATGGACAATGACCCCAAGCATACAGCCAAAGCTACCCAGGAGTTCATGAGTGCAAAAAAGTGGAACATTCTGCAATGGCCAAGTCAATCACCAGATCTTAACCCAATTGAGCATGCATTTCACTTGCTCAAATCCAGACTTAAGACGGAAAGACCCACAAACAAGCAAGACCTGAAGGCTGCGGCTGTAAAGGCCTGGCAAAGCATTAAGAAGGAGGAAACCCGGACTTCCGGGTCCGGCGCCTCCATGTGTTGCCGTGTCTGAGCCCCGCTCCGCTCCCCGCCTCGGCAATCCGCCGTAATCCACTGCAACTCAGCCTCCGGCGCTGCCCCATGACCCCGCCATTGTGAAGAGGCGACTGCCGCGATTCCGGAGTGACCCGCGATGTCCACAATGGACAAGTACGTAACAAGGGGCAAGGAGGGAGATAGAGGCGGGAAGCCGGGAGATGATCGCAGCAATGGCGCTCGCAGCAAGCACAACGCCCAGCATGTACTGAGAGCGTCTCAGGAAGATAAGGTGGGATCGATGCCTGGGCACAGGGAGAAAGAGGCTGAGGGGGAAGGAGTGATAAGCACAGCTGATAACACCATGGAAGACGGTGTAGAGAGGAGGCAGGAAATCCCTCCGGGGCAGACAGTATTAGCACCAGACGCCATCAGTGATATACATCAGCCCCAGATGCAGATATATCCACAAACTCCTGGCACAGGAGAGAAACACAATGCACAAGGTGGGGAGGAGAACACAGGAGGAAGCTGGAGTATGTTGCATTTAGACTACAAAAGGCTGGCAAAAGAAATGGCTATTCATCTAGCTGAGGAGTTTAAGCAAACAGTAGCAGACATGATTACAGCAACAACCAAAGATTTGAGTGTAAAAGTGGAAACTTATGAACAACAACTCCTAGAGGCTGAAAATAGAGTTGGTGCTGCAGAGGATAGGATTCAGGAACTTGAAGATCAGATACTGTCTCTGCAACAGCACTCGGCATATACCCATAATAAATTGGAGGACATTGAGAATAGAACGAGAAGGAGTAACTTAAAAATAGTGGGTCTGCCAGAAACAATATCAGTGTCTCAGCTGGACGAGATTTTTGAGGTTGATTTGCCTAGGGCCCTGGGCCTTACTCACAGATGTAAGACAGAACGCGCCCATAGGATTGGCCCCCCTAGAGAGATACAGGAGAAGACAACAAATGCGAGACAATCAACCTCAGCCCCAGCTTCCAGAGAACTCAATAAACCCAGGCATGCTATAGCGAAATTCCTTAACCACCGAGATAAGGAAGAGATTCTCCGCGCATACAAAGCTAAAAAGCTCCCTCTAGTTCTGCATGGGCATAGAGTATCGGTATTTGCGGACTTTTCAGTGGAAGTCACACGCCGTAGACGGGCCTTTAGTGAAGCGTGCTCATTACTCTATAGGAAAAATGTCCGTTTCCAACTGAACTTTCCAGCGATACTTAAATTCAGATCCAGGGAGGGAACCTTGTTAACCTTCTCGGATCCGGAGAAAGCTATGGCGGCCATCAAGGACAATACAGGGTCTCCTAGAAGACCTGAGTCATCGCCCTGCCCTACAACTGAGACACCAGCACATCCTAATCCCAATCTGGACCCAGAGACTGAGACAGATAGAGAATCTGTGAGTTCCTATAGACTCAGATCACAATCCCAAACTGGCGAGAGGACGCCGAAGAAAACGACCCTGGAAACGCCCAGGCAGCAGAGACAGAAAAAAAAAAAAAAGTTTGAACAATTTTGATAATTGATAACCTTCTATCCTGACAGTGACGGGTATAGGCTCTGAAGAAAGCGGAGGGAGGAGATGTCGTGTGCCAGCAGCTAATTGCGGTGTTGTCGTCTCTTGTCTTCATCCCTCCCCCCATTTATTCTATTTTTTATGGGGGGGGAAAAAAAAAAAAAGAGAATTTATTATTTTTATTTTTATTGTGTTTTTTTTTTTTTTTTCCCTTATAGTCCCTACCCCTAACTATGTAGAATTTTGCTGATTTGTTTATATTACGCAAAGTAATTACGGCTGATGGGGGAGGGGAGGTGTGGGTCTATTGTACTTATGTTGATAGTCACTTGGAATGTTAACTTGATGGGCTGTTCGGAGTCGGCAGCACATTTAAATGATCTAGAGGTGTTAATGGGGTTTGGCATCGGAGATATAACAGTTTGTTGCTTCATTAAGATTTCTATGTGAGGGGGAGGGCCGAGGCGGGGTGGGGCTATTTGTGTTGGTGGCACTCGAGGGAAGAAGAGAAGTTACCTAATTTGATAGAGAAAGGGTGTTGGAGTGTTAGGGGGTGGGAAGGGAGGGAAGAAGGGGGGGAAAGCATAAAAAGAAAAAATGGATATCATCCTCGGAATTGAGTTTCTAAGACAAGGTACTATCTATGTTAGACGTTTGCTACTTCTGGACACGCTAGATGACATCGTTTCTCTATGGCCGTCGGTGAAGAAGAAACTTGAGATCCCTCAGGGGGAGGCTTCTGATGGTTAGGTGGGTCTCCTGGAATGTTAAGGGTCTGCGTTCCCCGGCAAAACGCATGATGGTATTACGCCATCTTAAGAGGTTACATGCGGACATAGCTCTGCTCCAGGAGACCCACCTGGCCGAGGAAGATTTCTTTCGCCTGAAAAAACTATGGGTGGGAGAGGTCTATGGGTCAGGAGCGGTGGAGAGGAAAGCGGGGGTCTTGATTTTGATTCACAAATCGCTAGCTCATTCAATTCTCTCTACCTCCACTGATGAGGAGGGCAGAATACTCCACATAACTATACAAATTCAAAATGACACTTTTACGGTATACAACATATATGCCCCTAATGAGAAGCAGAAACCCTTCTTCCAACAACTACAAAACAGGATACTTATGGATAACGGCACTAATAGGATAATGGGTGGGGATTTCAACGCGGTTATGAGGATAGAAGAGGACAGACGTTCTGCTCCAAATTCACAGTCGAGGAAACGAGTGGGGAGAGAAGTAGAAACAGAGAGTGTTTTGAAATCAATGATTAGGGCAGCTGATTTAACTGATGCATGGAGAACTGTGAACCCACTGGGCAGGGAGTTTACCCACTTCTCACACCCCCACGGGTCGTGGTCTAGACTGGACATGTTTTTTGTGTCATCTAGACTAATTCAGCAGATGACGGAAGTTAAAATTGAGGATATGCTGATCTCGGACCACAGCCCGCTGGTGTTAGAGACCAGAGATAAATTTGAAAAAGGCTCCGACTATCTGTGGAGATTCCCGGATACTTTTGCAAGGGAAGAAAACTTCCTGAAGCTACTCGGAGAGTGGTGGTCACATTTCTCCATTGACAACATAGAACATAGACCAGATACGGGCTTATATTGGGAGACAGCAAAGACAGTTATGAGGGGGCACATCATGGCCTATAGCGTGAGGATTAAAAGACAGATTAAAGAAAAATTTGTTGAGACCAGTATGAGAGTAAGAGAAGCATATCTGAGGTACCAATCCACAATGGCGGATCCCGACAGAGAGACATGGTTGCAGGCAAAGAAAGAGTTTGATGTCTGGGCAGGGAAAAGAGAAGACATATTTAAAAGTAGGTTAGAATTGGAACTTCATAAATATGGCGACAAGGCAGGGCGTCTGATGGCGCGATTAGCAAGGGGCAGACACAACTCATCCCCTATCCAAGCCATAATGGATCAACATGGCAATATCTGGAATGATCCTAAAAACATTTCACGAGTGTTAGGCAAATCCTATGCATCCCTCTACACGGAGACGAGCATGGAAGACCCAGAAGGCCTTGCTTGGTTAAACAAAATTAAACTGCCAACCATTTCTCAAGACGACATCCAGTTTCTCAATGGCCCTGTTTCCACTGATGAGATTGAGATGGCTATTAAAAAATTGAATACGGGCAAGGCCCCTGGGCCGGATGGTTACAATGGTGCTTTCTTCAAGGCATTACGGGAGCAGATCTCACCGGTCCTTTGTGACCTGTATAATGGGATATTACAGGGAGCCCCTATACCAGAGAGAATGAACCTTGCCTATATCAAATTAATTCCTAAAAAGGGAAAGACACCCACTGACCCAGCGAGCTACAGACCAATTTCTTTAATAAACCAGGATTTGAAGCTCCTTTCCAAAATACTGGCTGATAGACTAGCAATGATCCTTCCTAAATTGATACCCACGCATCAGGCAGGCTTTGTAAAGGGAAGATCAACTACCACTAATATACGAAAAACAATGCTTATGATGGATATCATGGGGAAAAAAATAAGGTTGGAGGGGGGTAACCCAGCCATGATTACTCTGGACGCCGAGAAGGCATTCGACAATGTCAGATGGTCATGGCTGGGAAGAGTGTTAGACTCTATAGGTCTGGAGGGTCCCTTTAGACAATATATTAGTGCCTTGTATAACAATCCTAGGGCTTGTATAAGTACCCCTGGCTTTCTGTCAGACTCCTTCTTACTCCAGAAGGGAACAAGACAGGGATGCCCGCTGTCCCCACTTCTTTTCAATTTAGCCATAGAACCTCTGGCCTTATATCTGGAACGTCATAGTGCTTATGAAGGATTTAGAGTGGGAACGGACGAACTTAAGCTCTCGCTTTTTGCGGATGATGTAATTTTATATGTCCAAAACCCAGAAAGAGACCTTCCGGATATACTGACAGACATAGAGGCGTGGGGTAAATACTCAGGATTTTCCCTTAATAAAAATAAATGTGAAATCTTTTATATTGACCCGGGAGGCGGTTCGCAGAAAGAGAAATATTTTTGTGGCCTGCCAATCGCAAAGGAAAGTTTCAAATACTTAGGGATACATTTAGCTAGATCCAGCGGTCTGACATATAGGCTTAATTTTTCGCCAATTATCGTGAAGATTGAGCAGGAACTAGTGAGATGGGAGGGGCTGCCACTCTCTCTGATGGGACGATGTCACTTACTTAAAATGGTTAGCTTCACGAGACTGCTTTATCCTCTTCAGACTATTCCTATGTTGTTGAAACATGTTGATATAATGAGGCTTAATAAAGCATTTTCCAGATTTTTGTGGGGGGGTAGGAAACCTAGGCTGGCCATTAGAGCCCTGATCCAGTGCAAACATGAAGGAGGCTTGCAACTCCCAGACATCAGGGGATACAACTTAGCATGTATATTACGAAATGTATTGGATTGGATTAAAGGCACAAGTAGATTCTCGGATGCGAAGTTGGAGGGAGAATGGGCCAGACCATGGGACTTATCCGCCTTGTTACACTCCCCATTGTCCTGCCTTCCTGACACCCTGAAAAACACAGTGATATACAGGGATACTATTATGGCGTGGAAAGAGGTTAGAAAGAAGCTCAAATTATCGTGGAGGATATCTAGGCAACTTAATCCATGGAGATGTCCGGCTTTCACGCTGGGACGGGAGAATTCTCTATTTAAGATTTGGAGAGATAAAGGTGTCCGTACACTGGAAGACCTCATGAATCTTGAGGAGAAAAGATGGTTGACTGAGAGGGAGGTATTGTCTGTTTATACTCTACCTCAGTTCCATGCCATTCAGTTTCGCCAGTTGAATCACCATCTCCTTTCCCAATTGCGTGACCTCTCTGGAGAGGTCGACAATAATTTGTGGTCTGAAGTGCTAAACATAACTGAAGGTGATGTGTCGATTACTTCATTATATGCCAAATTACAGCAGGTACTGAGACCGCAAAGGAGGGGGGGGTTCTTCAAAAAATGGCGTAAACATTTCAATGATCCAGAACTCACTCAGAAGATTCTAGAAGGGTGGGGACTTGTAAGACGCTACATAACCAATGAGAGGTGGAGAGATTCTCAGTTCAGGATCATGCATGGTACTATTCAGGGTTTTAATATACCTCCTTCTCAGGCCAATCAGGGGAGATGGGTTCACTGCCCAAAATGTAAGGCGTCCATGACGGACCTGGAGCATGGCCTGTGGTCCTGCCCTGCTTCACAAAATTATTGGAAAAAGGTGGAAAGGTGGGCCAAAGAAATTTGCGGAGACATGGAGAACCTGAGCCCTATGAGATGGATTTTCCACTATCAGACAAATTCTGAAACCAGCAGACACCCACACATATTGTGGCATTATATCGCATTGATAGCCAAAAGGCTTCTTCTCCAACAATGGCTTAATGATAAACCCCCAGACTTATACCAGGTCAAAAACTTGATGCGAAAAACATTGACACTTGAATCTATGGACACGTTACGTAACCCAAGTAAACTAACAAAGAAGTTTTTCTTCAAATGGAGAACATTTATCGTTAGAGAGTTCACCGACGGTGAGATAGACAATTTTATGAGACCTTTCCACTCCTCTGAATGGTACGCATTGGAGGACTTGGGTGGAACATTGGGCAGATTAAGATGTAGTGAATAGGTGGGTTCGGTAGAGGTAGATGTCTTATACCAAAGGTTTATTAAATGTATGATGCTCTTATATTAGGATAAATAAAAATATCTCAGTCCAAGGGAGATATCCAGGGGAGGGGAGAGGGAGGGGTATTAGAAACCAATGTTCATATTTGTCATTGAATGCATATTTCTGTATTTAAAAACTGTATTCACCTACTGTTTATTTTTGTTGAACATGTGTATTAAGACTTTTCAAACTTTTGGAATTGTGCTTATATGTAGAAAATCCAATAAAAAGATGGTTCAAAAAAAAAAAAGAAGGAGGAAACCCAGCTTTTGGTGATGTCCATGGGTTCCAGACTTAAGGCAGTGATTGCCTCCAAAGGATTTGCAACAAAATATTGAAAATAAAAATATTTTGTTTGGGTTATGTTTATTTGTCCAATTACTTTTGACCTCCTAAAATGTGGAGTGTTTGTAAAGAAATGTGTACAATTCCTACATTTTCTATCAGATATTTTTGTTCAACCCTTCAAATTAAACGTTACTATCTGCACTTGAATTCTGTTGTAGAGGTTTCATTTCAAATCCAATGTGGTGGCATGCAGAGCCCAACTCGCGAAAATTGTGTCACTGTCCAAATATTTCTGGCCCTACCTGTATGATATACGGGGAGGGGATCGGATGTGCCCACCATTGCATCCACCTTACCATTCCAAGATTATATTAAAAAATTCGGCCCGCCTCCCATATCAGATAAGGCTGCCGCTGACCTCTCAGACGATTTTACGCTGGATGAAGTGACCGAGGTAATCAAGTCGCTCAAAAAGGGAAAGTGTCCTGGGCCGGATGGGTACTCTTCGGGTTTTTACAGGACGTTTATAGACATTTTAGCCCCTCGGTTCTTAGAGGTGTGCAATAGTGTATCCAAGGGGGAGGCTTTCCCTCCTCAAGCCCTGATGGCTCATATTGTGATCATTTTGAAGCCCGGAAAGGACCCATCAATGTGCGGAAATTATAGACCAATTTCGCTAATGAAGATAGACGTGAAAATGTTTTCAAAAAGGATTGCAAATAGGTTGAAAACATACATGCCCTCCCTAATTAATATAGAACAGGTGGGGTTCGTACCTGGGAGAGAAGCTCGAGATAATGTGATCAGATCTATCGCCCTTGTTGATAGAGCAAGGAGGAGGGGGATCCCCATGTGCATCCTGTCCATTGATGCCGAAAAGGCCTTCGACAGGGTGCACTGGGGTTTCCTATTTGAATCCCTTAAGCTTGTAGGCCTAGACGAGGTGATGATCCAAAGAATTAGAGCATAATACACGGTCCCAACGGCGAGAGTCCTGGTTAATGGGTGTCTATCTGAGCCCTTCCCCATCAAGAAAGGCACACGCCAGGGATGTCCTCTTTCCCCTTTGATATATATTATCTGCATGGAATCCCTGGCGGAAGCCCTCAGGACAAACCCGAAGATTCAGGGAGTGGAGACGAAATACAAGGAACACAAACTCACATTGTTCGCAGATGATGTGTTGCTATTTGTAACGAATCTTCTGATATCTATACCTAATATTGTGGAGGAGTTGTCTTTGTATGGCTCTCTGAGCAATTTAAAAAAAAAAATGCCTCCAAATCTGAATTGCTCAATATCTCCCTCCCCGACCTGGTGGTGACTCTATTAAAATCACAATTCCCCTTCAGATGGAGACGCGACGATCTCACATATCTAGGAGTGAAATTAACTAGGGATCTGAATGACTTGTACTCAAGAAATTTTTTACCCCTACTGTCTAAACTGGAAAGAGACCTGAGGTCCTGGAATGGCCTTGCTTTGTCATGGTGGGGGAGGATCCACTCTTAAAATGGACTTGTTGCCTCGACTTCTTTACCACTTCCAAGCCATCCCAATAGCCCTTCCGGCCTCCTTCTTCTCTAGATTAAAGACGATGACTACTCGCTTCATATGGTTCCATAAACAACCCCGACTATCTCAGAACCTCTTAACTAGACGAGTAGAGGAGTGGGGAGTAGGACTGCCCAATCTGATGATTTATCATCTAGCATCCCTTGGTAAATGTGTACTCTACTTGTTCAGACGGGAAGGGAGGCAATTATGGACGGGTGTTGAGATGTCAGATGAAGGGGGTTTGTCCGTCAGTAGCAATCTGGCTTTTCAATATACGTCCGCCCCCACATCTCCCTTTTTATATCGATCCAGCTGCTCTCTTTCTCAAAAAAAAACAACCCCACCCTTAACTTAACGACACAACCAGGACCTCTAACACCCATACTGGGTAATCCATCCTTTACGCTGGGAACCAGTGGTTGTTCTTTCCCGGGTATGTCCGACTATCCCACCCCAGTGGTGAGAGACTATTACCCAAAAAATGGGGTGAAAAACAATACCGGAACTGTTCCGAGGGACACCTGTCCCTCAGGGGGCATGGTTGCTACACGCGGACTGTCTGATTTAATTCGTTCACTGGGTTGGGGAATGGTCAGTAGACCATTGACTTTGAACAGCTGTACATGACGAGAGGAGTGACCCCACACGTGATCTCGATACTATACTCCATGTTCCTGAAATTACGAAATAGTAATGATCCTCACCAACCCAAATTTAAAACCAAATGGGAGAAAGACCTTCAGGTCTCGATATTCCAGGTGGATTGGGAAAGAATCTACTTATACACGAGAAAATCAACCACATCGGCAAACTCTCAAGAGAGAAAACTATAGGGTGGTGGCCAGGGTGGGTACCGATGCCCAGCAGAACTTCATATAATATTTCCAACAATATCTGATAGGTGCTGGCGATGCTAGGAGACCACCGGTACATACCTACACATCTGGTGGGAGTGTCGTCTCGTCCAACCATTTTGGACGCAGGTCAAGGAATTGATTACTATTTGATATTTTACTATTAGCTCATCACCAATTGCATGTGTGTTTTGTTGTGGACACAAAAACACATGGCAATTGGTGATGGGCTAATAGTACCTATACATACTTGTTTTCACAGATGGGAACGTGGCACAACAGCAATGAAAATAGGAACATTTTCAGAGACCGTAGTTATTATTAACAATTAATTTACTCATACAAGAAAAATAAGGCATTTATTAAAATTCAACATACACTGGATAAAAATAGTAAATAACATATTTTGCTATAAAATGAATAATATACTGTCTACTGTTTATACATCGAGAGAAACTGATTTTTTTTTCCATCCAGAACATGAGATTATAGAAACAAGGATAATGCACAATGTAGGTTTGGCAGTATAATGACGCACAATGTTACTTGAGTGCTTCTGCCATAGGGGTAGGGATGTCTCAATCACTGGAATGTACATCTTGGGAAATGGTACTGTTAAAACTTACAAATATATTGGGTATGCCAACACCTATCAGTCAGTGACTTTGGCTTTCTATGGATATCTGGTTGTGTTGCAGCGCTGCATTCCTTTTGTTAAGAAGAGTGGCTGCCACTTGTTCAATAAAGCTGGCAAGGTTGATGTCTCTCTCAGGAAGACCTCCGCATTCATGAGTGTCAGTGTGATGTGAACCTTGAAAATAAAAAGAAAAAGTTTAATTAGAATGATAGATTCTATTTAAGATATAGTTATCAGCAAGTTTTTGCCATCTCATCTGAGATTATCATTATGTAGGCAAAAAGACCCTGAATCCAACAATGTACACTAACAAGCAAAAAGGAAACAATGTTTTGAACTTTTGACTTTCAGGCTTCAAATCTCACCATCCACTACAACTTTGAGTGTGAGACTAGAAAAAAAACAAAAACATTTGTCCACTTACAAATATCCATTGCATTTAGCAGAATGCTGTTTGCCACTCTTAGGGGATAACCCATGTCTCCCAACACCGTTGCTCAATCTCCTACAACCCTGGCATGGAGGCGGTAGCATCTGCGTCCATCCATGCCACAAGGAGGAAACTGGTGGTATTACTGGACACTAGGTCATCCCAGGGCGGCAGCCACTCCCGGCAATGTGAAACAGTGTCAGAGCACAGCCTAGTCATGACACCCAGCTGTTAAACAAGGCGGGCTGTTCCGCACCAAAAATATGCTCCACAAGTGACTGACGCCCCCTAGAGGGCCCAGCCTCAAACTGCAGAAAGATAAAAAAAATGCAATAAACATTTTTTTTGGGGAAAAAAAAAAAAAACGTGAGGAGTTAGTTTGGACCAAAATAGTGTAAGCTCGTAGGCTGTGCTCTGACACTATGTTTCACATTGCCTGGAGTGGCTGCCGCCCTGGGGTGACCTCGTGTCCAGTAATACCACCAGTTTCCTCCTTGTGGCATGGATGGACGCAGATGCTACAATCGCCCCCATGCCAGTGTTGTAGGAGATTGAGCATCGGTGTTTGGGAGACATGGGTTATCCCCTAAGAGTGGCTGACAGCATTCTGCTAAATGCAATGGATATTTGTGAGTGTGAGACTACCTTTATTTTATAAACAATCATCTTGGCCATTTCATGTGCAAATCTGACCTGCAATTATTCAGCATATGATTATTTATGCAGATTCTTGTCATGTAACTGCACTGTTACCGTTTTGCTACTGGTGGTTCTAGTATACAGGAAAAAAAAGATTTTTCAAATTACAACCTATTCTCACATTGAATTGAGGAGCAGACACAAAAAGATTTCCCAAAAACAGAAACCGCATCACCTAGCTTATTGATAACGATCTTTCATCCAAAAAAATTGCCAAACGGCATCATGCGAGTGCTATGACAGTTGGAAGAATACAAAATGAAATCAATCCATTCAAAAGCCATGAGGTGGATGTCCAGGCAAAATATCAATCAATTAGTCAGCTCATGACAAGTATGAAAATGGAGGTGGCTTATATGCTCCACAATAGCGAGATCAGACATCCATACAACAAACGTGCTATGCACCATACACAAGTCTGGAATGGTGGCCAAAAAAAGGTGAAAGCTTTGGCTGCAATATCCTCCCAAAGTGTTGGCTCAAGTTTGCAAAAAAGTAAGAAAATTGGAAAGTAGAAGATTGGAAATGGGTGCCTTGGAGCGGTGGAGAAAAGTCAATAGACTAGGCTCTGAAGGGTACAAATGAAAAGTAAAAAGGGGGATAACAGATTGAAAACATAAGGAATTGTCAAGTTAGGTGTATGAAGCCTGATATCAGGTTGTTTCAAATCTAAGTTCAGAAAAGTGATCTATCAAAATATAGAAGTAACTTGATCAGTAAACACCATAAACAGAAAAAAATATAGCGTTTTTTTTCGCGGCCGCACCTGCCGCAAGTGCAAAACCGCACTTGCCGCACCTGCCGCAAGTCCGCCTATACTTTGCATGGCAAAAACCGCAACCGCGCCGCAAGTGCAGCCGGTATGCGGTAATCGCGGCAGATGCGGTTTTTTCACCGCATCTGCCGCGATTTGAAAAAAACGCTGATGTGAAAGGGCCCTTAGACAATATTTTTGGTCCCTGCAGTAACAAAATGCTGTAACAAGCGAATACCCTGTCATATCTATTCCAAAATGGTATCGATGAAACCAAAGTCTCTCCGCACAAAAATAAGCCCTCACATGGCTCTAGTGACTGAAAAACACATAAACTGGTCTTGGAAAGAACAAAGAAGGCAAAAAAAAATATCACCTCTACAATAAAAATATTGCTGTAATCACACTGATCGGGCGAATCATGTTGCCAGGTCATTTTTACCTCACAATCCATAAAATCAATTCCCCAAAAAACATGGCAGAATTGTGGGGGGAAAGGGAGTTTGGGCTTCTCTCCACAATTTCACTGTATTTTAATTATTTTTCTCATTAGCCAGCACACTGATAAAATAGATGGCCTGAGTCAAAAGTACAACTCAACCACACTAATAAACAAATTAAAAAAAAACAAAAACTAACACATATACCTATGTAGACATGTGGAAAAAAAAGTTATGGCTCCATGAAGAAGTGTATACATTTTTTTTTAAAAAGTGTATTAACTGACAGCATCTGGCAGCATCCTGAAAGGATTAAAGCAAAGATTGTGAAATCAACAATCACATCTGCAAATTGTGGACTTAACCAGCCCCCTTCTGTGGTTCCATGTTCTCATCTGCATCTTCACACCATGATTTTTCAGGTCCGGGTCTGTCCGGTGTGAACCGGAACAGTTTTTTGCCCCCCCCATGTATCCTATGGTGCTGGATGGCTGTTATTTGCCATCCGGTTTTGTGGTTTTCCGGGAGGATACGGTTCTTTTTGTTTTTTGCCTCGGACACAAAATCTGTGTTTGCATAATATTTGTGTGTCCGGTGGTAAAAACGAACAAAACTGGATCCTCCCGGATACGGGGCAGTCCGGTGGCCATAACATGGGAGTCTATGGTCAAAAAAATCATACTGGCTCCCAGATACCTGGTGCTGAAAGAGCAGCAGCTCTGCAATGCAGCCGCACTCGTTCAGCACCATGGAGAGCGCAGCATTACAGAGCCGCCGCTGAGGTTCAACACCTGGAGAGCCTCCTGGCACTGAATATCTAATTCAGCACCGCGGGCAGCTGCAATTTCAACACTGGACAACGGCACAGACGCGCAGAAACGATTCCTGTTTAAAACAGGATCGGAGGGCATATTTGCCTTCAGTTTTTTGCATGCCCGGGGCTGTCAGGTTGTGTCCGGTGTATCCTGCAAAACACCAGACACAACCTGACAGCTCCAAACTGTGGTGTGATGCCAGCTAATGGATCACACTAGTTAAGTTACGTTTTCCTCCCATTCAGACAATAGCACATTAATTAGAGTTTAATTCATTACAAATGAAAACTGGAAATGTCCCTGTATGAACTTAGCCTTAGGCCACGTTCACACAATCTGTATTTTACCTTAGTATTTGTAGCCAAAATTCGGAGTGGAACAATCAGAGCAAAACTATAATAGAAGCACGTGACCATTTCTACATATTTCACCTGCTCCTGGTATCAGCTTACAAATAGTGAGGAGAAAACCTCAAATACTGAATGTGTGACCAGACCTAGTCATAGTCCCTGTTCCCGTTTTTACAGAGGTAGCACCTTAACTGATTATGGGCTACCAGTTTCCCCTCATCTACCAATCTCAGAAGACAAGTCATCAAATTCCAAGTTGTGGACAGCCCCTTTAATACATTTTGCCATAATGTGATTTTCTCTACCTTGTTGTAGACATTAAACCATTCAGGATGATGATCCAACTTCTCAGCTTGTAACGCAACTCTGGTCATGAATCCAAAAGCCTGCGCATTAAAAATAAGAATGTAATATGTTAAAAACTCATTTTGCACTTTTTAATTAGATCAATGAATAACGTCATCAGGATTCTGAGAGACTAAGGCAGGTCTTCATTTATAATGTTGTTTTTTTCCAGTTCTTGGTATTTTTTTTAAACGTAGGATGCCAAATTGCAAAGCTAAAAGCCGCAAGATTGTGTCCTTATTGCTTTGTTTCAATCTTACCCTATTGAAGTCCTTGAAATGGAATTCTTTGCATATCGCATCCCTGCCGTCCAATTCATTCCACCCAACGGCCCTCAGATTAGGCAGGAGCTGTTCTCGTTCTTCTACGCTGAGTCTGTGAGCTTTTCCTGCCTTTGACAGAGAAAAACATTATTAGTACATGATAAATAATAGATACATTATTTTACCATTAAAGTTTTATAGGTTTAAATTTATATTAATTTAGCTGTTTCTGGCAGAAGGGAGTAAATGGTTAGCTGGTTTTAGAGGTAGGACATTTAACTGAGGCATTATAGAGGACCGGTAACCCTCCTGGTGCTATGCTAACTGAATGTAGTGTGTCTGCTGCATTCAGGGAAAGGGTCCCCCATGTAAGCTGTTAAGAAGACTTTATAAAATGTACAGATAAGGTGTCCAGAGGGACTTAGTAACAAGTCATGCTGTTGCTGGTGTCCTCCTCACATCCAGCCCACTCTGTGCCACCTCTAGCCCTCTCTTGTTCAGCCTCCTGTATGTGTCATTGCTATTGCTGGTGTCCTCCCTGCATCCAGCCCACTCTGTGCCACCTCTAGCCCTCTCTTGTTCAGCCTCCTGTATGTGTCATTGCTGTTGCTGGTGTCCTCCCCGCATCCAGCCCACTCTGTGCCACCTCCAGCCCTCTCTCGTTCAGCCTCCTTTATGCGTCATTGCTGAGGGCTGAAGGCAGGGAGGACACCAACAATAGCGATGACACATACAGGAGGCTGAACAAGAGAGGGCTGGAGGCAGGGAGGACACCGGCAACAACGATGACACATGCAGGAGGCTGACACAAGAGAGGGCTGAAGGCAGGGAGGACACCAGCAACAGTGATGACTTGTTACTAAGTCCCTCTGTACTCCTTATCTGTACACTTTATAAAGTGTTTTTAACAATTTTCAGGGGGACTAGAGACATGGGGGACCCCTTCGCTGAATCAGCAGACACACTGCATTCAGTTAGCATAGCACCGGCGGGGTTTTGACAGGTCCTTTTTAAAGGGTTATTTTCTTCTGTAGCTACATTGCGTTCAGGAATGCCATTTGTCGGTCCTACTTTAAGAACTGAGATGTTATCGATGTTTAAAATCGATCTATTGTGCAACCGATGTAAAAAGAAGCAGGTGTTCCATTTATTATTATGGGGTACATAGCAAAATTGTAGAAACATGGACTGTACATCCAAAACATATATGTTGATGTACCGCAGCTTAAAGCAGAAAATATTTACAAGATCAGACTGTATGAAGACCACTGCCATGGCACAGCAAACCTCTCATTGGTCTCTGACCCTAAAAGTGCGTTCACATAGGAGAATAGTGTGCGGATGTTTGTAGACAAAAATCTTCACCTTCAGACAAAATGTGCACCAAAAAAAGAGGTCATGCGAAGATGCGTTGTCTGGTGCAGATTTTTGTCTTACGTTTGTCAGTTCATATCAGTGACCCCTCAGAAACAGGGCTTGTGCTCTATATTAATGTGTGTAAATGTGATTAAAATATATTGGTAGCATGTATAAAATATGGGGTGATCTGGTGAGGGGCTGCGTGATTGTGTGAAAACCACTATTTATTTAGAAACACTGTTTGAAGTCCCGTCGGCTTTTGCAGCAGAGCAGGGACTTCTCTGCTCTTCTACGCAATTTGCATAGGAACACAATTTATACCTATTCTATAATTTCTCTATACTATGGGGGTCAGGAAATTGATTTATTTAGTGCCAGAAAACCTGCAAAAAGAATTGTCATGCTGCAGATTTTCCCACACTAAAATACGCTGCATATCAGAAAAAAAAAAAAAAAAGCACACCATGCAGACAGGAATTAGCAAAACCCACAGAATCATAATCACATCATCATAATCACAAGGGCTTCACAATTATAAAGCTTGGACTACTGGCATTGCTGTTCCACTACTATTGCACAATGTGCAGGTATAGTGTCTTCAACAATTAGACTAAGGGGCTGTATCATGGTTGACGAAGGAAGCAGGCCTTAAGGGCCAAACAATTATGAAGCTAGGACTACTACCATAGTTCTTACAGTGCCCAATGTGCAGGTATAGCCATAGTGTCTCAAAAAAGTAGCCCAAGGGGCTGTATCATGGTTGATGAAAGAAGCAGGCCTCAAGGGACAAACAATTATGAAGTTAGGACTACTAGCACAGTAGCTGCAGTGCTAGTGCAGTAGACGTAGTGTCTCCAAAAGTTAGCCCAAAGGGTTGTATCATGGTTGATCAAAGAAGCAGGCCTCAAGGGCTAAACAATTATGAAGCTAGGACTACTAGCACAGTAGTTGCATTGCCCAATGTCCAAGCATAGCCATAGCGTCTCCATAAATTAGCCCAAGGGGCTGTACCTTGGTTGATGAAGGAATCAGGCCTCAAGGGCCAAACAAATGTGAAGCTAGCCTAGGACTACTAGCACAGTAGTTGCAGAGCCCAATGTCCAGGCATAGCCATAGTGTTTCCAAAACATAGCCCAAGGGGCAGTATTATGGTTGATGAAGGAAGCAGGCCTCCAGGGCCAAACAATTATGATGCCAGGACTACTAGCACAGTAGTTGCAATGCCCAATGACCAGGCATAGCAATAGTGTCTCTAAAAATTAGCCCAAGGGGCTGTATTTTGGTTGATGAAGGAAGGAGGGTCTCATCACAAGTGCGTCCGATGGGAAATATTAATTAATGGAACATTTTTTTTAGCTTATTGACTATGAGGTACATGTGGCAGAAGCAGGAGTTGAAAATATGTGTAAGAAGAAGAAAAGGGGTTTGTATGGGAAGGGATGAACGTGATCAACAGTTGCCTAAAATAACATTGTGGGTGACTTTAGGTTGGGATGCTGTCATCAGGAGGGCTTAAATACTCTTGCGAAATCCAATATATTCACTCCACAATGGAAGGCGGGGGGGGAAGAAAAAAAAAAAACTAAAAAATTCCCAGCAGGTCTAATGTAGTCCTTGGAATCCGACATCCAAAGCCTATGGAATCTCGTTCTGATGCTCCATAGACTTGCAACATACACTGCGGATTCACGCTGTGCTCTGCATGACTCAACATTTCTGATTGGCATTGCCATCAGTAATGTTACATGGCAGATTCTACATGCTTGATGACTGGAGGGTTCAATGACACCTGGAACTGGGTGCCTGAGTGACCTGACCTGTGCCAACGTCAATGCAGAAGCACAGATGTTTTCTCATCTTAGAAATTTGGTCCGATTATGTTAATCACACTCTAATCAAGAGTGTGATCCGATTTTAGGATGTGGAAAAGCTGGAGAAATGTTTATTTTTCCTAAATTCACCATTCTGTTAGTCTCTGAAAATAAGACCGCTCTGGGATGTTGCCTGGCTTTATTCATGGACCCATTGACTTTCATGGCCAAATGTGATCCGATTTACAGAAGCTATTTGGACATGCTCCTTATTTTTTCCTCAGACAGACTCGGTCCGAGTAAAAAAGAAAAATCTAACTTGTGCATGGTCCCCAGAATAATATTGATCAGAGTGTAATCTAATCTAATCTCATCTTTTCTTGGATTGCACTCAGGTCAAAGATACTGTTGACTGCATGATCCCATAAGGAAACTATGATGTAGTATTCGAGTAGGTGTAGTTCCATTGAAAGTAGGTCTGATGGAAACAGCCGAGTATAGACATGCTTGACCAATGCTCCTTACGACTTTGCTCTCACTGTGGTCATGTCATGTGTACTGTGGGGCACACAGCAATAGGACCTGCAGTAACCAGTCATTGCTCACCTATCATGTGGATAGCAGATTCACTTTCATTATGGGAAAACCCCATTAATGATTGTCCAGCCAAGTTTAGGAATTGAGATGGGAGGACACATTCTACGATCCCAGCTCTGGTACCATTTTATGCTTAGAAGTCTTATACAGTAAATTACTTCTGGATATGAGAACATTATATTTTCACTTTATGGTAAAGCATGGGACTTGGTGCTACATTACAAAAATTGATGTTCGGACTACTACTGAAATGTCTTAAGAGATCATAAGAACAACATTTTGGGAGATAAATATAATGAGGTTAAAGGATGGATAGAACCTCAAAATAGGCCGCAGATGACATGTAATCCTTCACACCAAAATGCGTGCTTCTATCATCTCACATATATATATCATATACATATATATATACACAGAGATTAGCAGTGGAGGAGATGGAGAGATTAATCATTCTCTCTCCTCACTTCACCTGTGATCTGATCACAGGATCGGATCACAGTTGCAAACACTCTGTTCACGCTCGCAGCAGAACTTAAACCGAGAGTTATTAGATATCAGATTAGATGCCATACACCGATATGACTCTACCCTAATGGTACCTTTACACGCCGCTACAACAGGATGCATACAACCCGCTACAGGCTACAAATGTAGCTTGTCGCGCCAATATCGCCCGTAGTAGTGGCGTCTGAAGACGGGACGACACAGCCGGCTACAGATACCTCTGTATCCGTGCACTGTCCATAAACATATGGCAACATCGCCGATTGTAGCGAGCTGTATCGGTGTGTAAAGAAGCTACAGAAGGGAACTCTGGACACCCGGCGATGTAGCTGCAATGTAGCTAAGGCGTGACCCAGGCTCCGGGATACCACGCCCCTTCAGCGATCATTGGAGGAAGCTCCTTTGTTGCGATTGGTTGTCGCTGCACAGGGCGGCATATTTAAGAAGCTGACCAGTCACACTACGCAATTGCTCGGGCGTCATGTATTAATCAGCCTCCTGCGATGCCTGGCCAATCATGGTATTATTGCTTTGTCCTATCAGCGTACGGACGTCTTGTAATCCACAATTGTGGCACGCCTATGTGCTGTCCCTGCTGCACCAGGTCCGCCCATATTAGCTTGTTATTGCGGTGTGTAAATGAGGTACGCTGAGCTACAGACGGCTACTTGCGACACCCGGCGATGTAGCTAGCTGTAGATGTAGCGTAGCGCACCTTGTGGCGGCGTCTAAAGGAGATGCGATTACCGTTTGTAACCGTTTGGCCGTGCTCGTGCACGTGAAGTTGCCGTTGGTATCCATCCTGTTGTAGCGGCGTGTAAAGGTACCATAAGGCTGGCTTCACACCACGATTTTTCTCTGTCAGGTTCTGTCCGGTGTTTTGCCGGAAGCATTGGACACAACCTGACAGCCCCAGACAAAACAGAACCAGAGGGTAAATATACCCTCCTATCCTGTTTTCTGCCGGAATCAGCAGCTGCCGCTGTCCAGTGCTGAAATTTCAGCATAGCGTCTGGAGCTCTCACCAGGTGCTGAAATTTCAGCCGTGGCTCTTTTAGCTGCGCTGTCCAGGTGCTGAACGAGCATGTCTTAAATTTCAGAGCTGCCGCTCGTTCAGCACTCGGCGTCTAGGAACCAGATTTTTTTTCTGCCAGATCCAGCGCGATCCAGTGCCCATAGATTCCCATGTTACCGCTGGATATGGTTTTGCTCGAATTTTGCCCCAGACACAAAAAATGCTGCATGCTCCAAATCCAGCCAGACAGACACCAAACCGGATGGCAATAGCTGTCATCTGACCCCATCCGGCACCATAGTAATACAATAGGGGCAAAATCGGATCTGAGGCTGTCTGGTGTGAACCGGATCCAAAAAATCATGGTGTGAAGTCAGCCTAAGGGCCCTTTCACATCAGCGTTTTTTTCAAATCGTGGCAGATGCAGTGAAAAAAACGCATCTGTCGCGATTACCCCATACTGGCTGTACTTGCGGCACGGTTGCGGCGCGGTTGCGGTAAACGCCATACAAGGTATAGGCGGACTTGCGGCAGGTGCGGCAAGTGCGGTTTTGGCACTTGCAGCAGGTGCGGCCGCAAAAAAAACGCGGCTGACAGCATTTTTTTTCGCTGCCGCACCTGCCGCAAGTGCCAAATCCGCACCTGCCGCAAGTCCGCCTATACCTTGTATAGCGTTTACCGCAACCGCGCCGCAAGTGAAGCCGGTATGCGGTAATCGCGGCAGATGCGGTTTTTTCTCCGCATCTGCTGCGATTTGAAAAAAACGCTGATGTGAAAGGGCCTTAAGACTGATATATATTTTTGCTACAGTATAATGTAGCCCGTCATGCAGAATATTACTGCATGGAATTTAATTTATATAATAGCTCATCTTGTGTACACATTGTCCAACATATGAAATTAAACTGGAAAAGGTTACAGAGAAGTACATTGTTCATTTTACTCTGAAGCTTAGTGGAAGAGACAGACGTTACTGTATCTTAGCAACCAGATTAGAAAATAGATACTGCTCTGTCACTGCTATAATGGATGACTACAGTGATGGAGAATTAGGATTAAAGGGAACCTGTCAGCAAGTTTTCCTCTTTATTGTAATCCTTGCTTCCCTTCTAAAATTATCTATTATCAAATTATTTTCAAATGAGATGAGAAGTGTAGGGGTTTGGCCCTGCACCGAACGCTCCTGATCATCTTTCTGCATCCACCACCATTAAAAGCTTTAGTATGAGTCACCTGTCTCCTCTGTCCGTAAACTTTTGCAGGTGTTCCTGAAGGGAGGGGTGAGAGCTGAGCAGAAGATATGATTTTCTTGAGTTGTAAAGCGGCCGTCACACGCCACGATATCTTGCAAGATATCGCTAGAACGCGCCAGATGAAACATCGCTTGAACGATGTCTGTGCGTGTGACGGCAAGATACGACGAGCGATTCATGATCAAATCGCAAGATCGAGATCTGAGCTCCGGACCTCAGATCTTGCGATTAACTATTTGACGATCTGCCTCATCGTGGTGTATAACACCACGATGAGCGATCTCCCAGCGGCAGAGCCTATGCTGGGAGATGGTAACTATGGTACACGTCGGGTTACTAAGCGATGCGCGGCGCCTAGTAACCCGATGTGTACCATAGTAACCAGCGAGATCGCTGCTCCACATCGCTGGTGAGTCTGTCTGTGTGACATCTCACCAGCGATGTGAGCGATATTGTAAGCGATCGCGCGTGCACGTGATCGCTTACAATATCGCTAGCGATATCTTAACGTGTGATGGCCGCTTAAGAAATATATAGAACCTAGAACTGCAGTGCCCATCTCTGCTTCATCATGTAGGAGGGCAGGGAGAGTACTAACATTTTGTATCTCTCCGAAGTTCCCCTTTAAATACACATGCATCACAAATGATCATGACTGCGCCTGTGCAAGATTTTGGACAGGGCAAATGGGTCACTCAGACAAGAATGACCTGAAAAGAGGACAGAGGACTCTAAGTTCAGGACCACTGCAAATCAAATTCATCTGCATAGTGTGGCACCCCTGCGGCTAGGCGCCACATGGTAGCATTACACCTTAACAATAATAATGTGTTAACCCTGTAAAGTCATTAGTTCAGGGTTCACTTTATGGAGTCTGTTTTTACACCCACCTAGCACCACACCACTTAGAATAGGGGGGGCGATCATTTAGTAGGTCCCAGAAGGGGTGGGGGTGGAGCCTAGGATAGAGTAGTGGGAGAGAAAGTGACAGTTAGTCAGACAGTGCTGGGAAGGCAGGCAGGAAGGTCAAGCCTGACAGCCCAGCTGAGAGCAGCGAGCCCCAGCTTCAAGTGGGGCCCAGGACAGAAGGCAACGGACCAGGACTGGTTGGAGCCAGCTGGTTGCGTTGGGGAAGCATCGGCAGTGCAGGTAGCCAAAGTAGTCAGGTGTTTACCTCTGGCTATAGACCGATGAGCTGCGGGCCCACTCTAAACGGGTTGCCGTACGCACCACAAGGCATCTCGCCCCTCAGGACCAGAATAGATCAAAGACCGCTGGGGAAAACGGCCCGAATACCGGACAGGAATTGAGTAACTCCGTTATCCCGGGAGAGGATAACTGTGCCTCACCGAGGGAGATCAGGGGAGAGCTCTGCGGGGGTGGAGAGTATGAAGGACAAGTTTATCCCAGAAAGCCATAGACGGAAGGACATCTAGAGACTCCATAATAGGGAACCTAGAACTGGTGACCGACCCCCGGTAAACTGGACTGTACCATATACCATCACCATCTGCCGGTACTCATTAAAGTGGAGTAAAGTTGAATTTGACTTTGTTATACTTCTTGCGGTGCCCGGAGGGGGCTCAGCATCAGCAGCAGCTCAGCAGAGGGGTAAGAACTGCAACACCATCCAACACTACAACTCCCCTCATCCCCATCATCATCCACAATTACTATCACCGCTGCCCTGAGGTAATAGCTCCACCTGTAGGGAGCTGCACCACACTCAGCTGCACCCACCATCACTTCAGGTACCCCAATTTACCGGGAACTACAGGTGGCGTTACGATCCCTTGTAAATACCCCTTCCCTTATCATCAACATCTACTTCAAATGATCACCAGGGCACGGCGCCGGGATCCCGTCCACCCGTGACTCCCTATTCAGCAGCCTCGGTGTCCGAGTACCCCCTAGCTCTGGCCGCATCAATAGCATATATAGATTTAAATAAAATAGATACACTTAATGAGCATTAGTGAATACCGGTATGTTCCACTACAGAAGCTACTGACAGTCCAGTGTGGTGTCTCATCAAATATTAATTAATAATGTGCACAACGCAAAAAGTACTGCCATGCTAAATATACAAGCAGAATGTGGAAAAGCCAAAATATTAACCTTAGGCCGGTTTCACACATCCGTGTCACTATTGACGTGTAAAACAAGGCTGTTTGGTGGCGGGGCGTGCACACATGTGTCACAGACGTGTGACACAATGTGTGCAGTCTATGTGCTATCCATGGGGCCTTGGATAGCACACGGACAGCCTGTCACCCGGATACTTACCTCCCTCCAGCGCCGCTGCTCCTCTCTCTTCTGGTCCGCTCTTGGGCTCAGTGAAGTGAATATTCATGAGCCCTAATGAGCGGCACCGAAAGTGAGAGGAGCAGACACCACTGGAGGGAGGCGAGTATAATATACTTTATTTTCAGGCTTTTTTGTTTTGTCCGTGGTCCGTGGACACGGATGTTCACAGTTTGGACAAAAAAGCAGTCCATGCCTCCGCTGAAAAACGGACAAGTCGCCGTGTGGAGCATACGGACACGCATGTGCTCCACACAGAGACACGGTCCTTGCGGAAACACCGACGTGTGCATGGGTCCATAGGGGATCGTGTGTCCCCGTATGTCTATGCCTCCGGCATGTGTCTGTACGGACCGCACACGTGCCAGAGGCATGGATGTGTGAAACCGGCCTTAAAGAGGTTTTCTGGTCTAAATCCAAAAGTCAGCGGTCACGCTATGTGTTACTATGTGACTGCAGACTAGTGAATCCGCACATTGCACACACTGCGCGCTGTGAGGATTCACCAGTGTAAGGGGGTGTAGGTTTAGCTATCCACTGTCTGAGATCAAATTGTATTACTATATAGATTGTGTGAAATGTGTATTATGAGTAATGTTGTGTAATTTTGCTATCTACTGGTGAGGAGTTTTATATGACCGCTTCCCAGCTCATGAGAAAGGGTTAGTAATGTGTTAATAGTTAGCGACACACTGGCATTAAACTCGGACGAGTGCAATGCATGATTTTCTCGCATTGCACTCGGACCACTGTTATTCAATGTCTGAGAGCACATTAGCGTGTGTCGGATGCTTTTTTCACATCCAGATTCTGGATGTGGAAAAAGTCGCAACATGCTGCGATAGTATGCGATTCACACGTGAGACTCGCCAATGCAAGTCTATGGGTCTGACAAAGTCACGAACCGCATACAGACCATCTGAGTCAGAAGCGTTATTTTCACAGCTGAAACCCTCAGAAGCTTGTAATAAGTGCTGATAAGGAGTTGTCACATGACTAATCAGGAAGTTACAGGCTGCAGAAATCGCACAACTCATGGAAGCAAACCTCCATGGATCCTACCACATCAATGTTGAAATGATGATCGTCCTGGTCCAGGACAGGCCAGAGTTGTGGGACCCTAGAGACCAAGGGTATGCAGACAGGAGGAAGAAGGATGCGTCCTGGACTTACATCACCAGGCAACCGTTCCCGTGTTATGACAGCAGTTCACGGGACGTCTAAATTAACCTTGGTAATGTATACACGTTTAAAATCGTGTACCAAATGTAGTGGGAATCGAGGTGTCAGTGTGTAATCCGTATGCTGTGGAAAATTTTATAACAATGTTTCTTTTTTTTTAATAATGCAGTTGACATGGTAGCTAAGTGCTGGAGAAGTTGCCGGGACCAATACCGGCGTGAATTAAAAAATATACTACTCAGTGGCTCTGCCACGCAGAGGAAGAGGGTGTATATCTATTTCCAGTGGCTCTCTTTTCTAGCACCTGTGATGGACCTGAGACCGTATTTTTTTTGGGGAATCTGTGCTCATGATATGTTGTGTTTTATGAACACTAGGGCAGTCACAGTTGTTATTCCTTGATACATAGAACTGACAGCAACTTGAGGAACCCTTCTGCCTCCAAGTCGTAGTACCACGTAGAAGGACCTGGCGAGTCTGAGAACGAGGGCTTGGGCCCCTCCGTGTCCCAAGAAGATCCCATGGCCTCATATAGCGCAGCTGTCCCTGAGTCGCGGTCATCTGAAGAGCCTTCACAAGGGCCACCTTTGTCGGCTGCCCAACTCCAGTTACAAAGGGAGAAAGGACAAAGTGCCAGACGAACTTTGCCTAGGCCAAGGTCTCACCTTTCCTCACCTGCGACAAGTAGGGCAAGGCGTCGTAGGCAATTGCCATCCTCCAACCTCTGTTACAACATGGACATGGGGTGTTACAGTACCTTGTGAGGACTGTCGATGAAGATGGTGAGGAAGCCTTTAGATGCAGCCTCAGCAGTTATATGCGGGAAATACCACACCCACTGAGGCTGCGTGCCAGGGCTGCTGTCCAAAGAGTGCTGGATGCATGTGAGCCACCAAATCATCCCCGTTTGGTGTTCAGCATGCTGGAGCAGTGGCAAAACTTGTCCAATAACCTACTCGGCCGGACTGACACCCAGCACACAGCAGAAACATCATGTTACGCGCTTAGTTTGCGCTGACATTACTGGATTGTGCTGTATGTGTTGTTTTCCTTTAAGGGCTGCATGAGGCATTGGTGTGAAGGTCTTGCTTCCTGTGTGGCCTGTTTCACACATCCGTGACACCACGTGAGACTAGGACGTTTGGAGGTGGGACATAGATCTATGTGTCACGGGTGTGTGACATGTGTGCTGTCCGTGTGCTATCCGTGCAATCGTAGATAACACACGGACAGGCTGTCATCGCATACTCACCTTCCTCCAGCGCTGCTGTTTCTCTCACTTCCGGTCCGCTGTAAGGCTTAGTGAAGTGAATATTCATGAGCCTAATGAGTGGCACCGGACGAGAGAGGAATTGTCAGCGCTGGAGCGAGGGGAGTTTGAAATTCTTTATTTTTAGGCTTGTAACTTTCGTCCGTGCACAGGGATGTCACATCGATGATGTCTGTGTGCATGAACGTTTTCAGCCAAAAGTGGTCCGTGCCTCTGCAAAAAAACGGACATGTTGCCATGTGGAGCACACAGACACGCACATGCTCCACACGGCAACACAATCCGTGCGGAATTACGGACATGCTATAGGGGAACATGTGTCCCCGTATGTCTGTGCCTCCGGCATGTGTCAGCACGGATCGCATATGTGCCGGAGGCACGGACATGTGAATGAGGCCTGCTGTGCTCCAGAACTGCATTCACTATTATGTTCAGCTGCTGGTTGAGTGGTTGAAGTGTGACTCACCTGAAATCCCCTCCCCCTAGCCTTTAAGTAGCCTCTCCTTCCACCAGGTTGGGCTGCTGATAAAGTTTCACTCTATGCCTGGAAGCCATGCTGTGCAGCCCTGTGTGTTTGTGTTGCTGAAGGCCGAGTTGCTGTATCCCAGTTTTGTGGAGAGAGGCGAGGAGGGAATAGCGCAGGGCTGGTGGAGGAGTTTAGGGAGAGGCTGGAGACCCAAACTTTCTCACTATCCGAGATACCTTTTGGGGACAGAGCCATTCAGAGTTCCTAGTCTAGGGTCAGACTAGTATTCGCTGGTCACCCTGCCCGTAACTGCCATTCTCTCATAGCATTCTAACTACACCATCACACATCAGCATCAGCATCAACACAGCCCTTGCACAGTATTGCAAGACCTCCCAATCCTTGTCCGCTGTGGCCACCATTCAGAGACATGCTGCATTTACAACATGCCCCTCACGTAGGCCTCATGGCACCCACCCTACAGAGCAACCCGCAACATACGAGATGCACACACAACCAATCTGGTGCATGGTCGACCGTTACCCAATCACAGGAGACACAAGGTCCTCAAATCATGCAAGACAACAGTGATTGGCACAGTCAGCCACAGTATGAGTATCACCAACAAAGACAGGTCAACCAGGGTGCACATATTGGGCTTTAGAGGGGAGATTTTGTTCGCATGCCACAAAGTGGTAGACAGGCCACAGAAGTACCTGTAGCCAGACACCACCAGGATAGCATGGAGCACACATTGGCACAAAATCGGCAAATTCAGGCATCAAATAGGGGCTTACAAGACGATATACACCAGTCTCTAGAAATTCTTAATGTGCAGGGTAGCCAGGGAGCTGTGCTGGGACAACCCACAAACACTGACCAACCACCTACACCAACATTTAAAGATGTAGTTTGCCAGTATAGCCATTGTTTCATGTACATAATGACTCTTGTGGCTGTGGTTTTTTTTTTTTTTTTTTATATTTGTCACCTTCAAAAAAAGGGATACATGAGACAAACAGTGGCGTAACATTCACGGTCGCAGGGGTCGCCGCTGCGACGGGGCCCGGGCCTATAGGGGGCCCGCATCGCCAGCCGCCCCCTGCGCCCGCTGTGCCGAGCGCCCTGCGCCCATCAATGCCAGCGCCGGGCGCAGCACAGCCCGCACTGTGAAGCAGCCGAAAATCTGCCCTTTGCCCCTGGGAAGCTGTCACCCACCTCCTCCTCAGTCTCCCGCCCGGCGGCCGTGCATCAGGTCCTGGCCGCTCATTATCCAGGAAGTGAGGACACCCCCCCAGCTGCTGCCGAACAGAGAAGGGAAGAAGAGAGCGGAGAACAAGACACGGGTGAGAGGAGGAAAGCGGGGGAGAGCAGGGGGCACAAGAGAATGAGAGCTGGTGGACAGAAGAGGATGAGAGCGGGACACAGAGGAGGAGGATAAGAGCAGGGCACAGAGGAGGGGGAGAGCAGGGGACACAGGAAGAGGATGAGAGCTGGTGGACAGAGGAGGAGGATGAGAGCGGGGCACAGAGGAGGAGGAGGATAAGAGTGGGGGACAGAGGAGCAGGAGGATAAGAGCGGGGGACAGAGGAGGGGAAGAGCAGGGGACACAGGAAGAGAATGAGAGCTGGTGGACAGAGGAGGAGGATGAGAGCTGGTGGACAGAGGAGGAGGATGAGAGCGGGGCACAGAGGAGGAGGAGGATAAGAGCGGGGGACAGAGGGGCAGGAGGATAAGAGCAGGGGACAGAGGAGGGGAAGAGCAGGGGGCACAGGAAGAGAATGAGAGCTGGTGGAAAGAGGAGGAGGATGAGAGCTGGTGGACAGAGGAGGAGGATGAGAGCTGGTGGACAGAGGACGAGGATGAGAGCTGGTGGACAGAGGAGGAGGATGAGAGCTGGTGGACAGAGGAGGAGGATGAGAGCTGGTGGACAGAGGAGGAGGATAAGAGCGGGGCACAGAGGAGGAGGATAAGAGCTGGTGGACAGAGGAGGAGGATAAGAGCGGGGCACAGAGGAGGAGGATAAGAGCGGGGCACAGAGGAGGAGGATAAGAGCGGGGGACAGAGGAGGGGGAGGGCAGGGGACACAGGAAGAGGATGAGAGCTGGTGGACAGAAGAGGAGGATGAGAGCTGGTGGACAGAAGAGGAGGATGAGAGCGGGGCACAGAGGAGGAGGATAAGAGCGGGGGACAGAGGAGGGGGAGAGCAGGGGACACAGGAAGAGGATGAGAGTGGTGGACAGAGGAGGAGGATGAGAGCTGGGGGACAGAAGAGGGGAAGAGCAGGGGACACAGGAAGAGGATGAGAGCTGGTGGACAGAGGAGGTGGATGAGAGCTGGTGGACAGAGGAGGAGGATGAGAGCTGGGGGACAGAAGAGGGGGAGAGCAGGGGACACAGGAAGAGGATGAGAGTTGGTGGACAGAGGAGGAGGATAAGAGCGGGGCACAGAGGAGGAGGATAAGAGCGGGGGACAGAGGAGGAGGATAAGAGCAGGGACAGAGGAGGGGGAGAGCAGGGGACACAGGAAGAGGATGAGAGCTGGTGGACAGAAGAGGAGGATGAGAGCAGGGAACAGAGGAGGAGGATAAGAGTGGGGGACAGAAGAGTGGGAGAGCAGGGGATACAGGAAGAGGATGAGAGCTGGTGGACAGAGGATGAGAGCGGGGTACAGAGGAGGAGGATGAGAGCAGAGGAGGAGGATGAGAGTGGGGGACAGAGGAGGAGAAGAGCAGGGGACACAGGAAGAGGATGATAGCAGGGGACAGACAGAGGAGGAGGATGAGAGTGGGGGACAGAGGAGGAGGATTAGAGCGGGGGACAGAGGAAGAGGATGAGAGCAGGGGACAGAGGAAAAGGACAGCAGGGGACACAGGAACAGGAGCAGGTGGACAGAGGAGGAGGTTGAGAGCAGGGCACAGAGGAGGAAGATGAAAGCGGGGGAGAGAGGAGTAGGGGACACAGGAAGAGGATGAGAGCGGGGAACAGAGGAAGAGGATGAGAGCGGGTGGACAGAGGAGGAGGATGAGAGCGGGGCACAGAGGAGGAAGATGAGAGCGGGGGACAGAGGAGGATGAGATTGAGGGACGTAGGAAGAGGATGAGAGCAGGGGACAGAAGAGTAGGGGAGCAAGGGGCACAGGAGAAGGTGGAGAGTGGGGGGACAGAGGAGGAGAGCGAGGGGCACAGGAGAGCGGGGCAAAGAGGATGCTATGAGGCTGCATATATAAGGCTGCACTATATGGAGAGCTATGAGGCTGCATGTATAAGGCTGCACCATATAGAGAGGCTATGAGGCTGCATATTTGAGGCTGCACCATATAGAGAGGCTATGAGGCTGCATATTTGAGGCTGCACCATATAGAGAGGCTATGAGGCTGCATATATAATACACTATATAGAGAAATATAAGGCTGCACTACATGGAGAGATATGAGGCTGCATATATAATACTCCACTATATGAGGCTGTACTATATGGAGAGCTATGAGGCTGCATATATAAGGCTGTACTATAGAGGCTTCACTACATGGACAACTGAGCCTGCATTATACTGTATAGAGGGCTGTGAGGCTACGTTATATTATATGGAGGGCTGTGAGGCTGTATTATACTATATGGAGGGGCAATGAGGCTATATTATACTATATGGAGGGCTGTGAGGCTGTATTATACTATACAGAGGACTATGATGCTACTATATGTAGGATAGTAGGGGTGCATTATAATAATTGGATGACTATTGGGGCTACCTTATGAATGGGGGACTATGGGATGCATTATAATACATGGAGGACTATGGGGGTCTATTGTAATATATGGAGGAATATGGGGATACATTATAATAATTAGATGACTATCGCGGCGGGAGGAGGAAGACCGTATATACCAGGACGGGGGACATATATACCACGATAAGGGCCATATTCCCGGAGGGAGACCATATATAGCAGGATGGGAGACATATTTAAAAGGATTAGCTCCATATTCCAGTAGGATGACCATATATAGCAGGATGAGGGACATTAATACATAGACGGGTCAATTTGTGAGTCTTTATAGAACTTAGAACGTTACATGGGGCCCATACATCCGACCAACGTGTGCCCGTGGGTGGGGGGGGGGGGGCCCGGTCTGAATTTCGCACCGGGGCCCACCAGACTCTAGTTACGCCAGTGGAGACAAATATGGATAGTTCAGGGTGCGGACGAGAATGTGTGATTTGTACGCAAGTATCTGCATGCCTACAAATCACACAGGGAAGTGAATGGGTGCGCACGGTCATGCACAGCCGAGTGCATCCCCATGATAAACATAGGGGTGCGCGGTGTCTGCGCTCAGCTTGCGCTTCCCCGCAGCAATATGCAGCGGCAGGGAGCGTAAGTGTGAAACCAGCCTATGTTCCTGTTGTTCCATTAAAATTCTTTTAAGTCAACATAAAAAAAACATGCTTTTCTTGTATTTATTTGGTTTCAATATATCACAAAGGCATAATAATGTGAAGGGTGATAATGAAATTAAATGAGTGGCAGACTGCATTCTGTACTGTTTACACAGGCCACATCAATCAAGGTATATTGATGAAGAGTCACCAACCAAACAATTTACGGGCCAGTGACATACTCATCTTGCCACGGGACTGAGCCTTCAGGGGAAACAAAAAAAGTTGGCAAATTGTTCACACACGTTGAGTGCAGATGGCTCATGCCTAGGCCTAGCAACCCACAGTACCGGAGGGTACGGATTGCTTTGCACAGGGACACATGAGGATTCTTCATTAGGCCAGTCCTGCAAGCGAGTGAAATTATGTAAGGTGACACAGGCTTTAATGACTGAATCCATATGTGTCTCACTCAGTTGAATGGATGATATCAGTATGCGCCATTTGACAGTTAGAATACCAAATGTGCAATCCACCATTCGTCTAACATATGTTAACCTAAAGTTAAAGACATGACGCCGGTAATCTAAAGCATGTCTGGGGTATGGGCGCATATCTTCCCGCCTCAACTGAAACGCCTCATCACCTACAAGCATGAATGGGAGAGGGTCTCCTAAGGAGCCTGGGAGCTGTGTGGATGGTGGGACATTCAGATCTTTATTAATGAAACGTCTACCCAATACGGAGTTCCTGAAGATGTTGGCGTCACCTGTTCGCCCATAAGAACCAACATCCACGGCAATAAACTGATAGGTGCTGTCAACTAAAGCCAGAAGCACAATAGAAAAATAATGTTTATAATTTAAAAAAAAGGGTTCAAGAATTGGGTGGCTTCTTGATCTGGATATGTTTTCCATCAAGTGCACCAATGCAGTTAGGGAAATTGCAGGTTTGCTGGAATCCATTCACAATCCAGTACCAATTGGCTTCTGTGGGTTCAGGAAGGACAATTCACTGCAAACGACACATCTCCTCACAGGTGTTGTGCCCAATCGTGGACTTACCCAGTAGGAACTCTACATGTAAGCCCACAAAGGAAACACCAGTTGACAGGAACCTTAATAAACATACATATATGAATTAAAAATACCATCACAAGAGGTCAAAGTTAAAACTAAAAAACAAAAACAAAACATAGTGGGCCGCATAAGGGACACAGTCACAAATTCAGGATATGGTCAAGGTCTATGGCCTGTGTATGCAGGCATGTCTCAAAATCCTATTCAAATGACATTCCATTAAAAACATATTCAATACATACGGTACTAACCTCAGTGTCAACAGAAGCCAGTCTTCCGCCGTAAAACTTGGCCGCATTTGGGTATTTAAAAATGTGATGCCAGGCCGCAGAATCTCCAAGAGTCGGTCAAATGTGGGTATGATCATCCTGGTATATGCGTATAATTTATCTGGATGACAACATAACTGACCATACAGCCGCTGAAAATGACCACAAGAGCTACGCTGAAGGAGGAGCGGAGGGATCCACATTCTTCGCCGCCTCCTCAGATCACAAACAATTGGGTATGGTGTCCCATATCGTCTCAAAATAACCCAGTGGAATAACACCCGCTCTGTGGTGTTTAGGGTCAGGTTACTCTCCATTCTGTAAGCAGCTGGACATGAACAAAACTCTGCTTACTGAGGGGATAGATGGTCAGCTCACTGAACACATATGTCCATGGGATTTATCCTCCACAGAGTCCTGATTGGCACACAGCATTTAAATCACAATTGCCACACATTGCAGTCAATTGACAGACAAATTAATCTGAAAAATCGCACGAGTTCAGCAGATTCCACATGGACCGACCAGATACGGATTACACTTGGACACCACTCGGATGTAATCTGAGAGAATGTCGGACACTCGCATAGCTGTTGCATGGCACACGAATCAAAAAATGGATTACACTCGTCCGACTCTCCTGGATGAGAATCTTACCATTTTTTAAAACGCCAGTGTGTTTACACTCTAAGGGTGGGAGTTAGGAGCGCTATATAGTGGGCAGCCATCTTGATTTAGTCAGGAGAGTCACAGAGGAGAGAGTGAAGAGAAGATGTATTTGTGTGGAGATGTGGAGAGTGCTGAGATGCAAACAGTGAATTTTTCAAGACCCTCTGGGTCAACCCCGGGCCCCTAGACAAGTAGATGAAAAGTGAAAGGTCATAGAAGCCTGCGTTCTAAGTCCATCAGGTTTGATATCCCCCAGTGAGATTTCCCAAAGGATAGCAATTATTTCTCCCTGGCTGCATTCAAGGATCCCTTGTAACTGAAGGCTCCAGAGAGTGGGCCAAACGTGATATATACGGTTGTCCAATGGCTGCCCCACTATCTTTGCTGATCCCTGTGGGTGGGACAAGTCTACATCCATGCCGGGAATATTTGCAAATAAAGTCTGTGGAGCCTCGTTTAGGAGACCCTTGTCATATCTTTAAGCTCGTAAAGAGCTGGATATTGACTCAAAGGGTCACTTAATATGGTGGTCTCCTCAAAGAGCCACCCCACAGCTAGGTCCTTCCCTGGAGGGATATCTGGCTAGTCCTGTGTTGAGACTCCTAAACGAGGCTCCACAGACATTATTTGCATATTCATAATTCCCAGGGGGCAATGTGCCTAGGAATTCACTGTGTTGAGCGCTTTAGCTGGCTGGCCGTAGTGTTTTCTTGGACTCGTCTCCCTGAGATCAGTGATTGCTTCATGATGCCGGGACTATTTGACTTTATTGACTATGAAAGTGATGTTTAAAGGATCATGAGCAGAGAAAGAATAATGGAGCCAGGGCAGCAGTCTGCAAAAGTAATATTACCGTATATACTCGTGTATAAGCCGACCCGTGTATAAGCCGACCCCCCTACTTTTGCCCCAAAATCTGGGAAAACCTAGTGACTCGTGTATAAGCCGAGGGTGGACCCCAGCACAGGTATACAGCCCCCAGCAGTGTGGTATACAGCAGCCTCCCCAGTGGTATATACAGGCCCCAGCAGTGTTACAGCAGCCTTCCCAGTGGTAGTATACAGCAGCAGCCTTCCCAGTGGTAGTATACAGCAGCAGCCTTCCCAGGGGGGTAGTATACAGCAGCAGCCTTCCCAGGGGGGTAGTATACAGCAGCAGCCTTCCCAGGGGGGTAGTATACAGCAGCAGCCTTCCCAGGGGGGTAGTATACAGCAGCAGCCTTCCCAGGGGGGTAGTATACAGCAGCAGCCTTCCCAGGGGGGTAGTATACAGCAGCAGCCTTCCCAGGGGTAGCATACAGCAGCAGCCTTCCCAGGGGGTAGTATACAGCAGCAGCCTTCCCAGGGGGGTAGTATACAGCAGCAGCCTTCCCAGGGGGGTAGTATACAGCAGCAGCCTTCCCAGGGGGGTAGTATACAGCAGCAGCCTTCCCAGGGGGGTAGTATACAGCAGCAGCCTTCCCAGGGGTAGTATACAGCAGCAGCCTTCCCAGGGGTAGTATACAGCAGCAGCCTTCCCAGGGGGGTAGTATACAGCAGCAGCCTTCCCAGGGGGGTAGTATACAGCAGCAGCCTTCCCAGGGGTAGTATACAGCAGCAGCCTTCCCAGGGGTAGTATACAGCAGCAGCCTTCCCAGGGGTAGTTTACAGCAGCAGCCCCAGGTGTATCTACAGCAGCCCCCCCAGTGTATACAGACAGACCCCCCCAGTGGCACTAGCCCCCATCATAAGAACAGCCCCCCACACTTTGCAGAGCCCCCCCGCTTTGCAGAGCCCCCCCGCTGCATAATCTTACCATCCAGGGTCTTCTTCACCGGAGGTCCTGCAGTCCATCCTCGCGCGCTGTGTTCCCGGTCTCCTGTGACCCGGCGGTCGCAGTGGAATGACGTCACCGCGCCGGGTCACGTGAGACCACAACACAGCGCGCAATGATGACTGCAGGACCTCCGGTGAAGAAGACCCTGGATGGTAAGATTATGCAGCGGGGGGCTCTGCAAAGCGGGGGGGCTCTGCAAAGCGGGGGGGCTCTGCAAAGCAGGGGGGGGCTGTTCTTATGATGGGGGACTAGTGCCACTGGGGGGTCTGTCTGTATACACTGGGGGGGCTGTATGCACGGCTCCCCCTGCCACTGTGATGGGCGGGGGGAGCCGTGCATATCTAATGAGCGGCCCCACGTGACGGGCCGCTCATTCAGCAGCCTCCCCCCGCCTCCTCCAGCCTCTCCAGCACCCGGACACCATAGGATTACCGTATTGACCCGTGTATAAGCCGAGGGGGTGACTTTTCAGCCCAATTTTTGGGCTGAAAAACTCGGCTTATACACGAGTATATACGGTAATTGTAAAGTGTATAGCCCCAGAAACATTACAAGCAAGTGCCCGCAATGGGTGTGTACAGCCATGTTTGCATTATATAAACAATATTGTCAGCATACCTCCCAACTTTTGAAGAACAGAAAGAGGGACAAGTTAAGCTACAGCAAATCTTTCCTACATAACATGTTATTGGTGTCTCTAAAGGCCGCTTCACACGCTAGGATATCGTTAACGATATCCTTGAAACGTCACGGATTTGTGAACGTTCCAAAGATATAATTAGGGCGTCCTTGCATGTAAACGAACAATGTAGGATGAAAAAATTGTTGGAACGGTCATCACAAAAATTAGATCCTGACCTCAAATCTATCGTTCATCATCCAATTAAGGAACTGTGAAGAAGCCACATCGTTCAGTGTGACACCTTTTTGAATGATCTAGTTCAAAATTCTCCTATTCTTGCCGCTTTAAAAAATTGTTCAGTCCTTGCTCTCCTATTTAACTGGTGCGTTGCCGAATGGAATACAGTTAATGATATCCTTGTGTGTGACAATGCACTAACGATGTCGGAACGATCACTGTCACGTGATCGTTCTAAGAATATCGTTAACGAGTTCCTAGCATGTTAAGCGGCCTTAAGGCCATGTTCACACGTTGCATAAATACTATTGCATAAAGCCTATTGTTTCTCTGCAAGTGTCCGCCCTTAGACTGGCTTCACACCACGGTGTGATCCGGCCCCGGGTTGTCCGGTGTAAACCAGACAGCCCCCAACCCGGTTTTTGGCCCCATAGTACCCTATGGGGCCGAATGGAGCCGGATGGCAGCTCTCTGCCATCCAGTTTCATCACTGCGGTGGAATCCGGGAGAATTCAGATTACTCTCTCCGGACACAAAAATGATGCTTGCATCATTTTTTTGTTCGGAGAGAAAAATCTCCCAAATTTGCCGGATCCCGGATTCTCCCGGAGCCAGGGCAATCTGGCGCTCCCTAACATGGGAGCCTATGGGGCCGGATTGCCCTGGACTGGGAGGATCCGGGAACCGGATACTGGCGGCTGAACACAGCTGTTTCAGGACCGCGGCTAGCTCCCTGCTAACCGCGGTCTTGAAAAATCAGCAGCTGCAATTACAGCCATCTGGTTGCACACAGAACCGGAGGACACATTTGGCCCTCCGGTTCTGTGTGCTAATCCGGTCCAGGGCTGTCAGGGTCATCCCGGACAGCCCCGGACCGGATCACGCCGCAGTGTGAAGCCGGCCTTAACTACTCAACAATCTCCTATGATTATTGCTGTGTTTTTCATTCCTTTTCCCTCTTATTTGATGCATTCTAAGTGCAGATGTGAAGCCATCTTTTTAATAGTACAGAAAATCTTTGATTCTGCACCTAAAGTACCTGCAGATTTTTCTATAGGTTTTATTTTATCCTTCACATAGAAGCCTCTGGAGGGAAAAAAGCAACAAAACTACACAGTTCAGTGGCATCTTAAGACCCATTGGTGAGGTTTCATGAGATCACATCCACTTTTCTTGGTCAGTTACATACTGTGAAATTTCTGAGAAAGAAAAAAAATAGCAGAAAAAGGCAGCATTTAAACTACATGTGAACATGGTCTAAAATCAATGCAAAGTAGATGAGATTTCATGAAATCTCAGACCGCTGTGCGTCTATAGCTGCTGCTGAACTGTACGGTTTTGGTGCTTTTTTTTTTTTCTTCACAGGCTTCTATGTAGAGCCTGAAAAAAATACATGCAAAAAATTGCAGTTGCATTTTTACATGCAGAATCAAAGCTTTTCTGTAGTACTAAGAAATAAATAAATATTAAACCCAAATTCACATCTGAACCAAAAATGTATCAAATAAGGTGGAAAAAGCATAAAAAGACGCAGCAATCTAATATATAATTCCCCTAACGCACTTCCGTAAGTCTCGGCGCTACTTCCGTCGTCGTGGACGTGGCTGCTCAGCAGCCACGCGACCCACGAAGCATTGCCCGCGCAGCGGGCCTTGTGAGCTGTTGCAGGGGCGCGAGCAATGGCCGCGAGGCGACGACCGACGAGAGCCGAGCTCCGTGGCCGAAAATAGAACCAAGGGCCCGGCCATGCATAGCTCGAAACACCGCTATGTATCTCAATGGGAAGTGAGGCGCTATGCTGATTGGTCGGCGCAGCACACAGCGACCAATCAGCATAGCGCCTCACTTAAGCGGGAAATTTGAAACTCAAAGTGCTCCATTATATCTCAATGGGAAGTGAGGCGCTATTCTCATTGGTCGCTGTGTGCTGGCGCCGACCAATGAGAATAGCGCCTCGCTTTCAGCGGTAAATTTGAAACTCAAAGTGCTCCATTATATCTCAATGGGAAGTGAGGCGCCATTCTCATTGGTCGCTGTGTGCTGGCGCCGAGCAATGAGAATAGCGCCTCACTTTCAGCGGTAAATTTGAAACTCAAAGTCCTCCATTATATCTCAATGGGAAGTGAGGCGCTATTCTCATTGGTCGGCGCCAGCACACAGCGACCAATGAGAATAGCGCCTCACTTCCCATTGAGATATAATGGAGGACTTTGAGTTTCAAATTTCCCGCTTAAGTGAGGCGCTATGCTGATTGGTCGCTGTGTGCTGCGCCGACCAATCAGCATAGCGCCTCACGCCTGTCGTCGCCGGGGCATGAAACTCGCAATGGACCTACGTGCCAGAGTTACCGCGGCTGCAACGACTCGCCTATCTATCTATCTATCTATCTATCTATCTATCTATCTATATCTATCTCTATATCTATCTATCTATATCTATATCTATCTATATCTATCTATCTATATCTACAGTTAGGGCCAGAAATATTTGGACAGTGACACAATTTTCGCGAGTTGGGCTCTGCATGCCACCACATTGGATTTGAAATGAAACCTCTACAACAGAATTCAAGTGCAGATTGTAACGTTTAATTTGAAGGGTTGAACAAAAATATCTGATAGAAAATGTAAGAATTGTACACATTTCTTTACAAACACTCCACATTTTAGGAGGTCAAAAGTAATTGGACAAATAAACATAACCCAAACAAAATATTTTTATTTTCAATATTTTGTTGCGAATCCTTTGGAGGCAATCACTGCCTTAAGTCTGGAACCCATGGACATCACCAAACGCTGGGTTTCCTCCTTCTTAATGCTTTGCCAGGCCTTTACAGCTGCAGCCTTCAGGTCTTGCTTGTTTGTGGGTC